>CM037859.1:63495421-64095421 GCA_021292105.1 Anadara kagoshimensis
ATCGTAAAGCCATAGGGAAATGTGTATTTCAAACCAAATACGTATTTCAACCAGTGAAATAACAAAAAAAAAACTTTGTTACCTACAGCACACATGTATTTATCTGACTCGCAATTACATCAAGAACACATTTTGTAGACAAAGCGGTATTGAGAACTTAACTAAAAGGACAAAATTTTACGATGTCTGATATTAAAACATAAGCATATCGGTAAATGTCAAAATCAGAATCCATAAAAGTAACTACTAATATTCAGTTCAAAACACACACTTTCATAAACAAGATTGTTTCAGGATTTTTCACCAGAGGAGTGTTCAAATCGAATCTTAATAATACATAATTCAAATATGTTTTAGGTATATGCCGTTACTACTCAAGTTAGTATACGCTACACTTAATAGTTAATTGGTAATTTATCATATTCCTTACTACTTGAACTTAACATTCTTCAAATTGCCCGACTAATACAGCTTCTTTCATATTGAACATTTAGTCTTAGACCTAGATAAATTGGTACAGATCAATTAAAAATTATTGTTCCACGAAGTGAATATTGTGTGTAAAAATAATTACAAATAAAAAAGCTTTGGGAAGCTAATTGCTATCAAATTCAATATATAATCAAGCTATTGTGGTTGAACTACTTGACGTGTTCTTAAACAGATCCTTCACAGATTAACCTACAATCCGCAACTAAAGAGTTTTGTAATTCATTGAATTTCCCTTGACAGCCTAACCAACCATTAGTAATCGAAATCCAGTAATTTATGACTACCTAGACAATAGTGGTATTTTTCCTAAAAGTCAAAGGACAAAACACATGTGTTAGATTAAACAAGATGTGTTTGTGCAAGCCGAAAACAAGAAAAACCTTTAATATATAAAACAACGCAGTAAAACACATTTTGTAGACAGACAAAGAGGTGTTGAGAATTCAAATAAAATTACAAAGGTATATGATGTGAAATAATCAAACACAAACATACCGCAACATGTCCAAATAACAACCTAAAATCAAAATGTAAACGTGTAAGAATGGCAAAAACATCAACTCCCATCAGAGTAGTGAGGTTGATGAAACAAGTATACATAAATCATCTTAAAACTATGCATCATAATCATTCAAAGTCAAATGGAACTTACAATACTCTTTCAAATTGAATCATCATGGTAGACAGGTAATAAAATACTGTCATGAAATCAAAATTCTGGTTTATGTTGCCCCTCTACTAAATTGTTACACATAATGTACGTATAAGTAAATTCCGACTTGGTGCATACCTTTGACATATGCAGTACTTAAGGCAACATCTGTATAATTACGTAAATGGTCCTTTTATCGCCATTTAATGTAACTAGATGTCAGATTTCATTTATCCTAGCTGTTGAATTTCATGTTGATTGCTTGGAAATACCTTTTTGAATAATTGCCATGAATATCATTGTATACATTTATCAACATCAAGAGAATAAACAAACCAATTACGTCGTTGTTTCGATAAAAACTGTATGTACAACTTATTAAGATAATTAAAACTCTAAGACTATTACATCATTTGACTTTGATCATATCAACGAATACCGCTAGGAACAAAGCACAGATTTCCTGTCACGATAATTCTTATTACAATTTTACTTAGCTTCTTTACTTTGCAAATAAAACATGGCGATAGTCATATATAATGTCTATTATTACAATCATGTTTTTATTGTTTCTGTTGTGTAAGCAAATTAAACTTCTAGCCAACCTAATGCGTCGTAGCATCGTGTGTTGTAGCGTAGGAGTTTTGTCCTTGTCGTATCCCTGTACTAATATAATAGAGACATAAGTGCGCAGTAGTATAAAGCATATAAAAATGCATCACATAATATTAAAAACAAACATACTAATCCATGTCCGTGAACTTCCACAGGGAAGTGAGCCCGGGTGCTCCGGAAGGTAAGCACACCCTGTTTAGCTAGCTACACCCGCCACGTGTGTAATCAAAATTGTGTGAAAGGAACATGGATTTATGAGACGTCAAATATATCCAGGGCAATCCTGGACACAGAGGCATCAAACTTATCATCAATACTGTGATGACGGCCATAAAACATATAACGATGAATACATCAACAAACAGCAACAATTGCTAAACATTAAAAACAAAAATAATTTCTGGTTCAATAGCTATCAAAAACAAACATACTAATCCATGTTATACCATATCCTTAATTCAAGTGTATGACCAAAGTCTGGAGTTAAATAAATTATGACCATAATATGTGTTTATTTGTCTTGGCGTATTGTCCTACGCTCTATTATTTAAACTTTTTATTTATTCATTTATTTATTTTTTTTATTTATTTAATTCCTGCCGACAGTTTTGGGATATTATGAGTTCTACCTATTGTCATTTTATGAATTCAATTGGAAATACAGACCACGCACATACAATATAATTCAAAAAAAAAAACGCCAACTTGCATTTTCATTTATTCACTCTGTTCTTAGCTTAGGGATAAACATTTACATATTACGTACAGATATAAAATTTATAACCTGGTATAGTGCTGTCCTTTCATTAGATAACACTCTTATTTTTGAAGAGGTGGCTAAATAATTATTCTAAATAGAATCCAAGCAATAAGTTTATATAGACATTGCGTGTTTTATTTGCAATTCAAAGGGATTTAACAAGATCAATTGCTCCAAATTCTTGTATCGCTAAAACTGCTGATATCAATAGTCTTGTTGCTTTTGAAACTTCAAGGGAATGCCTCTTGGATGGCTATTAAATACAAAACAAACCACAAACAATCCTAATCCTTGTAAAGCAAACACAAATTGATTTCTGTCAAATATAATGAACACAGTTTTCTAGACCTCTGATTTTGCACAATCTTGCAATATCCTTAGAAAATGAATCAGCTTGTCAGATTTGATTAGTTAAAATGCTCTTCATATCAAAGCAATGGGCAAAATTCCTATTCAAACAAAGTTGGTTGGTTTTTTTTTTTTTTTTTTTTTTTTTTTTAATGTTTTATGGATATATCAACCATGATATTCTTTTATGCTTTTAAAAAATTAAAGTAAGAATTAAATTCTGTCATTAATATCACGAATGAACACTATAACGAAACAAATATATATATATATATAGTGCCTATGTAAAAAGCGCACTATCTAGTTAATGTAGCCTGCATAGTGGTAATAAAATCTTGCTTTATAATTTTTTACTAGATGTTTATACTGATATAAGTTGTAATAATGGTCATAATGCACTTATTGTTTGTCCTCTTCATAGGTGCGTCAATAATGATTTTTTATATTGCATATTACTATATATAGAGAAGAATTTTAAGTATATGTAATGCTAATGTTATGTTTCTGTATATTGTTCATATAAGGGCTTGAAGAGTGTCAAAGAAATTACCATTTTGTACAGACAAGTTTCGTCTTTGATGAAAAATTGTTGGGTAGTAATTACATATTACTTGTATTATATGAATTTTTATTTCACAGCGCTAGACAGTCGTTAATAATTTGTTTTTATCGTTACCTTATGGTGTGTCATGTTCTTGGTTAGTTGTCTGGTATGAAGTTCATGTTAAATTATACTTTATTTAATTCGATAATAGTACTGATCAGCCAACAATAGCAATGGACGTTTTATTTCCGGTAGATGCATTGTCCTTTAATTTGGAAAACATGATCTTCCTTAAGTAAAGATACTTTTATGTTTATTGTCATTTATAACATCCTGAACATGGAATTTATTTAATGTAAATAAAAACCAATAGATTAAACCAGATTGCTTAATCCAAATCCTTATATTGATGGAAAATTTCTCTTTGATGATACATCTAAAAGAGTTAATGTAAAACCTAAAGGAAATACATCAATGATCAAAACATCGAAAAGAGATTGTTTGTCTTTCAACTTACGTTATATAATAGATAAAAACTCTAACTGTTGTTGTCATGTCAAAAACCTTAGTACAGTACTTTTTATGGAAATAATTAAGTTTGCATCAATAAGTATCTGTATTAATTTAAGAAAAGTTGATACATGTATTTTGAAACTGATAAATTTAGTAAAACACGATAATTTTCCACCAAGGAAGTGAGACAGGGCATACCGAAAAGGAAAGCACCTCCTGTTTAGCTAGCTACACCTGCTACGAGTGTAATCAAAATTTAGAATGAAGGGAACATTGAACTTTAAGTCGTCAAATATATCTATGAAAAATCCATGAAATTATTTCACTGACAAAACACGAACATTTCATCAATTTAGTTGTAATTGCTTTAGTACCCGACTCGATAAGAAGAGCATTCCAAACCGGAGATGTTAAACAATTTGCTTTATAAATGCTCCTGGACTCTGAAGCAAATACGAATAATTAACGATATGTATTTGTAAAAGATAGATAACGTTTCAGTACTCCAGCGCTGGTCGTTTTAGAAACTATATTGACATTATTCTCTTCTAAATGCACTAAAACTTTATCTCTAATTCGACTTTTGTCAAAACAATAATTCTTCAATCTATTGTTACAACTCTCCCAGAAAATTACATTTCATGAAACATAAAAACAAAATGTTTGTAGAATTCTAACATCTCTTTGTGGAAAAATTCATACTTTTCCAATAATAATCAGAAACAAGAAGTCAAGCAATCTGATTCTCAAAATCTTTTCCAATCTCATCTAATAGAGCAAAATTGCGTAGCAAACAACATATGAATACATTCCAAATAAATAAGTGATTGTTCTCATTTTTCGTTTGGATGAAACGAATGATTGCGTAATACTCAAATCAAGAAATGCATAAAATGCAGACATTATTGATTTCTAAAAAAGGAAAAAAGAAAATTATATTTATTATGTTTCTTCTATCGAAGAGTTATGCCGACAGCTTAATCTATATAAACATAAAGATTAAAACCATTAAGAGATAACAATTTGATAGATAAAAATATGTACCGATAAATGTATCAATACTTAGCAAAAGAAAATGCAACAACAACAAAGTAAGCAAACAAAAAAGAAACTGGAAAACAATTAAGATCATAAACGAACATTAGTTTATAAAAGTCCAGGGGTGGCTGATCTTCTAGGTACGACACCCCAACCGAGAGCCAAGTAGTCTACATATGATTTTACACCTCTACATTGCATATTTAAGGACGATTGATGTAGTGATAACATGGTGTTTAGTAACGATTTATATCACTATTGGAAAGTCAGTGTTTGCATTGCGAGAAAAAGATTTTCATTGAAAACATCTAACCATATAAACCATGTAAGTGCTTCGGAAGACAAAGTTCGCACATAAGGATCACATCAGCTCTGATCGCCAATGTTCGAATCAAAAACAAACATACTAATCCATTTCCGAATCACAATCCAGAAGCAAAGTAAAAACTTTGGAACTCACAAGTAAGGTTAGACACGTGAATTTCACCAGGGAAGTGAGGACGGGTGCTCCGGAAGGGTAAGCACCTCCTGTTTAGCTAGCTACACCCACCACGTGTGTAATCAAAATTGTGTGAAAGGAAGACGGAACTATGAGACGTCAAATATATCCAAGGCAATCCTGGACACAGAGACATCAAACTTATCAACAATACTGTGATGACGGCCATAAAACTTTTTGAGGGCCTTGATAAGCCTAGGCTTGCAATATCCCTGAGTCAACAATTTATTTGCAAGCAAATCTCATATGGGACAGATCTTAGTACGAGATACTATTTCAGTCCCCTAGCCGATGTTCTTCTATGTACTCCTATTCTCTCCACCTCCAAGATATAGGTAAAAAATGATTATTACGTAAAATTCCATTACAGACCTATACTTGATTGCAATCCTTATACTTTACTTCTTTCTCTTAACATGACAAAAATAGAAATTTAAGATAAACAGATTTTCTATTTTTACCGAAGTGAATATTATCTTGATTAATTCTGTTAAGGATTTAGAAGGGTAAGTAGCATTAAAAGCATTAAGTCTATATAAGAGAAGATGATAATTGAATTTTATTAAATGAAAAACCATTATATTGGCGTTGCACTAAACCGTCATATGGTACTTCATACAACAGTCTATTTAATTTATCAATAGAACCTATTTCTTTTCAATTTTATGTACCTTTCGATCAAAGGTTTTACAAATGTGGTGCATGTAGCCCCCTAAGCAAGGTGCGCTTACCCTTCTTTAGCACCCTGAGTCATTTCCTTGTTTCTTGAGGTCCACGTGTTTAACTGGGTTTGCCTGTTTACAATCGTTTTACTTTGCGTTTTTTATGTTTTTGGTTTTTTAAAGGATCGATATGTCTACTTTGATTTATATCAATTTATATCAATTTATTTTCTGAATTTTTACTACGTTCCATTTATTCTGTCAACTAAATAACCTTAAAATCCAAAAGAAATTCAGTCTTCTACAGTCTGATGGCGTTAAGAAATCGTCTATAAGACGTCAAACTGGTATTACAGTTGTCATATAACAATTGCTATTATTAGAACTAATTGTGAGATTTTACACGAAATATGTCACTTTCGCTATATACATTAGCCTAAATATCAAATAACATGCTACAAGTTGAAATAAAAGAATTATTTATTCCAATTTGCTCGATTCTATTCTTAAAGGTCTATCACACTTGGTAGATAATACTTTTGAAAAATCAAATTTGAATTTACATCCTCTGAATAAGATTGTTAAAATCATTGTTGTAGGTGTAGAAACCTAGTGTTATGACTTAATACAAAGATTTAATCTCCGTTGGTTCTCATTTTCTCATTAGATGAATTATTGAATAAACTAACCACTATATCATGTCATCTGATTATATCACAAGTGTTGCCAAAATGTAGCTTCAATCACTAATTATTGGGGTCTTGTACTGTTTTTAGCTTAATCGTTTTGATAATTGTTTGATTGGTTGGATATGGTTCTACGTCTCAGTCAAGAATAGTTTTTTAAATACATGATTTATTGTATAGACTAATAACAATATAATCATCGCATAGAATTACAAAAATAACAAGGCTATTGGGAGGTTTTTCGCCATCTCAAGCAGACAAAATACAATGCTGAAAAATGGGACAATAATATTGTTTTATAATCTATAATTTATTCTCGGAGATATGTATTATAATATGACCAATATCTAGGTAATTCTTTTCTTTTGGTGTGTAACAAGGTGTGTATAATCAAAGAAAATTCTTTACGTGACAGCAACGGATAAGTGTTCTTGTGGTTGCTTTTCTTATATTGTGCGTTTCGTTGAAATATTCCAGTTGTGGTTTATTTAACTATACTTAGATCTGCAGAGATTGTGTAAATGGATGAAAATACAATTATTTCTATAAAAAAACAAAAATAATCTTTTATTTTGGTGAATAAATTTTAACGAACGAAAATTAGGTAGTATATAGAAAATACCCTGTACGTCTTTCCGTCTCTGCTCGCACAATGTTTTCTATTGTTTGTGATAATATTTTATCAACTTTGCACAAATATAAACCAATATGAAAGTTGTGTCGCATACAAGGTTACAAGGTCAAATCTAAGACAAGACCTAGTGTATCCTGGCGATAGCGGTTCCTATACACAGTTATCACCATATATTTTTTTTTTAATTTTGAAGTGAAATAATGAACAATATATTTAAATCGCATGATTTGTATTGTTTCGAGACATCCTTGAACCATTTCATTATTGCATGATCCTAAATGATTCTATGGAAATTGATAGGCGATATGGTTATGATGAAAAACAAAATTAATAAGAAATCATTCATACAAGTAATGTTTAATAAATAAACAAATGCTTATTAAAAACAGGTAATATACAATTTGACATTAGAGGCTTTCGGTGATAAAGTGTCTTATTTTTCATTAAGTGAAACATTGTTTTGAACAATATAAGTCACTGCCATAGACATATGTAAAGTTTCAATAAAACTCTGCAGATATTCAAAACATGCATACAAGAGAAAAATATTTTTCTTTAAACGATTTTCCATGCTTGCTTCGTATATTAATTAAAAAATGAACCAAAATCCGATAGGCCATGTAAATCTATATGGTTTTAGTTCAAACATATTCAAGAAAAAACTATGATATTTGATATTCCTTGTAAATATTAAATACAAATTCTAGATTCTTATTCATCTGTTCCTCTAGACTGGAGTTTCAATTTGTCTGTTTATTTAAACCTACACATAAAAGAGTTCGCGGATATCTTAATTAAAATTTTTTTTCATAAAACTGAAATCAATGAATGAGATAGAAGCTTCAAATAATTTGATCAGGCAGTACTTCCGTATATAAGTATTGAGTAACAATCAAGACAATCGATTGTGTTACATCAATTGTAAAACATTTGTGTTTGCCAAGTATATGTTTTCAGCTAGAGATTGTATAGTGGCAGTTTAAAAATATTGTTAATGTAATTCTTAGAACGTCTTAGTTGAAGCTGAAAAACATGAACTTTGTAAAACCTAAGACAGGACATACATACTAGTTGTCATATGTTGACTGAACCCACAGCCATACATGTCAAAGTCCTAATTACAATACCAAAAGCAAAAAACTTCCTTAGAAATTGCAATAAAGTAGAATACAGCAGAAAAGTTAGGACAGATGATCCGGAAGAATAAGACTTCCAGTTGACATAGCTACATCCTCACTATGAAAAAAATTAAAAACATGTTACATTCAATATAAGTTCTTTTTTGATATGAATAAATCTAACACATTAATATTTTCACATGTTTACTTAGCTTAAACGTACATAATGGAAATCATATTTTATATAATAAAATTTGTTAATTGTCAATCTATCTTTACTTACAATTTTGAATTTTATCATCTTTTGTGCAACTGGCTTCTGGTGGCAGAAATTCCCTTAATCTGATATGGCTGGTGTCAAGCATATAAATGGTGTTCAATGTTATTTTAATTTCATATCCATTACATTCCTATAAGTAGAATTACGCGATACTCTGAACAAGAAAAAAGTCAAATTTTGGGTTAATGAAGATGGATATACTTTTGTCCAAACCGGAGATAGAAGACTATTTCCTTTAACAATTTATCTATGCCACTGGGCTTGGTAACAGTAACGAATACGAATACGCTTTTTATATCTTAAATTGATACGATTTACATTGCCCTGGTCCTTCAAAAACTTTGCAGAGCCTTCTTATTTAAATTATTGAAATATTTATAACTCTTCTAAATGTACTAAAACATGTATATAAGATTTAACCTATTAATCTTGTATTGAAGATTCTGTATATAAAAATTAATCTAAGATTTTTTTATTCAAGGCAGTTCTGTTACGTTCATTACAATATAACCATTCCCCTGGAAAAATTCTATTTCTTTTAACATTAAAACATTTAATTAAAATGTTCGTAGAAGTGATGCTCTTATGTGTTGTATATGATAATAAGTAACAATCCGAATAGTTAGATTCTCAAAATCGCCTCAAGTCTGATCTGATAGCGGCAAAATCACGAACATTACATTTATGAAATTAATTCCAGAGCAAAAGATAATTGTTCATTTTTCTTCGTCTGGATAAAACGAAATGTGTAATACTCAAAGCAAGAAATGGTTTGAAAATGCAGACATTATTGATTGCTAAAAAAGGGGAAAAGAATAATATATTTGTTTTTCGACTATCGAGGAATTATACCGACAGCACAATCTATAAAGAAAGTGATAATCAAAAACAAACATGATTGTTACAAAAAAAAACATTTATCCACCATGTTACCTTCAGCATACAAAAACCTGACGCTTCAATATGAGTAAAATTGACTGTGACTTAATATTTCATTACCCTACTTCACTCCACTGCAATTCCTATACTTCATTACTTTTTATTAATAGGACAAAAATAGAAATATAAGAGGGACAAAAATAGAAATCCGAGTATAAAAAAATATATTTTTACCGAAAGGAAGACTATTCTGAATTGATTCTATTTGGGAAATAGAAAGGCAAGTAGCAATAAATAATTGAATTCGTTAAATGAAAAAAACATTTTTCACCTTTATATTGATGTAGCACTTAACTATTATACGGGAATCTTACATGACGCTTAAGACAATAGTATATTCGATTTACCGGGAGAATATTTTTCTCTATTTAATACCCATTTTTATGCAGCTTTCAACCAGATTTTTTACAAACCTGGTTGGTGTAGATAGTTAAACAGAATGTGCTTACCAGGCCTATCTGTCCCGGTGGCAGTCCGTTTGTTTTACTAAAGCCAGTTTCAAAGTTTTACTTTATATTATATTGTGATTTGAACATTAAACAAGCAGTGGTATATTTGAATTTCACTTCCTATTCATTCTGTCAAATATATTACTTTAACTACGATAATTAAACAATCCAAGGTCTGTTAGTTATCGATGACCTAAAGGAGTCGTCCATAAAATGTCAAACTAATAATAAAGTTGTCATATAACATTGTAACATACTCAAAATTAAGAGATCTTACACCAGCTATATATGTCACCTTTTATATACATTAGTTTTGGATATTATATAGAATGAGACAAATTAAATAAATGCAATATCAAGGTAATTTGATATATAGACGAAAAACATTTATTGAAATTTCCTTGAATTTTTTTTAAAGAAGACTACACTTATTTTAAGAAATGTAACAATATATTTACAATGAAATACCTGGCGTCGTCTGAATTTTTTTAAAGATATGTTTGACCGAATGACAGCATTTCTCAATGCAAATACGTGATCTGTTTATAGATGTTATGTGGTCTATGCTTATTAAGGCCCTAAAATGTTTTATTACCGTCATCACTGTATTGTTTAAAAATATGATGTCTCTGTTTCCAGGGTTGCCCTGGATATATTTGATGTCCCATAGTTCCATGTTCCTTTCAACCAAGTTTGATTAACAACGTGGCGGGTGTAGTTTTAATTTAACAGCGCTAGACGGTCGTTATTTATTTGTTTTATCATTAACTTATTGTCGGTCATTACCATGTTAGTTGCCTGATATCAAGTTCATGTTAAATTATACTTTATTCAAACTCGATAAAAAAGTTGATACTTTATTTAATTCGGATATAGCGCTGATTAGCCAACAATAGCAATGGATGTTTTATTTCGGGTAGAAGGATTGTCCTTCAATTTGGAAAACATGATCTTCCTTAAGTAAGGATGATACTTTTATGTTGATTGTCATTTATAACATCCTGTACATGGAATATATTTAATGTAAATAAAAACAAATAGATTAAACAATATTGCTAAATCCAAATCCCTATATTGATGGAAAATTTCTCTTTGATGATTTATCCAAATAGAGTTAATGTAACTAAAGGAGATACATCAATGTTCACAAAATCGAAAATAGATTGTTTGTCTTTCAACTTACGTTATATAATAGATAAAAACTCTAAATGTTGTTGTCATGTCAAAAACCTGAGTACTTTTTATGGAACTAATTAAGTTTGCCTCAATGAGTAACGATGTTAACCTACTTAAGAAAAGTAAATATTTTTACAACTTCCAAAACTAGTAAAACATGTTAACTTCGATAAGCGAGACAGGGTGTACCGGAAGGCTAAGCACCTTCTTTTTAGATCGCTACACTTGCAACATGTGTCATCAATATTTTCAATAAAAGAACATGGAACATTGGGACGTCAAATATATCAATGGAATTATCCCACTGACAAAACACGCACATAAAAAGTTGTAATTGTTGTAATTGCTTTAGTTACCGAGTCGATAAGCATTTCAAACCGGAGATGTTAAACAATTTGCTTTGTAAATGCTCCTTGGCTCTGAAGCAGTTACGAATACTTAACGTATATGTATTTGTAAAAGATAAGTAACGTCTCAGTAGCCAAGCGCTGATCGTTTTAGAACCTTTTTTGGAAATTATATAAGTATTACAAACTTATTCTCTTCTAAATGTACCTAATATTCATATCTAACTTGACTTTTGTCAAGACAATAATATTTCATTTTACTGTTACAACTCTTCCAGAAATTTATATTTCATGAAATATAAACACAAAATGTTCATAGAATTCGAAGTGTCCTTTTACTTTGTGGAAAAATTTCTACTTTTCCAATAATAATCAGAAACAAGAAGTCAAGTTATCTGATTCTCAAAATATCGTCCTATCTTATCTGATAGCGACAGAATTTTATAGCAAACTACATATGAATTAATTCCACATGAATAAGTGATTGTTCTTATTCTTCGTTTGGATGAAACGAATTGATTGCATAATACCCAAAGCAAGAAATTCTTAAAAATGCAGACATTATTGATTTCTAAAAAAGGAAAAAAAAGAAAATTATATTTATTATGTTTCTTCTATCAAAAAGTTATGCCGACAGCTTGATCTATATAAACATAAAGATTTAAAGAGATAACAATTTGATAGAGAAAAATATGTATCGATAAATGTATCAATACTTAGCAAAAGAAAATGCAACAAAATCAAAGTAAAAAACAAAAAAAAAACTGGAAAACAATAGAGATCATAAACGAACATTGGTTTATAAAAGTCCAGGGGTGGCTGCTCTTCTAGGAACGACACCCTGACCGAGAGCCAAGTCGTCTACAAATGATTATACACATTTGCATTGCATATTTGAGGACGATTGATTTAGTGATAACATGGTGTTTAGTAACGATTTATATCACTATTGGAAGGTCAGTGTTTGCATTGCAAGAAAAAGATTTTCATTGAAAACATCTAACCATATAAACCATGTAAGTGCTCCGGAAGAGCAAGTTCGCGCAAACCGATCGCATCTAATTGCCTATGTTCGAATCACATACGGGACAGATCATAGTATGAGACAGTATTTCAGTCCCCTAGCCAACGTTCGATCGTTCTTTTATGTACTTCTATTCCCTCCACTATAAAAAAGTAAGCTTCGATACAAGTAACAAATGATTGTTGCGTAAAACTCTATTACAGAACTACACTCCATTGCAATCCTTATACTTTACTTCTTTCTCTTTACAGGACAAATTGAGAAATATAAGATAACAGATTTTCTATTTTTACCGAAATATTATCTTGATTGATTCTGTTAAGGACATAGAAGGGTAAGTAGCATTAAAATCATTAGGTGTGTATAAGACAAGATGATAATTGAATTTTAGTAAATGAAGAACCATTATATTGGCGTTGCACTTTACCGGCATATGGTACTTCATACAACAGTCTATTTAATTTATCATTAGAACCTGTTTCTTTCCAATTTTATGTACCTTTCGATCAAAGGTTTTACAAATGTGGTGGGTGTAGCCCCCTAAGTAAAGTGCGCTTATCCTCGCTTCTTGAGGTCCATATGTTTAACTGGGTCCGCCTGTTTACAATCTTTTTACTTTGATTTTTTGTTTTGGTTTTTAACAGGATCGGTATGTCTGCTTTGGTTTATCTCAATTTATTTCTCTTTCTGAATTTTGGCTACGTTTCATTTATTCTGTCAACTAAATTACCTTAAAACAAAAAGAAATTCAGTCTCTTACAGACTGGTGACGTTAAGGAATCGTCTATAAGATGTCAAACTGGTATTACAGTTGTCATATAACAATTGCTATTATTAGAACTAAATGTGAAATTTTACACTAAATATGTCTTTTTTGCTCTAAACATTAGCCTTAACATCAAATAACATGCGACAAATTTAAATAAAAATATTGGTAATTCAATATGGAGTAAAGAAAAGAATTATTTTTTCGCAATTTCCTCGACTTTTCTTAAAAGTTTACCACACTTGGTCTTAACAAGGTAGTGAAAATCATTGTTGTAGGTGTAAACATATAGTGCTATGACTTTATATATAGTTTTCATCTTCATTGGTTCTTATTATCTCATTAGGTAAATTATTGCATATACATTGTACTAACCACTATATATGTCATCTTCCGAATCTATCATAATGGTTGCCAAAATATAGCTTCAATCACTTAGTATTGGGATCTTGTATTGTTTTCAGCTTAATCGTTTTGATAATTAATTGATTGCTTGGATAGGGTTTTACGTCACAGTCAAGAATAGACTAAATGATTTATTGCATAGACTAATAACTGTATAATAATCGTATAGAATTACAAAAATAGCAATGCTATTAGGAGGTTCTTTGCCATCTGAAAGCAGACAAAATATAATGATAAAAATGAGACAATTTTAATGTCTTATAATCTAGAATTTATTCTGGAAGATATGTGTTACTATATAACCATTATTGATCTACTTGTTTCGTTTGCAACTCTTAAAAAGTGTGTATAACAAAATAAAAAAATTTAAGTGATAGCATTGGATTGGTGTTTTTGTGGTTGGTTTTCGTATATTATGTGTTTGGCTAAAAACTTTTAGATTCGGTTTATTGAGCTATACTGAGATTTGCAGAGATTGTGAAAATGGATGCTACTATATATCTAAACAACAAAAACAATCTTTTATTTGTTTGGGGAGATTAAAATAACACCCGCAAACGAAAATAAATTGGTATATAGGAATCACCCTGTATGTTTTTCCATCTTTGTTCGTCCAATATCTTCCATGATCAACTTGGCACAAATATACATCAATATTAAACCTCATAAATATAAGTTTCTATTGAAAAGCATTGTAAGTTCTCCGGACCATATTTACTTAATTTAACCGACCTCGATCCGTTTTTTCATATAAATTATCTGCCCTTTTTTCCTTTTCTTTCCATTTAATGAGTTGGTTCATTTAGTGATTTTCTTTCAGAAAATTTAACTCAGAATATTGAAAACGGTATAGTATAGTTTCTACTGAAAACCATTGCAACTACTCCGAACCATATAATCGTATAACATGATGACTGTTGTTCCCTTAGGAGCCTCAATGACATTGCCTAATGAATATATACAAAACGCATATCGTTTTTCAACACGGAAAACAGCTTGTTAGGAATGTAATCACAAAAACATTTTCGTGTCGCATACGTATTATAAGTACAAAGGTCAAGGTTACAAGGTCAAATCTAATAAAAAGAACTGGTGTATCCTGGCAAAAGTACTAGTGATCCTAGTACACAAGTATCATCATTACAGTTTTATCACTTTTGAAGTGAAATAATGAAACAATGTATTTTGAATCGCATCAACTGTATTGTTTCGAGGCATACTTGAACCATTTCAGTATTGCGTGATCCTAAATAATTCTAAGAAATTGATATGATATAAACAAAAGGAATTAAAAATCATTCACGGAAGTAATCCTTAACAAATAAACACATGCAAACAACAAATCAATACACAGTTTGATATTAAAGGCATTGTGTCATCAAGCATATTATTTTTCATTGATTGAAACATGCAAAATAAAGTTGTTTTGAACACTAAAAGTCGCTGACATATGTGACAATATATTAAAACCCTGCAGATATACAAAACATGCATGACATAGACAACATTTTTTTCAATTTTGCCATACAAGAATCGTGTATAAGATTAAATATGAATTGTACATTCTTATTCATTTGTTCCTTTAGACTGCTGTTTCAATTTGTCTATTTATTCAACGATACACATAAAAGAGTTTGCGGATATCTTAATTAAACATTTTTTTCACAGGACTGAAATCAATGAATTTATTTGATCATGTAGTACTTCCTTATATAAGTATTGAGTAACAACCAAGACAATCGATGGTGTTACATCAATTGCTTGGTGTGTTGCCAAGTATATGTTTTTTAACGAGAGGTTGTCTATTGGCAGTTTAAAATATTGTTAATGCACTTTTTAGAACACCAAACGTTGTAGCTAAAACATTAACTTAGGTAAAACTTAAGGCAGGGCAAACACACTAATTATCATATGTTAAAAAGAACCAACAGTCATACATGCCCATGTCAAAATTACAATACCAAAAGCAGACAAATCTTTTTAATTGGCAATGAAACTTCATTTCATATCCATTGCTATCCTATAAGCAGAATAACGTTACACTCTGAACAAGAAAAATGTCTTATTTGGTTAATGAAAATGTATGAATGTATAAATAGGAGCTGGTAAACTATTTGGTTTAACAATTATTCTACGCCACTAGGATTGGTAACGGTAACGAATACGAATATGTATTTTTTAAACCTTAAAAAGCTACAAGTTCGAAAGCGCTGATCCTTCAGAAATTTTTCAGAGCCTTTTTATTTAAATTATTGAATTATATTTAAAAATCATTTTTCAATGCCCTGAAAGTAAAATATATATCTGTCTAAACTGGTAAATTAAATGACAGATGCTAGGAAATACTGATAAAAGTTCGAGCTGAAATATGCATGACCACTTGAAAAAATTCTTTGTGCTTTAATCAGAGTTACCTCACTTTAAAAATGGAAGTATCATGGATTTATCAAAAAAGTCAAACATATATAACCAATTATTATGCCTCTAGGCATGTTAACTGTAACGGATTCTAATATGTCTCGTTTATATCTTAAATATCTACGAGTTACATAGAACTGGTCCTTCAGGAAATATTTATATTCTGAAATTATGTAATTCTAATATGTCTCGTTTATATATTAAATATCTACGAGTTACATAGTACTGATCCTTCAGGAAATATTTCATAACCTTTGTATTTATATTACTGAAATTATGTAAACATTCAAATTATTCTATTCTAAATGTACTGAAACATGTATATAGGATTTGATCTAATTCATCTTATATTGACGATATTGTATATAAAACAATCCAAGATTTTTTTATTCAATACAACTATATTACATTATAATATTACCTGGATAATTCTCTTTCATTATCATTGACACATTTGATAAAAACATTTGTAGAACTACAGTTCTTTTGTGTTGTAAAGATCATAATTTTACAATGATAATCAGCAACAAGGCGAATGGTTAGATTCTCAAAATTGCCTCAAGTCTGATCTGATAGCGGCAAAATCACGAACATTACATATATGAAATTAATTCCACAGGGATAGGTAATTGTTCATTTTTATTATTTAGATGAAACGAATGGCGTAATACTCAGAGCAGGAAATGGTTTGAAAATACAGACATTATTGATTGTTAAAAAAGAGGAAAAGAAAAATATATTTGTGTGTCGACTATCTTGGAGTTAGAGCGACAGCACAATCTTTAAAAAAAGAGATAACAATTTGTTACAGAAAACATTTATGCACCATGTTACCACCAACATACAAAAAACCGTTGACGTAACATTTTATTACCAAACTCCACTCCATTGCAATCCTTATGCTTCACCACTTTTTAATAATAGGACAAAAATAGAAATATAAGAGGGACAAATATAGAAATACCAGTATAAAAAAACCTTTTTACCTAAATGAAGATTATTTTGAATTGATTCTGTTAGAGAAATACACTGTAGAAGGGTAAGTAGCATTAAAAGCATTAACTCTGTATACGATTAGATGATGATTGAATTGTGTTAAATGAAAAGCCATTTGTTTTCACATTTATATTGATGTAGCACTTAAACTGTTATATGGGATTCTTAGGTGGCTCTTTAGACAATAGTATATTCGATTTAGTGATGTAATGATATAAGAAATCATATAAAAATAAACCCAAATATATTCAAATGTTTTTCAAAATTGTACTTTCGGCTATATTTTTAGATAGGGTTAATTAATCAATTCATCATCATATCAATGGTCAGGCAAGCCTCGAAGAAAGTTTGGTCATTACAGTATGTACTTGATCTTTACAAGTCATGATATTTAGTAAAAGGCTAGGTCATCGACTTCCCTTATGTTAACTTACAGATGAGTATATTCGATTTAGCAGGAGAAAATATTTCTCTATTTAATGCCTATTTTTATGTATCTTTCAATCAGAAATTTTACAAACATTTTAGGTGTAGCTAGTTAACCCCTTCCCGTTCCTACCGGTACAATTGTACCGGTAAGCATATTTTTAGCCTATGCGTCAAGGAAAAACTGCGATAATTTGGATATTTCTGAAGCGATTTTCTCGCGGGATATCTCATTTGAAACGGCAAAACATACAGAAAACAATGGTATAATTTTCGAAATGAAACAATTTCATTTTCAATCAAAAATTTTCAGTTCAAAACGCCGACAAAGAAATATTTTCTTCACTTTTCGTGAGAGGGCCGTAATTTTACATAGATTTAGAAAGAGATTACTTACTTCGTCATTATGCCAAAAATAAGAGACAGATATAAAAAATGTATATCACGGTATTCACAAAAATTTACAGATTAAAACAATATAATTTTTATTGTAAAAAAAATCATCAGCCGGGTCACAGCAACCGAAATTATAGAACGGTCATATTTTCCAAGGTTGAAATTTTAGGTTACACGGTCGATAAATGGAAAAAAATTCTTCTGTTGAATTTTTCTCATAACTCAAACCTTAAATAGGGAAAACAAAATCCAGGTACAGAAACTTCATCATTTTCTCTTTCATTTGATATAATTTTGTATATGTTTAATCGTCTTCATCACATTTGAATCACCGTGTGAAGTTGCGACCCTGACGCAATATTTTCAGAAAATATGGGAAAAGATGACCCATTTACGTTACGCAACTTTCTTGTACATGCCGGCTTATCGCGTTACTTCAAGATTACCACAATTCAGTAAATATTCCATATATCTTGGAAAAATTCACACCACAATAAACAGAATTTATCGTAGTATCATTTTATGTAAAGAAAATGTCGATCTCCGATCACTTTTGAGACAGTTTATTAAAAAGAAAAGGAACCATAATTTCGGTATAGAACTTGCTGGGTACACATCGGCATTTGTCTGAGAAACGGATACTAGTCGTGTGTCATTGGGATGAAAATAAAAATAAATACAATCCAATAACAAAAAATAATAAAAGTCCTTAAATAATAAAAATAATATAATGTTGTTTTGATGGCATTTCGTGAAAAAACGATGGAAACTTACCACCGTACGCTCAAAATATTCAGTATGTAGATCACATGTCTTCTACTACGTCCGTAACATATATATAAATAAACAAAAATAGGGGTCAAATATTAGACCGCTGTTTGAAAAGATTTTGTGTTCACTATTCACGACAATAAAATACCATTCAAACTGTCATATCAAGTCAAAAGTCACCATCAGTTAGAGTAATTTAAACGGTAGGGAAAAAACCCACACACATGAAAATATGCTTATGGTGTTGCGGTCGAGGTGGTCATGGCGTTAACCTTAGAACTTAAGGCATCTCACGCTGTGGAATCGATTATCAAAACAAGTGCTTTAAAAGAAATTTATCCTTGTTGTATATATCTCTAGTGTATGATGAACCGAGAGACAACATGTTAACTAACTAGTGTTTACGGTAACAACTAACAAGAATTATGTACAAATGTAATTCATGTATAAAAGTGCAGAACAGGCCTGTCTAAAGTTTAACACTGAAATAACGAAAAAGGTCGACGCTCGGCTACCGAGTAGCCGAGATATACTAGAAGATAGCTAGTGGACAAGAGATAGATAATAGCCGTGTCGAAAAGCTGTCGAGTTGAGTCATGGTGTTTAACGTCCCAGTCAATAATATTTCACCTAAAATATCGAGACGTCGCCAGCTGTAGACGAAGGTGAAGATATTTTGCATGTGCGTTGCGCTGATGGCATTATACAGCAGGATTCTTGAGTGTGTCAAGCCCACCGTGACACGGGACCTCGTTTATTTTAAGTTCCCATCCGAAAGAACCGTTACTTTCATTTCGCAATGCTGAGTGTTTGGCGAAAGAACAATCATTACCACTTTCAAATCTTGTGTCAGACCCGGCTTGGGATCAAATTTACGGAGCGAGCAGTCTACCAACTGATCTACGACAGTGGTTGCGAAAAGCTGTCGAGATGTACATAGCTATCGAAGGTATCAAGACAACTCGTACCATGTGTTTCCACATCATGACAACCCCCACCCAACCTTAGACAACTCGTAACCAAGAAGCAAGGAAATTAACACATTTTTTAAATCTTAAACTTAGATATTTTGATACCTTTAAATCAATTTTATGCAATTAGTTCAAATTAATTAGGTATTGCTAGAAAATTGTTTTTCTAAATAAATCTTATAAATTCTAATTGATAGGAAGACAATAACAAAAACGGATGTAAGTTTTCTTAAATTGTTTTCTTGTCTCTGCTTGGGTACAGGGTGTCCTGGGTTCTTGTTGTCTCATTATGTGTTCGAGTTGTCCTGAGTGCGAGTTGTCTTGGGCACGAGATGTCCAGCATTCGCTAACGAGGGGTCGATTTGAACGGTCGATTCGGCACAAATTCGTTAGCTTACGGTTAAACTTTCGACAGACATGTACTGTAAGTTTTACAAATCAACGAGTGTTACATATACACACACTTCAACGCCTTGTTGTGCACATTTTGTATTAAAAAATTAAAAATACAATCACAGTCTTATTAAGTAATTAAGACGAAGTTTAATTTCAACAGTTTCTAATACAATCCGACGAAGTTCCATGAAATGGTAAAACCTAACTCTAGAAGACTACGGATACAAACATATCGGGAGAACTTAGTCATTTTGACAGTATCACTTTTCGATCGAAAACTGCGTAGACACTCTATGAATAGTTGATCTTGAACATAAACGATTTCAACTTTTTACGTTTCAACATACTAGTAAAATATTTATTTTGTGTATATATTTCGTTCAATTTTACTATAGATTGATCTGTATAAAATGAAAATAAATTCGCAGAAGGTTTCATGTTGATAATAAATAATTCCCTGACGAGTCACGATTTTTTTTATTCATAAACCATATGAAGTACAAACCCGATATGAGGATTTTTTCCATACACAAACCATCTGAAGTACGAACCCGATGTGAGGATTTTTTCGATACACAAACCATCTGAAGTGGGAACCCGATATGAGGATTTTTTCGATACACAAACCATCTGAAGTACGAACCCGATATAAGAATTTTTTCGATACACAAACCATCTGAAGTACGAACCCGGTGTGAGGATTTTTTCGATACATAAACCATCTGAAGTACGAACCTGGTCTGATTGGGAAACTTTATTAACTAAACGCGGAAAATCAGTTGCTTTCTCCGAAAATTTGAAATTTCAATCAAACTACTGGTTCGCAAAGATTTACTTTCAACTTTGAACGAAACTTTTATATATATTTTAGTACCAAACTGGTGCGGCTAGAGATTTGAACTATCGACTTATGTTACTAAAAGATACAGGGAAAAAGTAATTCATATGGTCTACAGAATTTAGAAAATTAAGTTCTAATTTCAAATTATGTAGGAGTGTGTGTATGCCCCCAGATTCACCACAGCAGATTATTGTTTTAGTATAGGACCTTCCATATACCAAATTATATAAATACTTAGTATAAGAGGCCCTATACTGAAACAAATGTCTGTATATTAGATATCAATTAGAGGCGCATTGCTGTGTAATTAATAAACTAAGCATTTGTAAAGAGCCAGATGAACAAAATACAATGTATCTTTATACAAACGCATGATATAGTTGATTTTAGATTATCCATGTGACTTTGACCCCTAACCACGTGTCCTCTCATGCTATTTTTAGAAACAACAATTACTATTTTATCTGCCTTACCTCTAAAATATGATACCGTACGCTTGATACAGGTATTACAATGTAATTACTTGATTATTCAAATTGTCCATTGATTATTCAAATTGCCCACCCGATTTCCCATTCAAGATCAGCAGTTTCTCAACAACAGAGACTTGGACCTTTGACCTTCTGGTTGCCATGGGAACCGTGTTATTATGAAAATAACATCCGAAATTCTTCAATACTCATTCTTGTTGATTATCTACAAGTGATCTGGTCTTGTCCTTACTCTTTGATGTAACAAATGACAAATAAGCAGCAAGACAGATTGATTTTCTCTTAAAGTCTTGATTAAGTTTGACCTTTGACCTAATGTCACGTGACCTTTTATGCTATTTTAAGAAAGACTAATTTCATCGTGAAATTTCTCCTGAAACTAAACCTTCGGTCTCTACATAAGATTATTACAATTTTGTTTATTTTAATTAACAGGTAACTTTACGTTGATTATAACGCCTTTTAAGCATGAAATTTGGTAAAAAGTACACGTGACCTTTGACCTTCTAGTTGCTATGGGCAATGTCTCATTTTCAAAATTTCATAAGTATTATTTTAAGGACTAAATATTCTTTAAGAATCAAAAGTCACTTCACCCTATTTGTACAAAGGGTTGACAGAATTGAGATATTTGTTATGGAAAACGCTAATTTTCGGCTACAAATCGTGATTCATATTGACGTTTGACCCCAGGTCACGTGACCTATTTTCTATTTTTAGAATCGGAAATCATTTAAAAATCTTGCCCGACATATATGCTCTACAATGGTACCACACACCATAGCACTGTCCCTTTCATTCATCTTGTAATTTACATTTATTAAACCGCACCTGAAATCCCATTAAAACCTTGCATTTTATCCAGAACGGGAAAGGGTTAAACAGGATTTGCTTACTAGGCTTCACTTTCCCGGTGACAGTTTCAAAGATTTACTTTACTTTATATTGTGATTTGGACATAAACACGGATTGGTATATGTGATATTTCCCACTTCCCATTCATTGAGTCAAACATTTTTACCTTGATGATAAAACAATCCAAGATCTCTTATATTAGTCGTTGATGATCTTAAGGAATCGTCCATAAAATGTCAAGCTGATATAAAAATTGTCATATAACATTGTTATTGGTATTGTTAAAATTAAATTGATCTTACATTAAATATACCTATATAGGTCACCTTGGATATCAAATAGAATGAGACAGTGTGAAATAGATATCATGGTAATTTGACATACAGACGAGAAATTTCTATTACAATTTGCTCGAATATTCTTGAAAGAATATCACACTTATTTTAAGAAATAAAAAAATATATTTGCAATACATTACTTGGCCATATTCATCATCTGCATTATATAAATTTAAATACTATAATTATAATTTACAGCTTCGCCGACTCTTGTTAAAATGATATTTGCATATACTAATCACTATATCATGAATAATGCCGTTCAATTTAGCCCCATTGTTGTCAAAATGAAGATTTTAACACCTAATAGTTTGAATTTTTTATGGTTGTCGATTTTCTAAGATATGATAATTGATTGATTGATAGGAAGGAGTTTTACGTCTCAGGCAAGAAAAATTGTGATTAGATGATTTAATTTTACGTCTCAGGCAAGAAAAATTGTGATTAGATGATTTAATTTAAACAAACAGTTTGAAAACGATCAGACAGCAGGCATTGGCTATATCAGCCCTCTCTTAAAGGAGATGATTTGTTTTTTGTCTGGTCGTCCGTATAATACCGAGTTCGTTCCATATTTTACAATACATGGCTATATTTTCATAAACCTTGGTACAAATGCAAACGTACATGACGCAATTTGTAGAATATAAAATTTAGATGTATTGCTCCAGAGTGACTGTAAACAGTTAAAATCTCGGAAATTACTTGTTGATCTTGGCACTTGTACTTAATATTACCATTTTTTATCAATTTAGCAGGTAAAACTATATCAATGTACAGATTAATCGCATCAGTTTTATTTGTTTTAAGACATTATTAAAATGTCGGTATAGCATAATCTTAATAATGAAGGATCCTTAGGACATGAAACTGTATAAGTAATATGATAGAAAACAGAATTGATTAGAAATCATTCATGGAAGAATTTTTTTAATAAAATAACCAATTTGAATGCTTCGTTACACAACAGATACAATTCGACATGAAAAACAAAATAATCAAACGTCCTACTTTTATTGATTAAAACATAATGCTGTTTTGAAAAACTGACCTATGTGGTAATTCATTAAAACTCTGTAAGTATGCAGCACATGCATGGTAAAGAAAACAATTTAGGAGAAAATATTTTCGATTTTACTGTACATGCTTTGTGTATTAATTCAAAAAGGAATTCACAATATCCGATAGGCCATGTACATGTATATGGTTTTAGTTCAAAGATGTTTTTTGAAAAAAACTTTGATATATGATATTTAATGTAAACATTAAATAAGAATTATAGATTCTTAATCATCTGTTCCTCTAGATTGTGTTTCAATTTGTCTGTTTATTCAAAAGTACACAAAGAGTTTGCCGATATCTCAATTAAACATTTCTTCACAGGACTGAAATCAATGAATGAGATAGATGCTAAAAATTAATTTTATCATGCTTTATACTTCCTTATATAAGTAATGAGTAACAACCAAGGCAATCGATTGTGTTACATCAATTGTTTAATTTTGGTGTTTTGCCAAGTTTATGTTTTTCAGCTAGAGATTGTTTAGTGGCATTTTAAAAATATTGTTAATGTAATTTTTTAGAACAACAACAGTTGCAGGTAAAAAACATGAACTTGATAACTTAAGGCAGGACATACATTCCAGTTATCGTATGTAAAATGAACCCACAACCACACATGGCCATGTCCAAATCACAAAACCAAAACCAGAAAAAAACTTTCTAAAATGGCAATAGAAGTAGAACACGTATTCTTCCATCAGGAAAGTAGGGTCAGGTGCTCCAGAAAAGAAACACTGTCAGTTAAGCTAGCTACATTCGCACTATGTCAAAAAAATTGAAAACATATAACTTTTAAAATGAATACCTCTTTTGTATGAATTAACCTATCAATAATACTACATGTTTACTAAGCTTAAACATATATTATTGCAAATATATTTTATATAGTAAAATTTGTTAATAGTCAATATCTTTTTACTATCAATTTTAACTTTAATCATCTTTTGTGCAAATGGCTCCGGATGGCAGAAATTTTCTTAATCTGATACGGCGTCATAATTATCAAACAAACATATCGTGTTCAATGTTAATGAAAAACAAACATACGTATCCATGTCCGATTCGAAATCCAGAAACATAGTATAAACCTTTGGAACTGACAATTTAGGTTAGACACGTGAACTTCCACCAGCGAAGTGAGGCCGGGTGCACCGGAAGGGTAAGCACCTCCTGTTTAGCTAGCTACACCCGCCACGTGTGTAATCAAAATTGTGTGAAAGGAACATGGAACTATGAGACGTCAAATATATCCAGGGCAATCCTGGACACAGAGACATAAAACTTATCAACAGTACTGTGATGACGGCCATTAAACTTTTTGAAGGCCATGATACGCCTAAGCTTGCAATATCCCTGGGTCAACTATTTATTTGCAAGGAGCCCGCTTCGTTTAACAAGGTCACCGTTGTGTCGACAAGCTCTATAATAGCGTATTCATCGGGAAACAAATAAACCATAAGCAGGAGAAGCAGGTATATTGCTGCATAAAAAAGGAAAGTTGACAATAGAAAAATTGAAGTCATCACGTTTGTCATAAAGTTTCAAATGTAGCCTTTCTTGTGCGTCATAATTCAGGTATAAGTCTAAATATGAAGCAGAACTTGAGGAATCAGTCGTGTCTTTTATTTCAAGCTCACTAAGATAGATGACATTTACATAGTTTCCAAATTTAGGATTGTTAAGAGACAGAACGTCATCTATGTATCTGTATGTTGAGTTGAATGATTTGGCGACAGTTTTCTCTCCAGATTTAGCAAGGTTCTGCATAAATTCTGCTTCGTAAGAATAAAGAAACAAATCAGCAAGCAATGGTGCACAGTTTGTACCCATTGGTATACCGATTGTTTGCTGAAAAACTATATTACCAAACATAACAAATATGTTATCTATCAAAAACTCCAACATTTTGTTGATGGTATTTTCAGTATATTTTTGTTTGGAATCCGTATGATGCTTGACAAAATAACCAGAATCCCTGTTCAGCACCGGATATTTGTATCTTGGCTTACCTATTTTGTAGAAGAAAGACAAGTGAATAATTTCTTTAAGACGTTCTTTCAATTTAGAATGAGGGATTGTGGTGTATAGTGTAGAAAAATCAAATGTTTTTATACTTTTTACATGAGATAAAGTATTAGAAGGATTATTGCTGCATTGAAAAGGATAGTTGACGATAGAAAAATTAAAGTCATCACGTTTGTCATAACGTTTAACAGCTTTTTGGGCGTCATTATTTAGGTATAAGTCTAAATATGAAGCAGAACTTAAGCAATCAGTCGTATCTTTTCTTTCAAGCTCACTAGGATATATAAAATTCACATAGTCTCCAAATTGTTGATTGTTAAGTGACAGAACTTCATATCCATTACAATCCTGTAAGCAGAATGACGTTATACTCTCAACAAGAAATATGGTTTGGGTTATTGAAGATGTATAAACATTTGTCCAAACCAGAGATGGTACACTATTTGCTTTAACAATTAATCTATACCACTAAGCTTAGTATCGGTTACCAATACAATTACATGTATATATCTATAGTAGCTACGGTTACATAGCGCTTGACCTTCAGAAAATTTTCAGAACCTTCTTATTAAATTATTTTACTTTTTTATTATATTTTTTTTATTTTTGATGACTCTTAATACATATTAATTAAACGAAACAATCATTCTTCAATGCACTTATGACAAAATATATATCTTAATTCATAAATTAAAAGACAGAAGCTATGTTATACTGTTTCAGTTGAAATATCCATGAATACTTAAAACTTGTCTATGCTTAAATAGAGTTACTTCACTTTGAAATGGAAGTGTTACGGATTTATCAGTAAAACACATCTAATGAATTATAAGTTCCATGTTCCTTTCACACAATTTTGATTACACACGTAGTGGGTGTAGTTAGCTAAACAGCAGGTGCTTACCCTTCCGGAGCACCCGGCCTCACTTCCCTGGTGGAAGTTCGCGTGTTTAACCTAACTTGTGAGTTCCAAAGTTTTTACTTTGTTTCTGGATTGTAATTCGGACATGGATTAGTATGTTTGTTTTGGATTATTGAAATTATGTAAGCATTTAACTTATTATATTCTAAATATGCTAAAACATGTATATAGGATTTGATCTTATTCATCTTGTATTAAAGATACTGTATCTAAAAACAATCCAGGAGTTTTTATTCAAAACAAATACTGTATATTACATTACAATGTTACCTGGAAAATTCTATTTTATTTAACATTAGAACATTTGATTCAAACGTTCGTAGAGCTAATACTCTATCGTGTTATAAAGTTCGTAATTTTACAATGATAATCAGCAACAAGGCATATAATTAGATCCTCAAAATCGCCTTAAGTCTGATCTGATAGCGGCAAAATCACGAACTTTACATATATGAAATTGATTCCAGGAAAAGGAAATCGTTCAATTTTGTTTTACGTTTGGATGAAACGAATTGCGTAAGTTTCAAAGCAAAAAATGGTTTGAAAAACAGACATTATTGATTGCTAAAAAGAAAAAAGAAAACTTTATTTGTGTTTTGACTATCGATAATAATCTATAAAAAAGGAGATAACAATTTGTTACAGAAAACATTTATCAACAATTTTCCCTCCACAATACAAAAACCGTACGCTTCTATATATTAAGCAAAAGATGATTGTGACGTAACATTCCATTACTCAACTTCACTCCATTATAATCCTTATACTTAACTATTTTCTCTTAATAGGACAAAAATAGATATATAAGAGGGATAAAAATAGAAATATGAGTTTAACAAATTCCTTTGTACCGAAATGAAGACTATTCTGAATTGATTATATTAGGGAAATAGAAAGGCAAGTAGCATCATAAGCATTAGCTCTGCATACGATTAGATGATGGTTGAATTTCGTTTAATTGAAAAACCATTCTTTTCACATTTATATTGATGTAGCACTTAACTGTTATATGGGAATCTTACATGGCGCTTAAGACAATAGTATATTCGATTTAGCGAGAGAACATAATTCTCTATTTAGTACCCATCTTTATGTAGCTTTCAATCAGAATTTTAACAAAATAGATAGTTAAACAGGATTTCCTAACCAGGTCTCACTGTTCCGGTAGCAGTTCGAGTGTTTTCACTAAAGCCAGTTTCAAAGTTTTACTTTACATTATATTGTGATTTGGACATTTAACACGCATTGATATATTTGAATTCAACTTCGTATTCATTCTGTCAAACATATTACCTCAACTGCGATAATTGAACAATCCAAGGTCTCTTAGTTATTGATGACCTTAAGGAGTTGTGCATAAAATGTCAAACTTATAATATAACATTGTTTTTGCTATACTTAAAATTAAAGAGATCTTACGCCAGCTATATAGGTCACCTTTGGTAAATACATCAGTCTTGGATATCATATAGAATGAGACAAAGTAAATTTAATATCAAGAGAATTTGATATATAGACGGAAAAAATTATTGAAATTTCTTTGAATATTTTTTAAAGAAGACCACACTTATTTTAAGAAATGAAACAATATATTAACAATAAAATATCTGGCGATATTCATTGTCGTCTGAATTATATATATTTAAATACTAAATATTTAGACTGAATATATAATTTGCAGCTTCGTCGGTTCTTTTAAGATGCATTATTGCATATACCAATCACTATATCATGAATAATGCCGTTCAATTTATCCCCATTGTTGTCAAAATGAAGCTTTTATAGTTGTTAGTTTCATAAGAATTGATTATTTATTACTTGGTGGGATAGCGTTTTACGTCCAAAGCAAGAAATATTTTAATAAGGTGATTTCATTTAAACAAAAGGTTTTAAAACGACCAGACAGCAGGCATTGCTAAATAAGATGATTTACTGTTGCATAGACTAATCACTATATACTGTCATCCTTTAGAATAACTAGGATACCAAGGCAATAAAGAGAGTGGTTTACTTACAATCTAAACCAGACATAATACAATGTTGAACAATTGAACAATTAGAATATCTTATAATCTACAACAATTTCTGAATGATAAGTCTAGCTATACATTCATTATCTAGTTAAATGTTTACAATAAAAGTATGTATGATCAAATAAAAATATTTCGTGAAAAAATCACAAACATATTAATCCATGTCTACTATTAGTGGTCTCTTTTTATCTAGATTTCCGAGCTTATGAAAGCTGTGGACATATCTATACAACTGTGAACAATTATCGTTCATTTTTGCGAATAACCTGGCTTTTATACCACCCAGAAACTTAGTTTAGACAGTATATAAGAATCACTGAGTACGTTTGTCCGTCCGTCTCAATGTGGCACAAATATTGTCAATATAAGAGAGTGTTACATAACCAAATTTAGGTGCTTGGCTCTGTTTAGCTCAAGTATTAAAGTTTTAATGTTAAATCTTCAAAACTAGGGACTCTTGTACATTATTTTTTAATTGTGACGTTAAATTACAACCAATGCATTTATTAAACATATCAGTTTAATGCTGTTAATTTAAAACTGGTATAATATGTTACTTAAACCACTGTGCCGGTATATCTACTGGTGGATGTTGCTCCCAGGATATCACAAGCCCAGCAGTATGCATGAATTGTGTATTATTGTCAGAATTATAGAAATTCCACAAAACCAAGGTATACTTCATCATGCAAAGTATTTCCTTAGCTAAATTTGGTAAAATATATTTTGTTTCTCTGGGTATGTTTACAACACCTTGATAACAATATTGGTTTCAAAATTTTGGTCCAAGCACTACTGATGAAATTGTATTCCGAAACATCCGCCTAGTGATGTGAAATTAAAACTGGTATAATATGTAATTACAATTTTTACGGTACGTCCTTAAACTTAAACCACTCCAGTATTGCATGATCCTGAAGTATTCTAAGGAATTAGATAAACGATATGATAGAAAACAGAACTGATTAAAAATCATTCATGCAAGAAATCTTTAATAAATAAATCAAAGCTTCGTTAAACAACAGGTAATATACAGTTTGACATTAAAGGCGTTGGGTAATCAAACGTCCTATTTTGCATTGATTGAAACATAGTAAATAGCATTGTTTTGAATACTTTAAGTCACTGACCTATGTGGCAATCCATTAAAACTCTGAGATATACAACACATGTGAGCAAAAATAACTTAGGAGAAAAATATTTTTCTTCGATTTTGTCATACATATTTTGTATATTATACAAAACATGAAAAAGCAAAATCTAATCGGCCATGTACATTTATATGGTTTTAGTTAACAGAAGTTCATAGAAAAAACTTTGATATTTGATATTCTTTGTAAAGATTAAATAGAAATTCATCTATTCCTCTATACTGGAGTTTCAATATGTCTGTTTATTCAAGACTACACAAAGAGTTCGCCTATCTCTCAATTAAACATTTCTTCACAGGACTGAAATCAATGAATAAAATAGAAGCTTCAAATTAATTTGATCATGTAGTACTTCCTTATATAAGTATTGAGTAACAGTAAAGAGAATCGATGGCGTAACATTAATATTTTTAACAATGGTTTGGTGTTTTTGAGCTAGAGAATGTTTAGTGGCATTTTAACAATATTGATTTTGTAATTAAGAACACCAAAATTTAGTAGCTGAAACATTTGAACTTGGTTGAAGTTAACAAATACTAGTTAAAATGCACAAAGAAACCACAGACAAACATGTCCATGTCCTAATCACAATCCCAAAAGGAGAAAATAACTTAAAAATTGGAAAAAGAAGTAGAACATGATCTTCCACCAGGAATGTAAGGTCAGGTGCCACGAAGAGTAAGACTTTCAGTTTAGCAAGCTACTTTTGGACTATGTAAATAAGATTAAAGCATATTACGTTTTATATGAATACCTTCTTGGTATAAATTAATATAACACATAAATAGTTGTACATGTTTTCTAAGCTAACACGCCATTTGTTTAGTATCGAAATCATTTTTTTATCAAGCAAAATTTTTTAATCGCAAATTTCGGTTTACTATCATTTTCACAATAGTTTAAGTTACTTTAGTTGTTCTACATTTGTGTTGTAAAAGTTGGATATAGCATAATTTGTATGAACCGGTAAATTCAAAATTGCTAACCATGCACCGATTAAAAACATACTTGATAGTGAAGTTCTAATGATATAACAATATTTCTTTATTGTTTTTACAAATGACATCCTACCACATGAGAAATGTAAATGTTTAAGTCACGCGTATTCTAGTAGAATAGTGAGATGTTATCTTTGTTTATAGTTGGCTTTAGTTTATCACAGAGAAAATTAATAACATATATTGTAGAGTATTACTACCTCGAATATATAATTTTAAACATGGGTATATATTTAAATATATTTAACCAATGCCGTACATAATTTATATTTAAGATCTCGGGACGGTTTTAACTGGTCAAAACCAAATATGCATAAAAAACAGACGTGATATCGTCGTTTTAGCAGAAACAATCAATCCAATACCGATATCTATAAAGTAACTTTAAATGATAACATTGATACATTATAGAAAAATCTGTGAATGCAGAAATCGTGAGTGTTTGTGGTACTTAATGATCATTAAGCAATGTAATTATTATAAATAGAATTGCTTAACACTTGGTAGTGGCGAACCTAAATGTTCTTTATGTTATACTGTTTCAATGTTTCCTAAAAAAGATTGATGATGAAAACAAATCTACTACATGAAGTTGTGTGTAATATACATCTGTAAATAGATCTTACATCATTTAAACTTTGACCATTATTACCTAAATAAAGATGCAGTTTTAAAAAAACACAAATAATGTCTATATCCATGGTTCCTATTCATACCTAATAACTTATATTCTGAATAACGTCTAATTTAAGCTTTTACCATTGTTACCAAAATGTTATATGTGATTTTAGGAACCACAAAGAAAGCTTATATTCATGGTTCATACTTAGTCTTCATTAAACGTAATTCGATAATTTATTGCTAAGACATTTAATGTTATTTTGTACAATAACAAGGCTATTATAACGATCGCTTTTACAACAGGTTAAAGGACAACAAATCCAGTCCTGAACAAACAAAAAATCAAAAACAAACATACTAATCCATGTCCGAATCACAATCCAGAAACAAAGTGAAAACTTTGAAACTGACAAGTTAGGTAAGACACGTGAACTTTCACCGGGGGAGTGAGTCCGGGTGCAAGGAAGGGTAAGCACCTCCTGTTAAGCTAGTATTCTCTGAAGATAATTCTGTTTAAAACACTTGATGATAAAACAGATCAATTACCTAAATGATTTAATTTATATAAAAAGGACTATGTGTATACATCAAGAGCATACCTATCCATGTCCAAACCCTAATCTTAAAGACAAGAAAAAACTTTGAACAATGAAAATTTCGTTGAAGATGAACAACTTCCACCAGGAATTGGGAATAAAAGGATCATGGATTTATGTTTCTTCAAATATATCCAGGGATAATTTCGATACAGGAATATTATGATTATCAACAATATTGTTATTACGGTCATAAAACTGTTTGAGGGTCGATTAACCTAGGTCTGCAATATTCCTAAACACTGATAATTTACATTTTATACCAGTGTTAATTTTTTAGCACCAGACGGCCGTTTCAGAATATAAATATTCCTCTTCAGTACTGCATGGACAAAATTGTGAAACCAAAATTTGATAAAACAATATTAATCTATTCTTTGATATTTATGTAGAAAAAAACCCTATATTAACTAATTAACAAAAACTTTCAACACTAAAACATTTTCGAAGTTTCGGACAAGTTTTGTTCTTCATCAGGAATGTTTACTTGAAAAATCAATTAATTGAATGAAAAGATGTAAAACATGATTTGTAGATGTTCATGTACTCTACAAAAATTACTGGTTTTTCCAAGGCAAAAAACGTGAATGTCTTATACAAGATTGCGATATCAATTTTGAAAAGCTTGTTGACAAGCAACGCGTATTTTTATGGTCTCACTTCCCTGGATTAAAAGCTTAGCTTAACACGTGTAAAACCCATTTGTAACTGATACAAGGCAATAACAAATACAAACAAGAACATGTAACAACGAACAAACAAAATAAGACAAAAATAAAACACTTAGACTGTGGTTGGGGACTGGCTTCAATAACGCAATAGTTTTGTAAATTAGTAATAATGCTCTTGTTGGAGGTCCCTATCTATACTCCAAATATTCTGTTTACTCAAAAGACGTTAAAGACAATTATACAAGACAATGGCCTTTTTATTTTACTGTAATTAATACTTATAATCATTAATTCATTGATAATATAATCATTATTGTTTTAATTCTACAAATCCTTAAATCCTCAGTGTTATCAGAATAATCCTTCCAGATTATAATGATAAATGATAACAAAACCAAGCTTATAAAATACAACTGTGCCAGACAGCCTAATCGATAAAAAGGAAGAAAGTAAAACATGAGATTGTAACATAGCGAAGTCGTCATTTTTTACCATACGTTCAATATTATTAATGAAATTTTTATCAAACTATCACATTGCAGATATTAATTACTGTTTACTTCATACTTATTAAAACGAATTATAGTTTCGTTCTTATTACTTTGACCTTTGTCGAGGTATTATTTGTATTATGACATGGATCAGTATGTTTGTTTTTAATTATAAATATATATATATTGACTAATGATGGCTTCCAAATGCCAACGTATTTAACCTATTGTTTTTGCTATTGTATTATTATTATTGTAACTATTGATCACTGGTATCGCTCGTAAAATTTTAACATCAAATAGTATATTTTAATACCGATATCTATTAAGTAACTTTAAATGTCGGCATAATTACCATGAACAATGTTTTAATATTGTATCTTGGCGTATATAGCAAAAAATTTCCAAGTTCTTCTCGTCAACGACAAATGAATAAAAAACAAACATAACAAGCCATGTTGAAATCACAACTCCAATACAAAAAAAAGCTCCAAGATAAACACGTGAACTTTTACCAGGGAAGTGAGACCGGGTACTTCGGAAGAGTAAGTACCTTATGTTGAGCTGGCACTCGTTATTGAGATTAAAAGGAACATGGAATTATGGGACGTGAAATATATTGATGGGAATTTTGGATACAGAGACATCATTCTTATTAACAATTATGTTTTGAATGTCTTCTAAACCTTGTCTTGCAATGAAATTAATATCGATCGTCTTAATCGTAATTATCTGCGAGACGATAGTTTTCAAATGTTTGTTGTTGTTTCTGGATACTCCTATTTGCTCTATCATCCTGGAACTGACCGAATTTAGTGAAAGACTTGCGTCGGCGATAAACCTTATTGCTACATTTCAAAATGCGATATTACTCCTGGAAAACTCATAACTACATTTATGAAGATGAAGATATTGAAATCTGATGACAGAATTTTCCATAATCTGATATGGTTGGCATCATTATTATCAGACATACATATCAATATTAATTCAATTTCATTTCTATTACATTCCGACTGGCAGAATTACGTAATACATGGAACAAAGAAAACATCCAATTTGGAGTTTAATGTAGATGTATGATACCCTTAGATATGTTTAGGCATAAATGGTGGATAAAAAACTGCAATCAAATCCTATTATTATTATATATGGGTACATGTATTTTACATCAATCATTAATTTATTCATTAAACATTAAATCAACATAAAGCTTTTAATAGCCTAGTGATTTTTCAGGTTTATATCTTAACTGGATTCAAATGGTTAGAATTTAATAGAAAAATAAATATTTTGTTTAATACAACCTTCAGTTGATCAACTGAGGGCTTCATTAACCACCATGTTTTCGTTTGTTATATGGGTGAAAAAAAACACATGACAGGGCTCACAATTTTAAAACCTAGACGTCGTGGGTTAAAATACCATACTAATCGGAGTTATGTTCCTCGGAAGTCCAGCTGATGAAATATTTACTTAAAAAGCATACCGTTATTTCTTATTTTTACATGTGTTTTTATAGTTATTACTATATCATGTAACATAACCAATGGTGTTCGACGCTTTACCACGTGATCAATAACTCTTAGAATTTTGACAAACGTTTAGGAAAACGTTAACGTCGCAAATTCCGAAAAACGTCGTCTTATTGGAAAACATCATATTATGCAATTTGACATTCATTGGAAATAAGTGTTCCACATAAAGGGTTAGAGAATATCACGTAGTAAAGTGAACCCTTTTAAAATAAACTCTCGTTTTTATGGCGTATTTGAATAAATCTTAAACACAAAATAATTCCAAAGGGATATGCAAATAAATAATATTAAATAAAGGACTAAATTATCTGAGAACATATTTTTTTATTTTTGACGCTAACAATTGAAACACCATGACCGAAAGCAGATATGAATTCAAAATTTTCCCAGAATAAATATTGAATAACCACTGTTCATATTTTCCTTGTAAATTATACAATAATAATATTATCTGTTGTAATGACTAAATCAATACATTTTAACGGCTATGATGACAAAGTATCTTGACAGTGTCAGTGTACCACTTCTAAATGCCGTCTTAAAGATTGGCTTAACTACTTCATATTCCTTCTATTCATGATTTTCTAACTTAATTAGTTGTAAAAAGGCAATTCAGACGCTATAAAATGGTCCCGTAGAACTAACTAGTCTTTAGAGTGTATTAAAATAGAGTTATCACTAATAAAAACATAAGCATCCTAGTACATAACAATTAAATGAACCAGTAACCCGGGGATAATTGTGTGATATGATATAAAATTATAATGCTATACAGTCACACCTGTTTATAAAAGCCATCCAAGGGAACAAATTAAAGTGGTCTTGATGGGAAGATGGCCTTTAAGTGCAGGTTCAAATAACATCACTAAAGAGCAGTTCGATCAATTTTAAGTGACCTTAAGCAAATGGTTTTCAACGCTGGTTCGATTGTATATTAATTTTGCTAAACCGAATTATTTTATTTAGATAGTACAAGTCACCACAATCACGACGATAGTACCAGTCACCAAATTGAAGACACAATACATGTCAAATAATTGACGTATCGCCGGCCATTCCTTTTATGTTTCGACACAGACCGCCATCACGGTTCCAAAGCATCGTCAAGGAAACAAATGATGTACTAGTGTCAGTGACGTCATTAAATGGCACAATTCACACTGAGTTTCCATGCTTGTTGGTTGTTATTCAAGCATGTCGTTCCTCTGTCGGAACATTGAGGGCGTGACCGGCGATCGGTCAATTAGATAACACAAAACAAGAAATCCATTGGGAAAACTGTTAATAAAATTATCGGCTTTGGACTAGCACTACAAGTAAAGTCCAATTAATGTTTATTGTGGTATCAAACGGAATAATAAACATCCAAGTTATTATATAACCAGTAGGCCATAAAACGCGACAATGAATGCCAAATAAGACAAGAAAACACACTCGGACCACTGTTAATAAAATTACCGGCTTTGGACTGGCACTTCAGGTTAATTCCAGACAATCATATATTGCGGAATAAGTGGGACATTTTGGGATTTTCATTAACCAGTAGTCCATTAAATGCACGTAATGAAATGGATAACGACACCTACATGGTCTTGTAACGTAATTATAGTAATGTATTATATATTGACATAGAGCAATAAATACGAATAATGTCCTTTACAAATTGATAAAAAGGCAATAGATATGACCAACCTAACCAAATATTGGTTTACTAATACAAAACAATGATATTAAATCTAGTATCATAATATACACGTGTATCGTTCTAACAAGATGAGTGTGATTGTTGATAATATCAATTAAGGTATTATTTTTAATCAAGTGAAGAATTTATTTTAGATTTTTTTAAAATCCGGTATCTTTGCGAACAAGAGTTTAAAAAAATCATAATTAGAACACAGAAATATCCTGTCACATAGTCGTATGTAGACTTTATTGCTACAGTTGCACTTGCAAAACAGATTTATTTGGCTTTAACACTTTTGTCGGGAACTTGATTTAACTATCTTTCGTACGCATTACTATAAATACAAGATTTATTTTTAATCAATATTTTAAATATTTCTGCAAAAATTATGTTATCAAAAGTAAATTAACATCGTGTCGCTTTATTTAATAATAAAAAATATTCTGATATATTTTTGTAATACTGCTGATTTAGTAACTGTGTTATAATTTTTAATCTTTTTCCGAAAAAATTTGCCAAAAAAACATTGTGAACTTTCAATTGAAAAAGTAAATTAATCCGTTCTGCAAATTCCATTATATCGTATTGTGACTTATATAGAATATACTTATTATATGTCCTTCAATATATCGTCAGCTTATTAAAAAGACCCGGTTTGCTTTTCTGTATCAAATTACACACATATTAATCTATTTGCTATAAATCAAAATGTTATCTTATTTAATTTGCAAGCAATAAATATGTAATGTTTTTACAATATCTTACTTTTATGTCACTTGATTTTTTAACAAACTACCAAAAACTATCGAAAGTCTTATCAATGAGACACTTAATTTTCGATGGCATTTAGATATGTAATAAAATTAATATGTATTATAAGAACAGAATTTAAATCGAAATATTCCATGTACAAATGATGAAACAAACGTCTTGTAAGTCTGCACTTAAAGGCAATTCATATAAAAGTTTTGTGTTTTTACAATTGCAATAATTTCACTTGCCCTACCCTGGACAATACATTTATTAAGTAGAACATTTATGATAATAATCTCATACATTGTAGAAAACATCCGAGAAGGTAGAAATCGTGAGTATTTGTGGTAGTTAGTAAATATATAGCAATACATCCATACGAGACAGAATTGCTTAACACTGGGTAGTTGCGAACTTAATATATATAAATGAATAGTTCTTTATGTAATATTGTTTCTCAATCAAGATTGATGATGAAAACATATTTACCACATCAAGTTTTGAAATTAACATCGGTAAATAACGCCATTTAAGTTTTCAATATTATTATCTAAATAAATATGCTTTTTTTAACAACCACAAGTAATGTCTATATCCATGGTCCCTATGAAGACATTACTTATATTCTAAATAACGTCTAATTTAATCATTTACCATTGTTGCCAAATGTTATATGCTATTTTAGAAACCACAAAGAAAGCTTATATTAATGGTACCTACTTAGTCTTCATTAGACGTAATCCTATACGTTATTACATAGACATTTAATGTTATTTTGTACAATAACAAGATTATTATAGAGATGGCTTTTACAACAGGCTTAAGGACTACAAATCCAGTCCTGAACAAGCAAAACAAATTATACTCTGGAGATAATTCTGTATAAAACACTTGATTATAAAACACATCAATCACCTAAATGTTCTTATATATAAAAAAGACTATGTATATACATCAAAAGCATACCAATCCATGTCCAAACCCTTATCTTAAAGACAAGAAAAAAACTTTGAAAAATGTAATTAAGTTTAACATGAACTTCACCAGGAATCGGGAATGAAAAAAAACATGATGGAGTCAACTAATCCAGGGATATTTTAGATACTGAATCATAATAATCAACAACACTTTAATGGTAACGGTCATAAAACTTTAGAAGGTTTTGCTTATTCTAGGCCTGCAATAATATCCTGTAACACTGAATAATTTACATTATATACCAGTGTTAGTTTTTCAATACTAGACGGCCGTTTCGGAATATAATTCCCCATCAGTACTGATTGGACGAAACCAAACTTTAATGAAACAATATTAATCTATTCTTTTATACTTATGTAGAAAAAACTTATGATACCTAATTAAAACGCTTAATACTTAAATATTTTCAACGTTTCTAAAGTTTTGTTCTTCATCAGGAATGTTTACTTTAAAAATGAATTCATTGAATGAAAAAATGAAAAACAGATGATTTGTTGATGTTGATGTATTCTACCAAAGTTAATAGTTTTGCCAATGCACAAAAACGTGAATGTCTTTTACAATATTACGATATGAATTGAAAAGCTTGTTGACAAGCAACGCGTATTTTTATGGTCTCACTTTCCTGGATTAAGTGCTAAGTTAACACGTGTAATCACCATTTGTAGCTGATACAAGACAATAACCAACACAAACAAGAACATGTAACAACGATCAAACAGAATAAGACAAAAATAAAACCCTTAGACGGTGGTTGGGCACTGAGTTCAATTACTCAATAGATTTGTAAATAGGTAATAATGCTCTATGAGGTCCCTAATTATACTTTAAATATTCTGTTACCTGGAAAGACGGCCAAGACCATTATACAAACCAAGAGTCTTTTCGTATACTGTAATTTAAACTTATAACCAGTAATTCATAGATACGTGGGTAAAAGTATGATCATTATTGTTTTAATTTTACTAATCCGTAAATCCTAAATGCTATCAGAATAATCCTTTCAGATTATAATAATAAACGTTAACAAAACCAAGCTTATAAAATAGAATACATCAGACAGCTTAATCGATTGAAAGGAAAAAGTAAAACATGAGATTGTGACATAGAGAAGTCATCATTTTCACTTTACAGTAAATGTTATTAATGGAATTTCTATCAAACTATCGCATTGCAGTTATTAATTACAATGTTTACTTTATACTTATCAAAACAAATTATAGTTTCCTTTTTATTGCAATATACTTTGTCAATGTATTATTTGTATTAAAACATATACATTTTGACTCATGCTGACTTCCAAATACCAACGTATCTCAGCTATTGGTTTTTGCTGTTTCATCTTATTACTTTTTTAGTACTGATTACTGGTATCGCTTGTAAACTGTTAACATCAAATATTATATTTTAATACCGATATCTATTTTAAATGTCGGCATATTTACCGTTAACAGTTTCTTTAATATTGTATTCATGGCGTATATAGCAATACATCTCCAAGTTTTTCTCATCAACGAACGGATGAATCAAAAACAAACATACCATCTATGTCCAAATCAAAACTCCAATACAAAAAAAAACTTTCAAACTCGTAAACTAAGCTAATAAACACTTGAACCTACACCAGGGAAGTGAGCCCGGATGCTACGGAAGAGTAAGCATCTCCTGTTTAGCTAGTTACACCTGATTGTCGTTAAATCGATATTGGGAATGATAGGAATATGAAATTATAGAACGTCAGATATATTGATGGTAAGTTTGGATACAGAGATACCATACGTATCAACAGTTTTGTTTTGAGTGCCTTGGTAACCCTTGCCTTGCCATAAAATAATATCGATTGTCTTAATTGCCTAGTTTTCTTTGAGACAATAGTATTCAACGGTTTGTTGTTGTCTCTGAACACTCCTATTTACTCTATCATCCTGATCTGACCGATTTTAGTAAAAGACACTTGAGTAGGCGATAAACCTTATGGCTACATTCTTAAACCATATTTCTCCTGTAAAAATCATAACTACATTTATGAAGATGAAGATATTGAAATATGTTGGCAGAATTTTTCATAATCTGATATGGTTGGCGTCATTATTATCAAACATACATATCAATATTAATTCAATTTCATTTCAATACATTCCGACCGGCAGAATTACGTAATGCATGGAACAAAGAAAACATTCAATTTCGAGTTTAATGTAGATGTATGATACCCTTAGACATATTTCTAAGCATGAATGATAGATAACAAATCCGAGTTAAAATCCTATTGATATGATATATGGGTACATGTATTTTACATCACGCATTAATTTATTCATTAAAACATTAAATCAACATAAAACTTTTAATAGCCCAGTGAATTTTCAGATTTACATTTTAATTGGAGATTTTAATAGAATCATAATTATTTTGTGTAATACAGCTTTCAGTTGATCAACTAAAAATTCAATAAACCATGTTTTCGTTTGTAATATGGGTGAAAAAGACATAGTGTTAATCTCGACAGAGATTACGATATTAAAACTAGACGTCATAGGTCAAAATGCCATACCGATCCAATTTATGTTCCTCGTACAACTGACAAAATGTTTACTTAAAGAGCACACCGTATTACTCACTTGTCCATTTTTTCAATAGAAATTAATATATTCATTACACCCATTTTATCAACATTAAGCTTTTAACGCCTTGTTAAAGATCTAAACTGAATGAAAAAGATCACAGGTAGTAATTTCAATTCAGAAAACACATTATTTTGTATGAGATAGTCTTCTAAATCAACTGATACCTTCAATAAATGATGTTTTCGTTATTATTATGTAGGTGAAGCTAATAAGGTTTACCTTGACAAAGCTGGAAAAAACAAGATCTGACGTAGTTGGATCCAGATAACGATTTCACTCTCCCCTGAACCAGAGAAGAATTTATTATACCATGAAGAAGTACATCTTTGATGGTATTATCATAGTTATATTCCTTGGTTTATCATTATAAAGAATTATGTCATTGTATGACTAACTCTCAAAAATTGCGTAACATCCTAAGAAAACTTAGGAATCTTAAGATTATAAGTTTTACAATTTTCAATTAATCAGAAAAAATCGTTTCAATTTTATGTGGTTGTCATTATAAGGTGACTTTGTTTTATTACGTCAATGATAATATAGACATTTTCCATTATCTTAGTATTTTATCCCCAGATTCAGAGTCATAAACACACTTATATACCTAGTGTGTATGACTATATCAAGGTTAAATATTTTTCTTGGTAAATTTGTATTTAAATAAATTGAGTGGGTTTTGACTACTAAATTCCTAGTATTTAAATAAGCTGTCAGCACCAAGGGGATTTATTTTGTCCACAACACAAGGCAACTACTAAATTGACATTGCCGCTTAACATCCACAATTCACTTGGTAAAATATGTCATATATTTTACTATTATCATTTTATATTGTGTATAACATTTATATATTTTGTTTTTATTTTGAATTTTGTTTAGATATTACAATACTCCAAATTCAGTAATTATAATTGCTTATAATTTCAATTTGGTTTATTTTGACGGTACAAGTATAGAAATCACCATATCGGTCTGTCCATATATAATCGCTCTAACCTATCACTTTCCCATATACATGTAGATAGATTTTTGATATTGAACTTACTTGTCACAAATGAAAACCAACATAACATGATGTGTCACTCTACATATTTAGGTGTATAGGTCATAGTTTTATTCTTAGTTTTAGCTAGAGTGTTTAGCTCTCAAGATAGATCTAATTTTATAAGGTATCAAACATTTTATGTGTAGTTTTATTTCTTTTTAAATTTAACAACTTTTTTTCAAATTTGGATTTTTTTGTATTAATCTGTTAACGAAAATAGGAACGTTTTTAACTGGTCCTATTCAATAAAATGTGTTTTCATAATTATTACTATATCATGAAACATAATACGTATCGAACCAATGGTATTCTCCGATGTACCACGTGATTTATAGCTTTTAACATTTGTGCGGAACGTTTAGTAAAACGTTAACGTCGCAAATTCCCGGAAAACGACGTTTTGACGGGATAACATCATCTTATGTGAATTCATATCCATTGGAAATAAGTGTTCTGCACAAAGGTTAACGATATTACGTAGTACAAGTAGTCCAATTGATATAAACTATTGTTTGAATTGCGTTGTTGGTGAATCAATTTTAAACAAAAAATAATCCCAAAGGGATATGTAAATAAATGACGTTGAATAAAGGACAAACTTATCTAAGAAAATATTTTATGTTTTTTACGCTACCAATTGAAACACCGTGACCGAAAGCAGATCTGAATTCAAAATGTTTCTAGAATAAATATTGAACACCCACTGTTCATATTTTCCTCTCAAGTCCTGGAAATTATACAATTATAATATTATCTTCCGTAATGACTTAATCAATGCATTTAAACAGATATAATGACAAACAATCTTGACAGTGTCAGTGTAGCACTTCTAAATGCCGTCTGAAAGATTGGCTTAACTACTTCATATTCCTTCTATTCATGCTTTTCTAACGTAATTAATTCTAATAAGGCAATTATAGCTTAGTACAGACGCTATAAAATGGTCCCGTGGAACTAACTGGACTTTAGAGTGGATTAACATAGAGAGTTATCACTAATAAAAACATAAGCATCCTAGTACATAACAATTAAATGAACCAGTAGCCCGGGGATAATTGTGTGATATGATATAAAATTATAATAATATATAATCAAACCTGTTTATAAAGGTCATCCAATGGAACAAATTAAAGTGATCTTGATGGAAAGATGGCCTATAAGTGTAGGTTCAAATAACTTCAATTCGATAAATTTTAAGTGACCTTAATAAGCAAGTGGCTTCCAACGCTGGTTCGATTGTATATTAAGTTTGCTAAACTGAATTATTTTATTTAGATAGTACCAGTCACCACAATCACGACGATAGTACCAGTCACCACAATCACGACGATAGTACCAGTCACCACAATCACGACGATAGTACCAGTCACCACAATCACGACGATAGTACCAGTCACCACAATCACGACGATAGTACCAGTCACCACAATCACGACGATAGTACCAGTCACCACAATCACAACGATAGTACCAGCCACCACAATCACGACGATAGTACCAGCCACCACAATCACGACGATAGTACCAGCCACCACAATCACGACGATAGTACCAGTCACCACAATCACGACGATAGTACCAGTCACCACAATCACGACGATAGTACCAGCCACCAAATTCAAGACACAATACATGTCAAATAATTGACGTATCGCCGGCCATGCCTTTTATGTTCCGACACTGACCGCCATCACGGTTCCAAAGCATCGTCAAGGAAACAAATGATGTACTAGTGTCAGTGACGTCGTTAAATGGCACAATTCACACTGAGGTTTCAAGCTTCTTAGTTGTTATTCAAGCATGTCGTTTCTCTGTCGGAACATTATAGGCATGACCAGCGATCGGTCAATTAGATATCACAAAACAAGAAATTCATTAGGAAAAATGTTAATAAAAAAATTACCAGCTTTGGACTAGCACTACAAGTAAAGTCCAATTAAATGTTTATTGTGGTATCAAACGGAATACTACAAATCCAAGTTATTATTTAACCAGTAGGCCATAAAACGCGATAATTCATGCCAAATAAGACAAGAAAACATACTCGGACCAATGTAAATAAAATTAGCGGCTTTGGACTGGCACTGCAGGTAAAGTCCAGACAAGTGTATATTGCGGAATAAGTGGGACAATTCGGGATATTCATTAACAAGTAGTCTATAAAATGCACTTATGAAATAATGAAATTTAGCCTTAGTTAGACAAAATAGACAAAGAAACCTACATGGTTTTGTAACGTAATATTAATGTATTATATATTGACATAGAGTAAGGAATACGAATATTGTCCTTTACAAATTGATAAAAAGGCAAAAGATATGACCAACATAACCAATAATGCATAAACTAATATAAAATAATGATATTAACTCTAGTATCATAATATTTGTGTCGTTCTAACAAGATGAGCCTGATTGTTAATATTATAAATATATATTTCGCCATATTTTGCTTTTAATCGAGTCAACAATTTTTTTCGGGGTGGGGGTTAATCCGGTATCTTTGCGGACAATAGTATTAAAACATTAAGAACAGGGAAAAGCCTGTCCCATAGTGGTATTCAGATTTAATTCCAACAGTTGTACTTTTGCAAAAACAGATTTTTTCAGCTGTAACACTTTTGCAAAAACAGATTTTTCAGCTGTAACACTTTTGTCTAGAACCTTAATTCAACACTATCTTTCTTATGCATTACTATAAATACAAGTTTTATTTTTCAATAAAACAATTAATGTATCAGTAAACGTAATGTTATCAAAAATAAATTGAAATCGTGTCGCTTTGTCTAATAATGAGAAAAAACCTTCTGATATACTCTTGTACAACTGCTGCTTTAGTAACTGTTTACTAAACTTTAACCTTTTTCCGAATAAGTTTGCCAGAAAAACACCAAATTGAAAAAGTAAGTTAATCCGTTCTGAAATCGTATTGTGACTAATACAGAATAAAGTTATATATGTCCTTTAATATATCGTCAGCTTATGAAAACGACCCGGTTTGTTTTTCTGAAATCAAATTATACACATTTTGTTCTATTTGCTATAAATCGAAAAAAAGTGTTTTGTATAGATATAAGTTTCCGGCTATGTACAAAGCCACTACGGTAGCTAAATTGGTAGAGAACCAGCTTCGTATGTGGAAGGTTGTGGGTTCTACGTACATCCGGGATTTGATCAAGACTTGAAAATAGGTCATTACTGTTCTTTCGCCAAGCATTCGGCATTTAGAAATGAAAGTCATGGGGTCCTTTGAAAGAGACAGTCAAAGCCGATGTCCCTTATCATTGTAAGCGTGTCACGTTAAACATGTTGCCATTAACTCACAGCAAACCTTTTAAGGTAAATAATTCTGCCACTTTACCTTTAGCTAGTGACGTCTCGCTATAAGTGAAATATTCTTGATTGGGACGTAAAACATCATTCAATTGATGCAGCTGTATAAAAAGTGTTTATTAATACCCCTGTTATGACCTGCCAGGTACATGTCTTTTATTTACAAATTTCTTCGATTTTTTATTATTAAATTCTATATTTAGTATAATATATATTATATATATATATTTATGGGTACATGCGTTTTGTATTGTAAAAATTTAAAGTAACACTTACCATTTAGTTATTGCTATGAGCAAAAAAAATAAATAAATCACTTATTGTATTCTCATTGGTGAAAATGTTCACGTCATTTCTTTCATGTTGAAAACTAATGTCGTTATATTATAATAAATAAAATCTCGAAATCCAAAGGGATTTAATCTATTACAATTAAAAAGTAACGGTGACTTAATATTGTGTCAATGAGACCAAACTCAAGACATTAAACATCAATGAAATAAGACATTATAAACATATTATCTACATTTGTAATGTTTTTGTTCTATAAAACTCATTTTGTGATTAAATACGTATACTAGTGGCTGAAATTTCTTGGCTGTCCCTGTAACTGAACATGCATGTGGTGAACGACATTGTTTTGATTTATTTCAGGATTGAAAAAAAATAAGATTTCCAAAATGCCTAATAGTATCACGTAAAGTCATAAACGCTATTGATATAGTAATTGTCGGACACAGTAACAATTTAATCTTAATTTAACAATGCTTTTTTTAAATTAAAACTTGATGACACGAGCCTTAGCACATGTTGAAGATAACGACCGATGACATCTGTTGATGACGTGGCTTTAGTCGGATAACTTTTATTTCTACTTAGTTATTAAATGCATTTATAATAAGGAAAATACTTGGAGAAAAGTGCATGTAGCTAGTATCTTGCAAGATAAGCTGATTGGCGAGATAAAAAAATTAAACAAACCACACTTGACACTATTTTGCTATTGCATTACGTGTTTCGTCAACAGAAGGTGGATTAAAACTATTAGTCTTTTAATTTTGTATCAACTGCAAATTATTTCAAATTTAATCTGCTACTAGTATGTTTTCTAAACAGATCAGTATACATGTAGTAAAATGTTTTATCCTTAATCAAGAAAACAGTCACTCCTGTTTGGATAGAAGTATACTTTGTTTCTTAAAACCGGTATAATTTTAAGCATCTGCATCTGGAAATTCCCCAAGGCGCTTCGGATTGATCTTCAGTTTTATAAAAAACCTGAGACTTTCACTGTTTTTCATATTAAAAAACTAGAAATGTGCAATATTCAAGTATATAACCGAGTAAATTGAACTCAGACTTATTGTATAAATAACTCATAGTAACTCTAAAAATCGGTCAAAGTATTTACATTCCGACATATATATTTCAGAAACTTAAACCGCAAAATCTTTTTTTACTCTTTGAATATCGAATAAGCAGCATCACCACAAAGCCATAATTACATCAAACGAACTTTAATTTTCTCCTTCATTTCACAATTGTATAGGATAAAATAAATGGTCTACATGTTTCCTTCTCTTGTCTTGTCGATACAATCTATATAATAATAATTCAATTTTAAAGCAATCAGCTAGAGAACATGATTCCTTTTTACCGAGCAAAATTACGTAATACAGAGAACAATTCAAAATGATCAAAATGTAGACTGTGCAAGTGTTTTAAATCTGAGATCCAAGAATAGGTACTACCAATAGGTCCAAAACAGTTCATCTGACATGTAAGTATATATTTTAGAAGTTACTTTAAAAAACGTGTATACGAAAAATTAATGAATTGAAAATATGCAAATTTGTTTTTTTTATATTCGTTTCAACATATATTCCTTGTATTCACACTTATTTAATAAAAGTGAAAAATACCATATCATTTGCAAATCATGTAAGTGATTAAAGACCAATGGTTACAAGTATACCAGATGAGTAGATATTAAATAAAAACATCACTGGATTATTTAAAACAAACTACTCAAAACTATCGAAAGTATTATACACTATATAATTTACACTAGCATCATCGATATGAATATTGAAGTAAGTCATTTAACTGTGTAATCAAAGGAATTTGTATTATAAAGACAGACTGAAAATAAAATTTTCATAGCTGCAATAGTTTCACTTACCCTACCTTAGATCTTGAATTTTTCAAAATCACATTAATATTAACAATCTCATGCATTATAGAAAAATATAAGATGGATAAAATGTAATCATATAGCAATACACCTGTTATAGACAGAATTGCTAAACACTTAGAAGTAACGAACTTATGAATAGTTCTTTATGTTATATTGTTTCTTTATAAAGATTGATGATGAAAACACATCTACCACATCAAGTTGTGCAATATACATCTGTAAATAACGCAGTTTGAGCTTTTGCCTTTTTCCCCTTGCTTATTGCTTTTTTGTCTAAATAAAGGATGCAGTTTTAAAAGCAACAGTGTCCATATCATGGTTCCTATTCAGACCTCATCTTCTTGTAAGGCAATTCATATGAAGTAGTTTGTGTTTTACAGGTACAATAATTCCACTTACCCTACCCTAGACAATGTATCTATTCAGTAGAACAATTATTTTAAGTATCTCAGACATTATACAAAAAATGTGAGTGTAGAAATCGTGACTGTTTGTGGTAGTTAGTTAACATATAGCAATACAACCATTACAGACAGAATTGCTTAACACTTGGTAGTGGTGAACCTCAATGCATAGTTCTTTATGTTATACTGTTTCCTACAGGTTAATGATGAAAATACATCTACCACATCCATCTGTGTAATATACATGTGTAAATAACGTCATTGAAGCTTTAACCATTATTATCTTAATAAAGACGCAGTTTTAAAAAACACAAATAATGTTTATATTCAGGGTTGCTATTCAGACCTAATTTCTTATATTCTGAATAACGTCTAATTTAATCTTTTATCATTGTTGCCAAAATGATATTTTCTATTTTAGAATACACAACGAAGGCTTATATTAATGGTTCATACTTAGTCTTCATTAGACGTAATCCAATTGCATGGACATTTAATGTCCTTCTGTACAATAACAAGGCTATTATAGGAATGGTTTTTACAACAGGTTTAAAGACTACAAATTCAGTCCTGAACAAGCAAAATAAATAATTCTGTATAAAACACTTGATAATTAAACATATCAATCACCTAAATGTTGTTATGTATATATAAAAAGGACTATGTGTATACATCAAAAGCATGTCAATCCATGTCCAAAGCCTAATCCGAAAGACAAGAAAAGACTTAGAAAATGGCAAATTAAGTTTAACATGAACTTCCACCAGAAACCAGGAATGAAAGAAACATTGTACTATGTTACGCTATATATACCCGAGGATATTTTGGATACTGAGACATCACAATTATCAACACTTTTGTGGTTACGGCCATAAAACTCTTTGGGGTCATGATTAATCTAGACCTATAATATACTGGAACGTTATTGAATAATTTACATATTATACACAGTGTAAAATTTTCAGTACTACACGGTCGCTTCGGAATATATTTCTTCATCAGTAGTGCTTAGACCAAATTGTGAAATCAAAATTTGATAAAACAATATTAATCTAGTCTTTGATATTAATGTAGAAAAAAACTATATTAACTCATTAACAAAAACGCTTAACACTAAAACATTTTCAACGTTTCGAACAAGTTTTGTTCTTCATCAAAAATGTTTACTTGAAAAATCAATTAGCGCATCTATTCTGGATTGTGATTCGGACATGGATTAGTATGTTTGTTTTTGATGATTACTACTGGGTCGGTGTCTCTGCTGGTGGAATTTCGCCCGAGGATACCATTAGCCCAGTCGCATTATTATATTTCTGGATTGTCATTCGGACATGGATTAGTATGTTTGTTTTTGATGATTACTACTGGGTCGGTGTCTCTGCTGGTGGAATTTTCCCCGAGGATACCATTATCCCAGTCGCATCTATTCTGGATTGTGATTCCGACATGGATTAGTATGTTTGTTTTTAATTAATTGAATGAAAAGATGTAAAACAGATGATTTGTTGATGTTGATGTATTCTACAAAGGTTAATGATTTTGCCAAGGCACAAAAACGTGAATGTCTTATACAGGATTACGATATGAATTTTGAAAAGTTTGTTAACAACCAACGCGTATTTTTTATGGTCTCACTTCCCTGGATTAAGTGCTAAGTTAACACGTGTAAACCCATTTGTAACTGATAAAGGCAAAAACCGACACAAACAAGAAATGTAACAACGAACAAACGAAATAAGACAAAAATAAAACCCTTAGATTGTGGTTTGGCACTGACTTCAATAACGCTCGAGGAGGTCCCTAACTATACTGTAATTTATACTTATAAACATTAATTCATTGATAATTTAAGTTATTTTTAATTCTACAAATCCTTAAATCCCTAATGCTATCAGAATAATCCTTCCAGATTATAATGATAAATGATAACAAAACCAAGCTTATAAAACAAAATACATTTGTTAGACAGATATCGATTGAAAAGAAAAAAGTAAAACATGTTTCATATAGAAGTAATCATCTTTACCGTACAGTGAATATTATTAATGAAATTTCTATCAAAATATCGAATTGCAAATATAATTACTGTTTACTACTTATTTAAACGAATTATAGTTTTCTTTTTATTACATTTACCTTTGTCAAGGTATTATTTGTATTATGACAAGGATAAATATGTTTGTTTTTGATTTTATATTGACTAATAATGGCTTCCAAATGTCAATGTATTTAACCTATTGTTTTGGGTATTTTTTCTTATTAAAATATTTTTTGTATTGATTACTGGTATCAGTCGTAAAGTCTTAACATCAAATTGTATATTTTAATACCGATATCTATTAAGTAACTTAAATGTCGGCATATTTACCGTAAACATTTGCTTTAATATTGTATTCATGGTGTATACAGAAATAGTTTCCAAGTTTTCCACCTCAATGAATGGATTAATCAAAAACAAACATTCCAATCCATATTCAAATCACTACTCCAATACAAAATAAAAACTTTGAAACTGGTCAAACAAACTTTCGTCAGGGAAATGACACCGGGTGTTTCGGAAGTGTAAGCACCCCCTGTGTAGCCAGTTAACCCGCCAACCGTTAAATCGATATTGAGAATGAGAGGAACATGGAATTATAGGGGGTCAAATATATTGATGGTAATTTAAAATACCGAGACATTATACATTATACAATTTTGTTTTGAGTGCCTTGATAAGCATTGTCTTGCCATAAAATTAATATCTATCGTCTTAATTGTAATTATCTCCGATATTATAGTATTAAAAGGTTTGCTGTTGTCCCTGGACGGACACTCCTATTTGCTCGATTACCCTGGAACTGACCGATTTTAGTGAAAGACTCTTCAGTAGGCGTTAAACCTTATTGCTACATTCTAAAACGATATATTTCTCCTGAAAAAATTTATAACTACATTTATGAAGGTAAACATATTGAAATCTGATGGCAGAATTTTCCATAATCTGATATGGTTGGCGTAATTATTATCAAACATACATATCAATATTAATACAATTTCATTTCTATTACATTCCGACTGGCAGAATTACGTAATAAATGGAACAAACAAAAACATCCAATATGAAGTTTAATGTAGATGTATGATACCTTTAGAAATGTTTCTAGGCATGAATGATGGATAAAAAATCTGAGTTAAAATCCTATTACTATTATATATGGGTACATTTATTTTACATCCAGCATTAATGTATTCCTTAAAAACATTAAATCAACATACAACTTTTAATAGCCTAGTGACTTTTTTTAGATTTACATCTGAACTGGATTCAAATGGTTAGATTTTATATTATAAATAATTATTTTGTGTAACCTTCAGTTGATCAAATGAAAGTTTTAATAAGCCATGTTTTCGTTTGAAATATGGGTGAAAAAAGACATAGTGATTATCTCTCGACAGGGCTCACAATATTAGAACCTAGACGTCGTGGGTCAAATGCGATAGGATTTATTTTCACAAGACACATTTCCTCGAAATTTTATTCTGACGAAATTATACTTACAAAGCATAAGATTATCACCTAATCAACTGGTACCTTCAATAAATGGTGTTTTCGTTTTTATAATGTAGGTGAAATCTATGTTTTATCTTGACTAATCTGGGAAAAACCAGACCTGGCGTCGTTGGATCCAGGTTACCATTCCCATGAACCAGCGACGGCTAAATGGTACCTAACAGAAGTACGTTTTTGATGGTATGATCATAGTTATATTCCTTGCTTTATCATTAGAAAGGCTTATGTCATTTTATGACTAACTCTCATAAATTGCGAATCTTGAGATTATAAGTTTTACAAATTTTAATTATTCCGACAAATGCTATCAACGAGCCATATGTAGCAACAAAAAATCAGTTTTATGTAGTTGTCATCATAGGGTGACTTTGTTTTATAACGTCAATTATAATTCAGAAATTTTCCATTATCCTGGATTTAATAAATTTACAGAATCCGACAGTCATTAAAACTCATATACCTAGTGTGTATGACTATATCATGGTTAAATGTGTTTCTTGGTAAACTTCGTATATAGATAAACTGAGAAGACATATTCTATATCTAAAATCAACCATTTGTGGATTCTCATAAAAATTTCTAAAGAATTACTTGATTATCTTACTTCTAATACTTTATTCTATGTAAAACAAATATATAAACATTTGATGTTTCTACACTATATACCACTATCTTTCATTCTAAATTGACAGAACGTTTTAATAAAATTATTCACTTGTCATTCTTTTAAAAAACGGTAAGCCAAGATACAAATATCTGGTGCTGAAAAGGGAATCTGGTTATTTTGTCAAGCATCATACGGATTCTTAACAAAAATATACTGAAGATACCATCAACAAATTATTGAAGTTTTTGGTAATATAATTTTTCAGCAAACAATCGGTATACCAATGGGTACAAACTGGTTGCTAATTTATTTTGTTTTCTTATAAAGTAGAATGTATGTAGAACACTGTTAATCCTGGAGAGAAGACTGTCGCCAAATCATTCAACTGAACATACATTTTTTGTACATATATATAGATGAGGTTCTGTGTCTTAACAATCCTAAATTTGGGGACTATGTGAATGTCATCAAAGTATTGTTGATAAGTTTGATGTTTCTGTGTCCAGGATTGCCATGGTTTGGTTTGGCGTCTCATAGTTCGATATTCCTTTCACACAATCTTGATTTCAAACGTGGTGGGTGTAGCCAGCTAAATAGGAGGTGCTTACCTTTCCGGAGCACCTGTCCTCACTTCCCCGGTGGAAGTTCAAGTGTCTAACCTTACTTGTCAGTTCCAAAGTTTTTACTTTGCTTCTGAATTGTGTTTCGGACATGGATAATTGTGTTTGTTTTTGATTTTGACTCCTAAGTTCCCAGTTTGTAAGCCAGTTGTTAGCACCAAGGGGATATCTCTTGTCCACAACACATGACAATTACTAAATTGGCATTGCCTGTTAACATCCACAATTCACTTGGTACATTATGTTCATACATATTACTATTATCATTTTATAATTCAATAATGTATATAATATTTATAATATATTTTGTTTATATATTTTGATTTTTTTTTTTTTTTTATAATGAAAATACTCCAAATTCAACGCTTATAACACAATAACATTTTTTACACATTCCCTTTCCATAAAATGTTTTTTTATAATTATTACTATATCATGTAACATAACTAACAATAGCATGATTTTATATATATCGAACCAATGGTGCTCGCCGCTGAACAACGTAATCACTACCTCTTGACATTTGTGCGAAACGTTTAAGTAAAACGTCAACGTCGCAAATTCCCGGGAAAACGTCGTTTTTATGGAAAACATCATCTGTTGTGATTTCATATCCATCGGAGAGAAGTGTCCTGCGCAAAGGTTAACGGTATCACGTAGTACAACAGTCTAACTAAAATAAACTATTGTTTGAATTGCGTTTTGGTGAATCAATTTTAAAACACAAAATAATCCCAAAAGGATATGTAAATAAATGACATTGAATAAAGGACCAAATAATCTGAGTTTATATTTTATACTTTTGACGCTACCAACTGAAACACCATGACCGAAAGCAGATCTGAATTCAAAATTTTTCCAGAATAAATATTAAATAACCACTGTTCATATTTTCCTCTCAAGTCTTTTACAGTAAATTATACAATAATAATATTATCTGTTGTAATGACTTAATACATTTAAACGGCTATAATGACAAACAATCTTGACAGTGTCAGTGGAGCAATTCTAAATGCCTTCTAAAAGATTGGCTTAACTACTTCATATTCCTTCTATTCATGATAATCTAACTTAATTAGTTGTAATAAGGCAATTTAGACGCTATAAAATGGTCTCGCAGAACTAACAAGGCTTTAGAGTGGATTAACATCGAGTTATCACTAATAAAAACATAAGCATCCTAGTACATAACAATTAAATTAACCAGTAACCTGGGGATAATTGTGTGATATTATATAAAATATACAGTCAAACCCTTTATAAAGGCCACCCGAGGGACCCAATTAAAATTGATCTTTATGGGCAGTTGGCACTTATATGCAGGATCGAATAGCATAAAAAAGAGCAGTTAGGATAACTTGTAACTGGCCTTAGGTAGCAAGTGTCTTTTAAAGCAGGTTCGACTTTTTATTGAATTTGCCTGACCGAATAAGTAACAGCCACCGCACTCACGTCACGTTGCATGAAAATAAGTCAAGAAAAGCATTTTGGGACCACTGTTAATAAAACCATTGGCTTGCAGGTAAAGTCCAATTAAGTGGATATTGTGAAAATAAATAGGACACTTTAAACCTTAGTTATTATTTAACCAGTAGTCCATAAAGCGCATATATAACATAATAAAATTAAGCCTAAGTTAGACAAAATGGACAACGACACCTACATGGTTTTGTAACGTACTTATATTAATGTATTATATATTGACATAGAGCAATAAATATCAATAATGTCCTTTACAAAATGATAAAAAGGCAATAGATATGACCAACATAACCAATAACGCACTAACTGATATAAAATAATATATTAACTCTAGTATCATAATATTCGTGTCGTTATACAAGACGAGTCTGATTCTTAAAATTATATATATTTTTCGCCATATTTTGCTTTAATTGAATCAACATTGTTATTTTTTTGAAGGGGGGGGTATCCGGTATCTTTGCGGACAATGGTATTCAAAAAACAAGAACAGAGAAAAGCCTGTCCCATAGTGGTATTCAGACTAATTCCGGCTGTTGTACTTTTGCAAAAACAGATTTTTTCAGATGTGACACTTTTTCGTTCTTAAGCATTACTATAAATACAAGATTTATTTTTTAATAAAAATTTTAATAATTCAGCAAAGTAATGTTATCAAAAATAAGTAGAAATCGTGTCGCTTTGTCTAATATTGAGAAAGAACCTTCTGATATACTCTTGTACAACTGCTGCTTTAATAACTGTTTAATAAACTTTAACCTTTTTCCGAATACGTTTGCCAAAAAAACATCAAATTGAAAAAGTAAGTTAATCCGTTCTGAAATCGTATTGTGACTTATAAAGAATAAAGTTATATGTCCTTCAATACATCGTCAGGTAATTGAAAAAGACCCGGTTTGTTTTTCTGAAATCAAATTATACACATTTTCATCTATTTGCTATAAATTGAGATACTATCTTATATATCGTGTTTAGTATAGATATAAGTTTTCGGCTATGTACAAAGCCACTACGGTAGCTAAATTGGTAGAGAACCAGCATCGTATGTGGGAGGTCGTGGGTTCTAAGCACATCCGGGATTTGATCAAGACTTAAAAATAGGTCTTTACTGTTCTTTCACGGTAAACATGTGCCCATTAACCCACAGCAAAGCCTTTAAGGTAAATAATTCTGTCACTTCACCTTTAGCTGGTGACGTCTCGCGATAAGTGAAATATTCTTGATTTGGACGTAAAACCTCATTCAGTTAATCAAGTTATGTAAAATTGTTTATTAATACCCATGTAATGACCTGCCAGGTACATGTCTTTCATTTACAAATTTCTTCTATTTTTTATTATTAAATTTTATATTTAATATATATTATATACATTTATGGGTACATGCGTTTTGTATGGTAAAAATTTAAAGTAAAACTTACCATTTAGTTATTGCTATGAGCAAAAGAAATAAATATATCACTTATTGTATTCTCATTGGTGAAAATGTTCACGTCATTTCTTTTTATGTTGAAAACTAATATCGTTATATTATAATTAAAAATCACGAAATCCAAAGGGATTTAATCTATTACAATAAAAAGTAACGGTGTCTTAATATTTTTTCAATGAGACCAAACACAAGAAATAAAAACATCATTGAAATAAGACATTATAAACATTATTTACATTTGTAATGTTTTTGTTCTATAAAACTCATTTTGTGATTGAATACGTATACTAGTGGCTGAAATTTCTTGGCTGTCCCTGTAACTGACCATGCATGTGGTGAACGACATTGTTTTAGTTTATTTCAGGATTAAAAATTTAAGATTTCCAAAATGCCGTTTTATAGTGCTATAACTTGCAAAATTAACCAATCAATACGCGTTAGCTAGGACGTTATAGTAATAATTACGCAATTTCTAGACAGTTCAATGGTTAATATTATAGTGATCAATGGCCGTAACCAAAATATATACTTTAGGTGCGCATTTTATGAATAGTTGGATAAAATAAACTAATAGTATCACGTAAAGTCATGCGCAATATTTGATATAGTAATTGCCGGACACAGTAACAATTTAATCTTTATTTCACAATGCTTTTTTTAAATTAAAACTTGATGACACGAGCCTTAGCACATGTTGAAGATAACGACCGATGAAACCAGTCGATGACGTTGCTTTAGTCCGATAACTTTTATTTCTATTTAGCTATTAAATGCATTTATTATATGGAAAATACTTGGAGAAAAGTGCATGTAGCTAGTATCTTGCAAGAAAAAAATTAAACAATGCCCACTTGACAATATTTTGCTATTGCATTACGTGTTTCGTCAACAGAAGGTGGATTAAAACAAGTAGTCTTTTAATTTTATATCAGCTGCATATTGTTTCAAAATCAATCTGCTACTAGTATGTTTTCTGAACAGATCAGTTTACATGTAGTAAAAGGTTTTATCCTTAATCAAGAAAACAGTCACTCCTGTTTGGATAGAAGGATATTTTGTTTCTAGAAACCGGTATTATTTTAAGCATCTGCATCTGGAAATTCCCCAAGGTGCTTTGAATTGATCTTCAGTTAAAAAAAACTTAAGACTTCCACTGTTTTTCATACAAAAAAAACTAGAAACGTGCAATATTCAAGTATATAACCGAGTAAATTGAACTTATTGTATCAATAACTCATAGTAGCTCTAAAAATCGGTCAAAGTATTTACATTCAGACATATATATTTCAGAAACTCAAACCGCAAAATCGTGTTTCTCTTTGAATATCGAATAAGCAGCATCACCACAAAGCCATAATTACCTCAAACGAACTTTAATTTTCTTCTTCATTTCACAATTGTATAAGATAAAACAAATGATCTACATGTTTCCTTGTCCTGTCTTGTCGATACAATCTATATAATAATAATTCAATTTAAAAGCAATCAGCTAGAGAACATGTTTCCTTTTTACCGAGCAAAATTACGTAAAACAGAGAACAATTCAACATGATTAAAATGTAGACTGTGCAAATGTTTTTAATCTGAGATCTAAGAATAGGTCCTACCAATAGGTCCAGAACAGTTCATTTGACATGTTAGTATATATTTAAGAAGTTACTTTTAAAACATGTATTGTAAAGATTTATGAAATAAAAACAATTGCAATTGTGTTTTATTGTATGCGTTTCAACATATATTTCTAATGTTCACACTTATTCATAAATGAAAAACACCATATTACCATGCAAGTCGGAAATTAAGTATGTTGTTTTATTTAATAAAGCTTACCATGTAAGTAAATAAGGACCAATGGTTACAAGTATACCAGATGAGTAAATAATAAAAATAACATCGCTAGATTATTTAAAGAACTACTCAAAACTATCGAAAGTATTATCAATGAGCCACTTACTTTACACTGACGTCGGTTATATAAATATTGAAAAAAAGTCATTTAATTGTGGAATCAAAGAAATTTGTATTATAAGGAAAGACTGAAAATAAAATTTGTTGGAATTTCCCATGAGCAAATAATTAAACAAACATGTCCTTGTAAGTATGTACTTACAACTAATTCATATAAAAGTTTCGCACTTTTAATAGCTGAAATAATTTCACTTACCCTACCCTAGACATTGAATTTATTCAGTACCACATTTGTATATTTAATCTCATACATTATAGAAAAATATTAGACGGTCAAAATGTTTGTCGTAGTTAATAATAATATAGAATACAACCATAATAGATTGAATTGCGTAACACTTGATGGTGGCGAACCTAAATGAACAGTTTTTTATGTAATACTGTTTCTTAATAAAGATTGATGATGAAAACACATCTACTACATCAAGTAAGGCAATATACATCTGTAAATAACGCTATTTTAGCTTTCACCATTATTATCTAAATAAAGATGCAGTTTTAAAATTACAAATAATGTCTATATCCATGATTGTTATTTAGACCTTATTACTTATATTTTGAATAACGTCTAATTTAATTTTTTACCATTGTTGCCAAAACGTTAAATGTTATTTTAGAAACCATAAAAAAGCTTATACTAATGGTTACTACTTAGTCTTCATTAGACTTAATCCTATACGTTATTGCATGGACATTTAATGTCATTTTGTACAATAACAATACTATTATAGGAATGGCTTTAACAACAGGATTAAGGACTACAGATCTAGTCCTGAACAAGCAAAATAAATCATTCTCTGGAGATAATTCTGTATAAAACACTTGATAATAAAACACATCAATCACCTAAATGTTGTTAAGTATACATAAAAGGACTTTGAAGATGAAGATTCCACCAGGAATCGGGAATGAAAAGAGCATGATGACGTCAACTAATTCAGGGATATTTTGGATACTGAAACATCATAATCAACAACACTTTTATGATAACGGTCATAAAATTAAAACTGGTATAATATGTAATCATAACACTTTTTGAAGGTTTTGATGAATCTGGGCCTGCAATATCCTGTAGCACTGAATAATTTACATATTATACCAGTGTTAGTTTTTTTAGTACGGAATATAATTCCCCATCAACACTGCTTGGACAAAATTGTGAAACCAAATTTTGATTAAACAATAGTAATCTATTCTTTGATATTTATGTAGAAAAAAACTTATAATACCTAATTAAAAACGCGTAACACCAAAACATTTGCAACGTTTCGAAAGTTTTGTTCTTCATTAGGAATGTTTATCTGAAAAATCAATTAACTGAATTATTGATTTTTATGTATTTTACAAGTTAATAATTTTGCCCAGACGCAAAAACATGAATTTTAAAAAGCGTGTTGTCAAACAAAGTGTATTTTTATGATTTCACTTTTCTGGATTAAGTGCTAAGTTAACACGTGTAAACCCCATTTGTTGCTGCTACAAAAAGGCAATAACCAATGCAAACAAGAACAAACGAAATAAGACAAAAATAAAACCCTTAGATTGTGGTCGGGCACTGACTTTAATAATTCAATAATGTTGTAAATTTGTAATTATGCTCTAGGAGGTTCCTAACTATACTTCAAATATTCTGTTAACTCAAATGACGTTCAAGACCATTATACAAGCCAAGAGCCGTTTTTCTTGTACTGTAATTTATACTTATAAACAGTAATTCATTAATACCTATAATAATTATTTTTTTTACTTTTACTAATCATTAAACCCTCAAAGCATCTAACGAAATAGATGAATCAAAAACAAACATAACAATTCATGTCCAAATCACAACTCAAATACAAAATAAAAACTTTAAAAGTGATAAGCAAAGCTCAACACGTTAACCTACACTAGGGAAATGGGCTCGGGTACTCCGTAACTGTAAGCATCTTCTGTTTAGCTAGCTACACCCGTCGGCCGTTAAATCCTATTCGCTCTATCACCCTGGAACTGACCGATTTTAGTAAAAGACTCTTACTAAACCTTATTTCTACATTCTAAAACGATATATTTCTCCTGGAAAAATTCATAACTACATTTATCAAGATGAAGATATTGAAATCTAATGGCAGAATTTTCCATTATCTGATATGGTTGGCGTCATTATTATCAAACATACATATCAATATAAATTCAATTTCATTTCTATAACATTCCGACTGATAGAATTATGTAATACATGGAACAAAGAAAACATCCAATTTGGAGTTTAATGCAGATGTACGATACCCTTAGATATGTTCTAGGCATAAATGGTGGATAAAAAATCTGCATTCAAGTCCTATTATGATTATACATGGGTACATGTATTTTACATCAATCATTAATTTATTCATTAAAACATTAAATCAACATCAAATTTTTAATAGCCTAATGATTGTTTCAGGTTTATATCTCAACTGGATTCAAATGGTTAGATTTTATTAAAAATAAATATTTTGTGTAATACAACATTCAGTTGATCAACTGGAAGTTTCAATAAGCCATGTTTTCGTTTGAAATATGGGTGAAAAAGACATAGTGTTTGTCTCGACAGGGCTCACAATATTAAAACTAGACGTTGTGGGTCAAATGCGATAGATTTATGTTACAAGACACATTTACTCGAAATTTTATCCTGACGAAATGTTTACTTACAAAGCATAAGATTATTACTTTATCAACTGATACCTTCAATAAATGGTGTTTTCGTTTTTATAATGTAGGTGAAATCTATGTTTTATCTTGACAAATCTGGGAAAAACCAGACCTGGTGTCGTTGGATCCAGGTTACTATTCCCATGAACCAGGGAAGGCTATATGGTACCCAAAAGAAGTACATTTTTGATGGTATGATCAAAGTTATATTCTTGCTTTATCATTATAAAGGCTTATGTCATTTTATGACTAACTCTCATAAATTGCGTAACATCCTATAGGAATCTTGAGATTATAAATTTTACAAATTTTAATTATTCCGACAAATGCTATCAACGAGCCATATGTAGCAAAAACAAATCAGTTTTATGTAGTTGTCATCATAGGGTGACTTTGTTTTATAACGTCAATTATAATTCAGAAATATCCCATTATCCTGGATTTACAGAATCCGACATTAAAACTTATATACCTAGTGTGTATGACTATATCACGTTTAAATGTGTTTCTTGGTAAATTTTGTATACAGATAAACTGAGAAGGTATATTCTATATCTAAAATCAACCAAATGTGGATTCTCAAAAAATTTTCTAAAGAATTACTTGATTATCTTGCTTCTAATACTTTATCCTATATAAAACAAATATATAAACATTTGATTTTTCTACACTATATACCACTATCTTTCATTCTAAATTGAAAGAACGTCTTAATAAACTTATTCACTTGTCATTCTTTTAAAAAACGGTAAGCCAAGATACAAATATCTGGTGCTGAATAGGGAATCTGGTTATTTTGTCACGCATCGTACGGATTCTTAACAAAAATATACTGAAGATACCATCAACAAATTATTGAAGTTTTTGATAAATAACATATTTGTTGTGCTTGGTAATATAATTTTTCAGCAAACAATCGGTATACCAATGGGTACAAACTGGTTGCTAATTTATTTTGTTTTCTTATAAAGTAGAATGTATGTAGAATACTGTTAAATCTGGAGAGAAGACTGTCGCCAAATCATTCAACTCAACATACATTTTTTGTACATATATATAGATGAGGTTCTATCTCTTAACAATCCTAAATTTGGGGACTATGTGAATGTCATCACAGTATTGTTGATAAGTTTCATGTCTCTGTGTCCAGGATTGCCCTGGTTTGACAACTCATAGTTCGATATTCCTTTCACACAAATTTGATTTCAAACGTGGCGGGTGTAGCCAGCTAAATAGTAGGTGCTTACCTTTCCGGAGCACCCGTCCTCACTTCCCCGGTGGAAGTTCAAGTGTCTAACCTTACTTGTCAGTTCCAAAGTTTTTACCTTGCTTCTGGATTGTGTTTCGGACATGGATAAGTGTGTTTGTTTTTGATTTTAACTCCTAAGTTCCCAGTTTGTAAGCCAGCTGTTAGCACCAAGGGGATAAATCTTGTCCACAACACATGGCAACTACTAAATTGGCATTGCCGTTTTACATCCACAATTCACTTGCTACATTGTGTTCATACATTTTACTATTATCATTTTATAATTAAATTGTATATAATATTTATATATTTTGTTTATATATTTTCATTTTTTTGATAATGAAAATACTCCAAATTTTACGCTTATAACACAATAAGATTTTTTTACACATTTTTACCCTCTCAATAAAATGTGTTTTTTATAATTATTACTATATCATGTAACATAACTATGGATAGCATGATTTTTATATATATCGAACCTATGGTGCTCGCCGCTGTACAGCGTAATCACTACCTCTTAACATTTGTGCGGAACGTTTAGTATAACGTCAACGGCGCAAATTCCCGGGAAAACGTCGTTTTTACGGGAAAACATCATCTGTTGTGATTTCATATCCATCGGAAAGAAGTGTCCTGCACAAAGGTTAACGGTATCACGTAGTACAACAGTTCAATTAAAATAAACTATTGTTTGAATTGCGTTGTTGGTTAATCAATTTTAAACCCAAAATAACCCCAAAGGGGTATGTAAATAAATGACATTGAATAAAGGACCAAATTATCTGAGTAAATATTTTATGCTTTCAACGCTCCCAACTGAAACAACATGACAGAAAGCAGATCTGAATTCAAAATTTTTCCAGAATAAATATTGAATAACCACTGTTCATATTTTCCTCTCAACTCTTTTACAGTAAATTATACAATAATAATATTATCTGTTGTAATGACTTAATCAATACATTTAAACGGCTATAATGACAAACAATCTTGACAGTGTCAGTGTAGCACTTCTTAATGCATTCTAAAATATTGGCTTAACTACTTCATATTCCTTCTATTCATGATAATCTAACTTAATTAGTTGTAATAAGGCAATTTAGACGCTATAAAATGGTCCCGTAGAACTGACAAGGCTTTAGAGTGGATAAACGTAGATATAACTAATAAAAAACATAAGCATCCTAGTACATAACAATTAAATATCCAGTAGCCCAGGGATAATTGTGTGATATTACATAAAATATACAGTCAAACATTTTATAAAGGCCACCCAAGGGACCCAATTAAAATTGATCTTTATGGGCAGTTGGCACTTATATGCTGGATCGAATAGCATAAAAAAGAGCAGTTAGGATAACTTGTAACTGGCCTTAGGTAGCAAGTGCCTTTAAAGCAGGTTCGACTTTTTATTGAATTCGCCTGACCGAATGAGTAACAGCCACCGCACTCACGTCACATTGCATGAAAATAAGACAAGAAAAGCATTTTGGTACCACTGTCAATAAAACCATTGGCTTGCAGGTAAAGTCCAGTTAAGTGGATATTGTGAAAATAAATGGGACACTTTAAACCTTAGTTATTGTTTAACCAGTAGTCCATAAAGCGCACATATAAAATAATAAAATTAAGCCTAACATAGACAAAATGGACAACGACACCTACATGGTTTTGTAACGTACTTATATTAATGCATTATATATTGACATAGAGCAATAAATATCAATAATGTCCTTTACAAAATGATAAAAAGGCAATAGATATGACCAACATAACCAATAACGCATTAACTAATATAAAATAATGATATTAACTCTAGTATCATAATATTCGTGTCGTTATAACAAGACGTGTCTGATTGTTGAAATTATATATATATTTCGCCATATTTTGCTTTTAATTGAGTCAACATTGTTATTTTTTTTGGGGGGGGGGGTATCCGGTATCTTTGCGGACAATGGTATTCAAAAACAAGAACAGAGAAAAGCCTGTCCCATAGTGGTATTCAGACTTAATTCCGGCAGTTGTACTTTTGCAAAAACAGATTTTTTCAGATGTAACACTTTTGTCTGGAACCTTAATTCAACACTATCTTTCTTAAGCATTACTATAAATACAAGATTTATTTTTTAATAAAAATTTTAATATTTCAGTAAAAGTAATGTGATCAAAAATCAATTGAAATCGTGTCGCTTTGTCCAATAATGAGGAAGAACCTTTTGATATACTCTTGTACAACTGCTTTAGTAACTGTTTAATAAACTTTAACCTTTTTCCGAATAAGTTTGCCAAAAAACATCAAATTGAAAAAGTAAGTTAATCCGTTCTGAAATCGTATTATTACTTATAAAGAATAAAGTTATATGTGTTTAGTATAGATATAAGTTTCCGGCTATGTACAAAGCCACCACGGTAGATAAATTGGTAGAGAACCAGCATCGTATGTGGGAGGTCGTGGGTTCTAAGCACATCCGGGATTTGATCAAGACTTGAAAATAGGTCATTACCGTTCTTTCACGTTAAACATGTGCCCATTAACACACAGCAAAGCCTTTAAGGTAAATAATTCTGCCACTTCACCTTTAGCTGGTGACGTCTCTTTATAAGTGAAATATTTTTGATTTGGGCGTAAAACCTCATTCAATTAATCAAGTTATGTAAAATTGTTTATTAATACCCCTGTCATGACCTGCCAGGTACATGTCTTTCATTTACAAATTTCTTCTATTTTTTATTATTAAATTTTATATTTAATATATATATATATTATATACATTTATGGGTACATTCCTTTTGTATTGTAAAAATTTAAAGTAAAACTTACCATTTAGTTATTGCTATGAGCAAAAAAAATATATCACTTATTGTATTCTCATTGGTGAAAATGTTCACGTCATTTCTTTCATGTTGAAAACTAATGTCGTTATATTATAATAAAAAATCACGAAATCCAAAGGGATTTAATCTATTACAATAAAAAAGTAACGGTGTTTTAATATTTTTTCAATGAGACCAAACACAAGAAATAAAAACAACAATGAAATAGACATTATAAACATTATTTACATTTGTAATGTTTTTGTTCTATAAAACTCATTTTGTGATTAAATACGCATACTAGTGGCTGAAATTTCTTGGTTGTCCCTGTAACTGAACATGCATGTGGTGAACGACATTGTTTTAGTTTATTTCAGGATTAAAAAAATTTAAGATTTTTTTTAAAATGCCGTTTTATAGTGCTATAACTTGCAAAATTAACCAATCAATACGCGTTAGCTAGGACGTTATAGTAATAATTACGCAATTTCTAGACAGTTCAATGGTTAATATTATAGTGATCAATGGCAGTAACCAAAATATATACTTTAGGTGCGCATTGGATAAATAGTTGGATAAAATAAACTAATAGTATCACGTAAAGTCATGCGCGATATTTGATATAGTAATTGCCGGACACAGTAACAATTTAATTTTAATTTCACAATGCTGTTTTTAATTTAAAACTTGATGACACGAGCCTTAGCACATGTTGAAGATAACGACCGATGACACCAGTCGATGACGTTGCTTTAGTCCGATAACTTTTATTTCTACTTAGCTATTAAATGCATTGATAATAAGGAAAATACTTGGAGAAAACAGCATGTAGCTAGTATCTTGTAAGAAAAATATTAAAGAAAGCCCACTTGACAATATTTTGCTATTGCACTACGTGTTTCGTCAACAGAAGGTGGATTAAAACAAGTATTCTTTTAATTTTGTATCAGCTGCATATTGTTTCAAAATCAATCTGCTACTAGTATGTTTTCTGAACAGATCAATATACATGTACTAAAAGGTTTTATCCTTAATCAAGAAAACAGTCACTCCTGTTTGGATAGAAGGATACTTTGTTTCTAGAAACCGGTATTATTTTAAGCATCTGCATCTGGAAATTCCCCAAGGTGCTTCGGATTAATCTTCAGTTTAAAAAAACTTAAGACTTCCACTGTTTTTTATACAAAAAAACTAGAAACGTGCAATATTCAAGTATATAACCGAGTAAATTTAACTTATTGTATGAATAACTCAAAGTAACCCTAAAATCGGTCAATGTATTTACATTCAGAGATATATATTTCAGAAACTCAAACCGCAAAATCTTTTTACTCTTTGAATATCGAATAAGCAGCATCACCACAAAGCCATAATTACCTCAAACGAACTTTAATTTTCTTCTTTATTTCACAATTGTATAAGATAAAACAAATGGTCTACATGTTTCCTTGTCTTGTCTTGTCGATACAATCTATATAATAATAATTCAATTTAAAAGCAATCAGCTAGAGAACATGTTTCCTTTTTACCGAGCAAAATTACGTAAAACAGAGAACAATTCAAAATGATTAAAATGTAGACTGTGCAAATGTTTTTAATCTGAGATCTAAGAATAGGTCCTACCAATAGGTCCAAAACAGTTTATTTGACATGTTAATATATATTTAAGAAGTTACTTTTAAAACATGTATTGTAAAGATTTATGAAATAAAAACAATTGCAATTGTGTTTTATTGTATGCGTTTCAACATATATTTCTAATGTTCACACTTATTTATAAATGAAAAACACCATATTACCATGCAAGTCGGAAATCAAGTATGTTGTTTTATTTAATAAAGCTTACCTTGTAAGTAATTAAGGGTCAATGGTTACAAATATACCAGATGAGTAGATAATAAAAATAACATCGCCAGATTATTTAAGGAACTACTCAAAACTATCGAAAGTATTATTAATGAGCCACTTACTTTACACTGACATCGGCGATATAAATATTGAAAAAAAGTCATTTAATTGTGGAATCAAAGAAATTTTTATTATAAGGAAAGACTGAAAATAAAATGTGTTGGAATATCCTATGAGCAAATAATGAAACAAACATGTCCTTGTACGTATGTACTTACAACTAATTCATATAAAAGTTTCGCACTTTTAATAGCTGAAATAATTTCACTAACCCTACCCTAGACATTAAATTTATTCAGTACCACATTTGTATATTTAATCTCATACATTATAGAAAAATATTAGACGGTCAAAATGTTTGTCGTAGTTAATCATAATATAGCAATACAATCATAATAAATTGAATTGCGTAACACTTGATGGTGGCGAACCTAAATGAACAGTTCTTTATGTAATACTGTTTCTTAATAAAGATTGATGATGAAAACACATTTACTACATCAAGTAAGGCAATATACATCTGTAAACAACGCTATTTTAGCTTTCACCATTATTATCTAAATAAAGATGCAGTTTTAAAATCACAAATAATGTCTATATAAATGATTGTTATTTAGACTTTATTACTTATATTTTGAATAACGTCTAATTTAATTTTTTACCATTGTTGCCAAAACGTTAAATGTTATTTTAGAAACCACAAAGAAAGCTTATATTGATGGTTACTACTTAGTCTTCATTAGACCTAATCCTATACGTTATTGCATGGACATTTAATGTCATTTTGTACAATAACAATACTATTATAGGAATGGCTTTAACAACAGGTTTAAGGACTACAGATCTAGTCCTGAACAAGCAAAATAAATCATTCTCTGGAGATAATTCTGTATAAAACACTTGATAATAAAACACATCAATCACCTAAATGTTGTTAAGTATATATAAAAGGACTTTGTGTATACATCAAAAGCATACAAATCCATGCCCAAACCCTAATCTTAAAGACAAGAAAAAACTTTAAAAAAGGGAAATTAAGTTTGACATGAAGTTCCACCAGGAATCGGGAATGAAAAGAGCATGATGACGTCAACTAATTCAGGGATATTTTGGATACTGAAACATCATAATCAACAACACTTTTATGATAACGGTCATAAAACTTTTTGAAGGTTTTGATTAATCTGGGCCTGCAATATCCTGTAGCACTGAATAATTTACATATTATACCAGTGTTAGTTTTTAGTACGGAATATAATTCCCTATCAATACTGCTTGAACAAAATTGTGAAACCAAATTTTGATTAAACAATAGTAATCTATTCTTTCATATTTATGTAGAAAAAACTTATAATACCTAATTAAAAACGCTTAACACTAAAACATTTTCAACGTTTCGAAAGTTTTGTTCTTCATCAGGAATGTTTATTTGAAAAATCAATTAACTGAATGAGAAGATGTAAAACAGATGATTTATTGATGTTTTGTATTCTACAAAAGTTAATAATTTTGCCCAGACACAAAAACGTGAATGTCTTATTTAGAACTACGATATGAATTTTAAAAAGCGTGTTGTCAAGCAACGTGTATTTTTATGATTTCACTTTTCTGGATTAAGTGCTAAGTTAACACGTGTAAACCCCATTTGTTGCTGCTACAAGGCAATAACCAATGCAAACAAGAACAAACGAAATAAGACAAAAATAAAACCCTTAGATTGTGGTCGGGCACTGACTTTAATAATTCGATAATGTTGTAAATTGGTAATTATGCTCTAGGAGGTTCCTAACTATACTTCAAATATTCTGTTAACTCAAATGACGATACTTATAAACAGTAATTCATTAATACCTATAATAATTATTTTTTTTACTTTTACTAATCATGAAATCCTCAATGCATCTAACGAAATAGATGAATCAAAAACAAACATATGTCCAAATCACAACTCAAATACAAAATAAAAACTTTAAAACTAATAAGCAAAGCTCAACACGTTAACCTACACTAGGGAAATGAGCCCGGGTACTCCGTAACTGTAAGCATCTTCTGTTTAGCTAGCTACACCCGTCGGCCGTTAAATCCTATTCGCTCTATCACCCTGGAACTGACCGATTTTAGTAAAAGACTCTTGAGTAGGCGATAAACCTTATTTCTACATTCTAAAACGATATATTTCTCCTGAAAAAATTCATAACTACATTTATCAAGATGCAGATATTGAAATCTGATGGCAGAATTTTCCATTATCTGATATAGTTGGCGTCATTATTATCAAACATACATATCAATATTAATTCAATTTCATTTCTATTACATTCCGACTGACAGAATTATGTAATACATGGAACAAAGAAAACATCCAATTTGGAGTTTAATGCAGATGTACGATACCCTTAGATATGTTTCTAGGCATAAATGGTGGATAAGAAATCTGCAATCAAGTCCTATTATGATTATACATGGGTACATGTATTTTACATCAATCATTAATTTATTTATTAAAACATTAAATCAACATAAACATTTTAATAGCCTAATGATTTTTTCAGGTTTATATCTCAACTGGATTCAAATGGTTAGATTTTATGAAAAATAAATATTTTGTGTAATACAGCATTCAGTTGATCAACTGGAAGTTTCAATAAGCCATGTTTTCGTTTGAAATATGGGTGAAAAAAGACATAGTGTTTGTCTCGACAGGGCTCACGTTATTTAAACTAGACGTTGTGGGTCAAATGCGATAGATTTATGTTTACAAGACACATTTACTCGAAATTTTATCCCGACGAAATGTTTACTTACAAAGCATAAGATTATTACTTAATCAACTGATACCTTCAATAAATGGTGTTTTCGTTTTTATACTGTAGGTGAAATCTATGTTTTATCTTGACAAATCTGGGAAAAACCAGCCCTGGTGTCGTTGGATCCAGGTTACTATTCCCATCAACCGGGGAAGGCTATATGGTACCCAAAAGAAGTACATTTTTGATGGTATGACCATAGTTATATTCCTTGCTTTATCATTATAAAGGCTTATGTCATTTTATGACTAACTCTCATAAATTGCGTAACATCCTATAGGAATCTTGAGATTATAAGTTTTACAAATTTTAATTATTCCGACAAATACTATTAACGAGCCATATGTAGCAACAAAAAATCAGTTTTATGTAGTTGTCATCATAGGGTGACTTTGTTTTATAGCGTCAATTATAATTCAGAAATATTCCATTATCCTGGATTTAATATAGTTACAGAATCAGACAGTCATTAAAACTTATATACCTAGTGTGTATGACTATATCACGGTTAAATGTGTTTCTTGGTAAATTTTGTAGATAAATAAATTGAGAAGGTATATTCTATATTTAAAATCAACCAAATGTGGATTCTTAAAAATTCTAAAGACTTACTTGATTATCTTGCTTCTAATACTTTATCCTATGTAAAAATATAAACATTTGATTTTTTATACTATATACCACTATCTTTTATTTTAATTTAAAGAACGTCCTAATGAAATTATTCACTTGTCATTCTTTTAAAAAACGGTAAGCCAAGATACAAATATCTGGTGCTGAATAGGTATTTTGGTTATTTGTCAAGCATCATACGGATTCTTAACACAAATATACTGAAGATACCATCAACAAAATATTGGAGTTTTTGATAAATAAGATTTGTTGTGCTTGGTAATATATTTTTCAGCAAACAATCTGTATACTAATGGGTACAAACTGCTTCTTATTTGTTTTGTATTCTTATGAAGCAGAATGAATGCAGAACCCTGTTAAATCTGGAGAGACGATTGACGGCAAATCATTCAACTCAACATTCATATATATAGATGACGTTCTGTGTCTTAACAATCCTAAATTTGGAGACTTTGTGAATGTCATCACAGTATTGTTGATAAGTTTGGTGTCTCTGTGTCCAGGATTGCCCTGGTTTTACGTCCCATAGTTCCATATTCCTTTCACACAATCGTGATTTCACACGTGGTGGGTGTAGCCAGCTAAATAGGAGGTGCTTACCTTTTCGGAGCACCCATCCTCACTTCCCTGGTGGAAGTTCAAGTGTCTAACCTAACTTGTCAGTTCCATAGTTTTTACCTTGCTTCTGGATTGTGATTTGGACATATATAAGTGTGTTTGATTTTGACTACTAAGTTCCCAGTTTTTAAGCCAGCTGTAAGCACCAAGGGGATAAATGTTGTCCACAACACATGACAACTACTAAATTGGCATTGCCATTTTTTACATCCACAATTCACTTGGTACATTATGTTCATACATTTTACTATTATCATTTTATAATTCAATAATGTATATAATATTTATATATTTTCTTTATATATTTTCATTTTTTTTAATAACGAAAATACTCCAAATTCAACGCTTATAACACAATAACATTTTTTTACACATTCCCTTTCAATAAAATGTGTTTTTATAATTAATCCTATATCATGTAACATAACTAACAATAGCATGGTTTTTATATGTACCGAACCAATAATGCTCGCCGCTGTACAACATAATAACTACCTCTTAACATTTGTGCGGAACGTTTAGTAAAACGTCAACGGCGCAAATTCCCGGGAAAACGTCGTTTTGACGGGAAAACATCATCTTATGTGATTTCATATCTATTGGAAAGAAGTGTCCTGCACAATGGTTAACGATATCACGTAGGACAGCAGTCCAATTAAAGTAAACTATTGTTTGAATTGCGTTGTTGATGAATCAATTTTAAACACAAAATAATCCCAAAAGGATATGTAAATAAATGACATTGAATAAAGGACCAAATTATCCGAGTTAATATTTTATGTTTTTGACGCTACCAACTGAAACACCATGACCGAAAGCAGATCTGAATTCAAAATTTTCCCAGAATAAATATTGAATAACCACTGTTCATATTTTCCTCTCAAGTCTTGTAAAATTTACAATTATAATATTATCTGTTGTAATGACTTAATCAATACATTTAAACGGCTATAATGACAAACAATCTTGACAGTGTCAGTGTACCACTTCTAAATGCCGTCTTAAAGATTGGCTTAACTACTTCATATTGCTTCTATTCCTGATTATCTAACTTAATTATTCGTAATAAGGCAATTTAGACGCTATAAAATGGTCCCGTAGAACTAACAAGGCTTTAGAGTGGATTAAAATAGAGTTATCACTAATAAAAAACATAAGCATCCTAGTACATAACAATTAAATATCCAGTAGCCCGGGGATAATTGTGTGATATGATATAAAATATACAGTCAAACATTTTTATAAAGGTCACCCATGAAAACCAATTAAAATTCATCTTTATGGGCAGATGACACTTATATGCAGGATCGGTATCATCAATAAAGAGCAGTTCGATAAATTTTATGTGGCTTTAACGCTGAGGCTACTGTATATTAAATTTGCTTAACCGAATTAATTGTCCTTAGATAGTACCAGCCACCACAATACATGTCAAATAACACAAGATAAGAGAACACATTGGGACAGTAACTGTTAATAAAATTATCGGATTTGGACTGGCACTACAGGTAAAGTCCAGTAAGTGTTTATTGTGGTATAAAAGGGAATACTAACAACCCAAGTTATTAAATCGCATATATGAAATAATAAAATTAAGCCCTAGTTAGACAATGGACAACAACACCTACATGGTTTTGTTATGTAATTATATTAATGTATTATATATTTATATAGAGTCGGAGGATCCTGGGGGTGCACGGTAGGTCCACCTAGCCCACGGACTATAACTGTGTCTAAATATTTTTTTCATTGAGACCAAGAACAAGACAAAAAATCAATAAAATAAGCCATTATAAACATATTATTTACATGTGTAATATTTTTGTTCTATAAAACTGATTTTGTGATTAAATGCGTAAACTCGTGGTGGCATTTTGTGGCTGTTCTAGTAACTGAAGATGCATATGTGGTGAATGTCATTGTTTTAATTTATTTCAGGATTAAAAAACAAAATCAGATTTCCAAACAATGCGAAAATTGTGAAATTAATGTAAATACGGACATTGAACTGTCATGATATTGCGATTATAGCATTGTAACCTGCGATGCAATGCAACACGTTATAGTGCTACTAACACAAATTCTAGACAGTTCAATGGTTAATATTATAGAGATCAATGGCATTATTTAGACGCGTGGTTTTTTCTTATTTGTATAATAGATTTAACCCCTATTTAATTTTATTGACTTACTAGACATTAGTCACTCCTGTTTTGATGAAAATTAAGGATTACTCCACGCCTTGCTATTTAAAACCATTATTATCAGGATACCCTGCATCTGGTTATTATTCTCCAAGGGAAACTGAATTCAACATCAATTGTGAAAACTATGATTTGAACTGTTTTTATAATACAAAAATAAACTAGAAACGTGCAATAATAAAGTATATAACCTAGTTTATTGAACTCAGATTTATTGTAATAATATGTTCAAATAAAGAAAACACCGCATAGGATTCATGAACAATATCGGGTGTAATACATATTTAATTGAAATTATTCTTTTGTCGTAGTTTGCGTTATTGGCGTTGAAGCATATGTTGCTATTTGGAACTTATGATGCATATTGACGCATTATGGGTCTTGGTGTTGAAAAGAAATGTTATCAACCCTTCATTAGCACTTGGTTCTAACTCGGCTATTTATGTACAGGGCATTAAAGAGAAGAAACATAATTATGCCAATTAAGTAATAAATCTTTCACTTTTATCGAAACAATATTTAACTATGCGGTAGTGGAGGGTGGATTATAACAGTCGAGTAATGGTGTTTCACGCCAATGTTAAAATTCTTTCACTTTTTTTGAGGCAGTCAGGTCTAGGATGTTGGTGAACACCGGCGTGCCCGGAGAATATCAACGACCTTCCTCAGGGGAACAAAAAAACTTTGATTTCTAAAATCCTTACACTTATATCGAGACAGTCAGGTATAGTGTCGTTTTGGAAACCGGAATGCCTGGAAAAATTACTGATCTAGGACAAGCGATAACATTTGATCTCTTTGATTCTAACCTACGGAGCGAGACGATGTTCGTGCGCGTTATTGACAACTCGGTCGTCGTGGTTTCCCTATATTATGGTGGAAACTGTCTCTGCCCTGAGAAAACGACTAACATTCAGCAATCAAACATATTTCTCGCATTAAGATCTATGCGATCGAATTCGAACCTAGCCTTTAGAAAAAAACGTGGTTCATGAGTTGGCTTTTTGAATTTGTTAAAATATACATCCTTATATAACATATGTACATGTGGTTTGCTTTCCTTTGTCACTGATGTAAAGGGTTCTGCATTAACATAACTCTGTCTGTATTATTTAACACATGTTCTTGATGGTAATCTATACCTGTGTACATATATAGAGAACATCAGTGTTTATATCACCATCAGGAACGTGTGCAAAACGATCATTCACTGTCTGTGTCAAAGTCGGGAACTTGTGAAAAATTGTCAGTGTTTATGTAACAACCAGGAAAGTGTGCAAAAGTATTTGTGTCATCACCAGACACCTGTGAAAACATACAATCAACACTTCGTCAGTTTATTTTAATTTTCTTGCTACCTTTCTTGTGACATGGCGAATGTCCTTCATAGTTACTCGCCAAACGTTTATTATACTAGAAACACATTAACACCTCGAAAAAATCGACATTGCCACGGAGATGGTATCGCAGTTATACCTTAGTGCATTACCTATTTAGAAACACGAAAAGGTGCAGTATATATTTCCGTTAGGATAAACTGTATCTTCTTTAAACATTATGGGAAACCCCTTATGATTTCAATATTTGAACATAATTGGTTACAAGTTTCACATGTGAAAGAAATGAATATATTCTATTTATATCGAGATGGTCTGGTATATTGAAGGAAACATAGATAATACTAAGAAACCAACTGAACTTTCGACAATATGTCAACGCTTTTTCATACTAAGATCTGTTCATTTGGGATTCAATCCATGCGGTTAACACGTTTTGAGACAACTGATGTAGTCACGTGGCAATAAACGGAACGGTATAATTCTGCTAGCTAAAACTCTCTTCTTTTATTTAAACAATTGTCGAAATTCAGCTCATGCAATATTTCAAAATGATCGTTTACACGTGCTACACATAGAAAATTAATTTGGCGAAAGGTGTTAGAAATGCTGGGAGAAAATAATTTAGGATGCATCATGCTATTTTAGAAGGAAATCTCTATTGAGGTCGAGATACAATTTGTTTTCGATTAAAGATTTCTTGTTAGTCTTTACAACGTAATTTTCGAGATAACAAAACAGCACATTTTGTCTATAATATTGACGATAATGACAGGATTCTGTTGTACAGAAATAGTTACATCAAGCAATAATGAGACCAAACATGACAACTTTATCATTTATGAATTTATTTTAACTTGATGATTGCGTTATTATCGGTACAAGTGCCTACTTGAAAAAACCCTGAAATAACCCCAAAATACTCGACAATTCTGGGAAGTATAATAAAATCGACAAAAATTATCAGCAAAAATCATGTAATTTGAGTTTCATTGGGAATCTTGCATAAATCATTTTAAATTAACGTCACGTTGCTTTTGTATTTATTATTATTATTTCTTGTTATGTTCGATTGTGAAATATACATTTTTGTTTTAGGGATTTAAATTATTTATGGACCAGTATGTTTGCCTTTGATTTATTTTAGAAATAGACCGTCGGAATATAAATACTAAAAGCTCAGCATTTGACTATATTGGGAATCACCAGATCAAGAGAATTTTGCATGCTTGTGTGAATCATAAATTATCATTAAGAAATGAAAGTCAATTTATTTCTCCGTATAAGACGATGTACATGTAACATGTAAGTCGACTGAGACCAAACATACTTCTTGTAATACGATATATGTCAATTTCTTAGAAAGGTGGGTGTTAAGTGTGTCTCGGGAGGCGAAAACATCTCGAGAAAAGACATGGCTTTTAAATCAAAAGTGACGTTAAAATAAATGCATTTTGCAGCGTATTTTCTTATGCGCTAAAATATATTCCAAAGCGGATACTGATGTCAACGTCTGACATCTTTTAGTAAACAGGGCAGATCTGTCGAAAGTTTAACACTCGGCGACAGAAAGGAATCGACGTTTGTCGAATGAGCGAAACGCCGACAGCTTATCAGCATAAAGCTGCCAAGAGTTAGAGTGCACATGCTAAAAAAAATGTCGAGATATCCTAACCAGGACCGAGAGGAGCTGTCTATTTGATAGCTAAGTGTTAAACTTTCGACAAGTCTGTACCTAAAAATATATGCTACAGTGTAAAGTTATCAACTTTCCAATAACGCAATGTATATAAAACAGCCAACATCAATCACACTAAAAAATCTGAAAAAATAATTTTGAAAATAGTTGTAAAACAATACAGATAGAACATCCGATATTCTAAATTAAATCGCTTATCTGCGTTTCCATGAAACAATACAATTTACATACTGTATCTCATATCCACAGGGAATAGTTAATTTCCTGTAATGGTATTACAAATCAAATTTAAACGTGTTAATGGATAAGAAGACACGTATACCATGTTTAAACGCTATTACCATCTATAGCAAGCATAGTTTGACGATTAAGGTTTGACAATCGATTCTCCTGCTGCTGAAATAAATACGTAGATATTAAAAGAGACATGTGTGCTGCATACTTCCACAAAATCAGTGAAACATTGTTGTATTTTTACAATTTTACAATTATGCATGGTGTTATTAAAGTTGGTACTCTTCAGATATGTATGATGATTTCATTGTTGAAAGTCTAACTGTGCGATAATACAATTACTACTTTTCTCAAGACGATGGTTTTCTGCAATTCCAGATAAAAGCCGTTTGATGATAAAATCTGTTTAAATGGAAATCAAAATATGCATATAAAATTACCTATACCGAATGCGAACACATACACTTGAACGAAAGTAATCGGAAAGTTGTTATCTGAAAGAAATATGTACTTGACAACAGCCAGATCAACAAAGAATAGAACAAAAACAATATTAATAAAGAAAACCAAAAATAATACAAAAGAAAACAGAAGTACCTGTCATAATAAAACCTTTGATTATAAACCTCTTGACCGATACTTGTGGGATTTAGTTTTAAGTGATCTATATATAGCAATCTCGGAAGCCCCCACCCCTGGATCCAGGTTTCCAATAAGCAGAGCAGCTATCAAAATGATGGAATGATGGTTGTTTCTTAACTGTGTGTAACATATGATTATTTAAACAGATATCAAGTGTAAAGACGTGGTACTTAATCGGATTAGGGGCTTTTATTAATATAATTACAATGGTAATAAACATCTTACAATCACAAGTTGTTATACTTAATGAAAGAGTAGTGATCAAAATAATATTACTGAGTAACAATCTCAGAGTGCAATTTTTAACTAATAAAACTGATAATAAAGACGTTTAGTAGATATAGCAAGTTCCTGTTCTTAATACAAATATCGCAATGGAAGGTTGTTCTTCTACACTACAGGCAATGCAAAAAAAAAACATGCTGAAAAACAAACTTATAGAAAGACATTTATTTTGTAACTGAAAAACATGTTAGAACAGGACGTAACTAAGAACACGCATTTACCCGAATTTGCCAGGTTCAAAGTTTTTTTTTTTACTTTCCTTTTAAATTGTAGTTTGTCATGGCTTGGTACGTGCATAAGTGGCAACAAACGTACACTTTTGAAATAGGTTAAAATGTATAGAAAAAGCTATACGCATTTACATTTGTAAAAGTGTATAGTTGTATAAGAAAAAGTGTATAGAAAACGCTATACATATTTACATTTGTAAACGAGTAAAAATGAATAGAAAACATTTTACACATTTCCGATTTAGCATTTAAAATTCACCATCAAGATTTATTTCTAGGTCACCAGTAATTTACTGCTCATTGGGTAAATGAGATAGATACACGTTACTGACAGGCCTGGAATCTCAAAAGGGGGCGGGAAAATGGTCAATACATGCTACCCTAAATTAATCCTTTTAACCAAACTTTAGGACAATTAAAAAACCATTGGGTCATCTCTTGTGGTATAAGTCAACATTAAAACATCACCGAGGATTCGCACATAAAGGACCAGTTTTAAACATCAATAACGGCACATTTATCTGTGACAAGATTATACAACTTATTTATTTAATTTTTCACAACAGAAAATCAAAATACTGAAGCACTGGTAAGATGCGAGACATAAACAAGAAAATCAAAAATACTATTATTATTAAGATAAATCTTTGTAGTAATATATTTGTGTGTGCATGTTTTATATTTACCGGGAGTTTCTTCCAATTATCTTAGTTATATGTTTATATAAGTATTATGAAAGTTATATGTTGTCTCCGTGATAAATTACATAAAAATTACTGCATTTAAAACATACTCAATTTGCAATCGAGGTGACACCATAACCTTCTTAATATTACAGGGAGTGGGCCAAGTTCACTCCTTCGAGAGGAATATTAAATGAAACTATCAGTGATAATTTTGTAACAGAAATTTAGAGATGCATTTCAAAAGTGGAGAAGTTTTCGAAAATTTATAAGATTTAAGTTTATAGAATTATTTTTGCAGATATGATGGGATAAATGCTCCAATCTCCAATTTTAAGTATTTCATGTGTCTATAAAGGTCATCCAAGGGAACCAATTAAAGATGTCTTTACGGGCAGGTCGCTTTTATAGGTCCAAATAACATGAATAAAGAACGATTGGGATACAATTCTACTGGCCTTTATAAGCAGATGGCCCTTATATAGAAGTGGCTTTTAATGCAGCTTGGACTGTATATCCTTGATGGTTGAATTTCTCAGTGTTTTCAAAATGGTACAAACATAGTTGTATTTTACTGCAAAATATATTTTATCCAAACACAAACATACTGTTTTATTCCAAATCAAAATAACAACTGTGAAAACTGTCAAATTAGGTTAAACACGTGACCTTCCACCAGGGAAGTTGGGAACGAAAGTACGAAAAAGGAGAAGAAAGTAAGAAACGGGTACGAAGGAATGATACAACTGTAATAACCTGGATCAAGAGGGGTTGGGGCTTCTGAGATAGCTACATATAGATCACTTAAAATTAAATCCCACAAGTATCTGTCAAATATAAAGCCTTTTATAATCAAAGGCTTTATTATAACAAGCATTTCTTTGGTCTTATTTTGGGTTTACTTTATCAACCTTGTTTTTGTTCTGATCTTTGTTTATCTGGCTGCTGTCAAGTACATATTTGTTTCAGATATCAACTTACCGATTACTTTCGTTCAAGTGTATGTGTTCGCATTTGTTATAGTCAATTTTATATGCATACCTTTATTTCCATTTTAACAGATTTTATCATCAAACGGCTTTTATCTGGATTTGTAGAATAACATTATTTGAAATGTCAAAAATTAATTAAAATTGCAAAGGTTGATTGAAAATACGACTGCGTCTCTTCAAAACAAATATGCTAATAGTAAAGCAATGCTCTTTTGATCATTTAAAATGTTTGAACTGAAATTAACTCTTCCTTTCTTATTGAATACGTATAAATGTAAATATTTAAATGACTTAGAAGTTGTGTATTAAAAAATCAAACAAGGCAGAGGAAATGTTAGTATAAGCATTTGAAAATAATCAAAAAGCAATGACGCTAATATTAGCGCCATTTGAGGAAACACATAGTGTTTCCAATCAGCAGAGAAGAGCAGTTTCATAGCTGTATGTGACATAAAAACAGACAGCAAGTTTAAAGACGTGATACTTAATCGGATTAGGAGCTTTTATTAATACAATCTAATTATACTGGTAATTATCATCTTACAATCACAAGTTGTTATACCTAATGAAAGAGTGGTGATCAAAATACTATTACTGAATAACAATCTCAGAGTGTAATTGTAACTGAAAAAACTGATTATTAACGCGTTTAGTAGCAATTGCAAGTTCCCCTTCTCAATACAAGTAAAGCAATGGAGGATTGTTCTTCCTACTGACAGGTAATGAAAACGATATAATTGCTGAAAAAACTTATAGAAAGACATTTTGTAACTGAAACAAAAATGTAACAACCGGAAACGTAACCAAGAACACGGTACATGTTAGAAACATCTAAATAAATGTTAAATTCTTTTAATTAGCTTAATTTGGTAAAATATATTTAGGTCCATTGGGTAGCTTTTCAACATCTTCAAAATAATTTTGGTTTCATAATTTTGGTTCAAGCACTACTGATGAGGAATTGTATTCCGAAACGGCCGTTTAGTGCTCTAAAATTAAAACTGGTATAATATGTAATATGCTTAATTACTGAGTGAAAATACAATTGTATTTTTCACATTATGCTATTAGTAGCGTTGTGGTCTTTTGATTATTTTGAACGTTTGCTTTCTAAAATTTAATCTTTCTTGTATAATAAATACTTAAATGTCAACCGTTAAAAAATTGAGTATTCAAAAAACAAAACAAAATTTTAGAACAAACATTAAATTATAAAAAGAACATTACTTGACTATAAGCATAATTTGAAAGAAAACATTGTATTTCAAATCATCATATCAGCTATCATCATAACACTTGTTTCTTAGTTGCATTTGACATATAATTACATAAACCGATAGCCAGTGTAAAGACGTGATACTTAATCAGATAAGGAGCTTTTATCAATACCATTTAATTACAATGATAATAAACATCTCACAATCACAAGTTGTTATACTTAATGGAAGAGTAGTGATCAAAAATATTATTACTTATAACAAACTTAGAATGGATGTTTTAACTGATAATTACCACGTCTAAATGCAATCGCATGTTCTTCGACTTATTAAAAGTAGAAGAATTGCAAGTTGTTCTCCTTAATAATAGGTAGTAAAAGTGTTATTCTTGCTGGATAAAAAAACCTTACAGAATGATATGTTTTACTTAATATTGATTGAACGTCTTTTGAATTTTTCACTTTGATTGAGACGTCACCAGCTGAAGTGGCAGACATTAAACCTTTCCTGTGCGTTCAGGACAATGTACAAGAAGGGTCCTTTAACGTTCCAAGCCTGCCGTGACACGGGTCATTGAGTTTTATGGTTTTTTTCAAAAACAAAACGTGACTTTCATTTCATTTCTTTGCGAAAGAACAATAAATAAAACGCCTGAAATATTTTTAAAAAATTACAGAAATGCACTGATTGATTTGAGGATAACATCGGGTTTTAAGGTCTCTTCCAAAAAAAACCATGACTTTTATTTCATTCCTTGGAGTAAGAACAGTCACTATCTATTTTCATGTTTTGATCAGACCAGCCGGGGTTTAAACCCACTACCTACCCCATACGGAGTGACCATCTGAGCTCCCGTAGTGGTCCTAACTAAAAGTAACATTTGGCAAACACAATCAAGAACACGACAAATTATAATTTCCACCCAAGCAGAAATGGGAGTAAACTTCCAGCTCTATTGGAGGTTGAAATTATCCTAAAATCTTTTGGTATCCTTTTGAATAAGCTACTATGCTATACTTTATTTTCAACAAGTACATTCCTTTATTTTTTTTCTTTGTAGGACAACCTTTTATAATAGCACCCTACTAAATTCTATATAAAATATTTGAAAATTAATTTCCACAGAAATATTTAAAATGATTGATTTCAACATTATTATTTTAGGCGTTTTAATCAAAATTTTTAGCAGAGAGAAAAACGTGGATGCCAACCTTTTTCTTAATTACTTGTTTATTTCTCTAGAACTTTCATTTTAATACGTTTTATAAAACAAGAAAACTTTCTTGATTGTATTTGGGCATGTGCTTGATGTTTGCTGCAGGCTAGTTATTACTATTAAAGAACAGTGCGAATGATATCTTATATACAAGGACTGAAATAAAAGAAAAAAGATGATGGCAGCTGAGTAAATTGTACTTGGTAATAGCCAGAGAAACAATTATATATAATAGTGACATAAACTAAAGCAATTCTAAGAGGAAATTGTTTGCGCTTATTAGAAACCAAAATCATGAAAAATGCTCTGAAAGGAGACAAAGTCACGTAATTATGTGATAGTTTAAATGCCTAGAGAGTTAGTGTTTCGTGCAGACATAAATTCATGTCGCAAATTAAAAATAATTATAACATTCAGAGATGATGAGAGAGCGCACATACTCTGCACGAAGAATGTAAATGTTTTTATAACCAATTGTCTCAAAATTTATGGCCTCGGCCATATTTCTTAACGGATACCATTGCCACTAAAAACCCATTGGAAATTATACTAATGTGACAGTTTTTCTACTGACTTATTCAAAGAAATGTGTTTTCCTGGGGCACTCCGGATTTCACCAATATCATCAGACTTTAGGTACAACAAATTTACTGCATTTCACACGTTCATTTGCTTTGGGAATTTTGTCGGTACCTTTGGCTATTGATGTGGGTAAATCAATATAATTTTCTTATGTTGTACAATGATGCTTTTTATTGGTATCATAACTACTCATGACTACACTAATTGCCATTCAGTTCAGTGCCCGTCCAAAATGGTCAGTTTTATATTCACAGGTCCTAATATTTGTACTTTTCCTTTTTTGTTGCTGGTTTCCATTGTGTTTGGTTCTTGGTTGCTTGGGCTGTTTCCAAGTACACGTTCTTCCGTCTATGTTTGGGGTTTACATATCTTTAAAATTTAGCGTATGGATTTGAATCCGTGGCAAGCAGAGCAATCGATTTAAAATGTCCTGTTAAAGTCGAAGCCAATTATTTTAATAAATATTGAAACAAAATGGAATGAGAATTAATTGAAAGAATTGTCAAAGTCAATTATTCTGCTGTGAAAATTAAACCCAATTATCTTTAACTCGTGTTCACATAGTTTGCTGATTTAGCAAATTTACACATAATGAATTTGCTCTATTTTTTAATGCAGAAAGCGTTATGAATTTGACCCACAAAATGTACTGTAACCGCACAGATCATTAAATAGAATATATTTGTACTATTTGAGTACCGCCCATTAAGGCATGGTGCCTATATTTTTATTGTGTTTATCTTATCGTTTTGGTTTATTCATAAAGTGTTGTTTTATGGGGTTTTACTTATTTTTGATCTAATTTACATGGCTATGACCAAACTGAAAAGTCCATCTCTATATAAAGTCCATTTGTCTATAACAACAGAATCCAATGGATTTTACTTTATAATGACCCTGTATATAAAGCCAACCTGTCTAATGTGAATAAATACCATCATTTTAGTCCCAAATGATTCCTCAACCTTTCTATAAAGGCATTAGATATATAAATAGTTATGTTATTTAAAGGTAGTATGTATATTACGTATTATACCAGTTTTAATTTTACAGCACTAGACGGCCGTTTCGGAATACAATTCCTCATCAGTAGTGCTTGGACCAAAATTATGAAACCAAAATTATCTTGAAGATGTTGAAAAGCTCCCAAAGGACCAAAATATATTTACCAAATAAAGCTAAGGAAATATTTTGCATGAGGGAGTATACCTTAGTTTTTGAGAAATTTCAAATTTTAACTTGCAGGAAATTTAGACAATTATAGTATATTTCTGACAATAATACGAAATTATTGCCTACTGAGTTAGTGATATCCTCGGGGCACTAGCCACCAGCAGAGATATCGGCTTATTATATATAAATTTTCTATAACTTTCGATTTATTATTTTCTACTTTTGCTTATACAAATACTTTTTTCTTTTAAATAATCCGACTCTAACAACGTCACCTGTAGGTGTAGGAAGCTGCATTATCTGTTTTATGTATGTGTGTATGATAAAAAGCTATAAACAGTATAGAATTTATTATCCCTCTCTTTGGTTAATGCTATATAAATCTTATAAGCCAGATGATACCTTTCTAATTTAAACTTATGAAGTGAATATTAAATGTACTCTTAAAATAGGTCTCGTTGATTTTATTATCAATGGTTTTCATTTTTGTTAAAATTTGATATTTTACTCATGTTGTGATAATTGTTTTGTTATGTGCCCTCTTATGTTTGCGGTTTTTATCAACTATATTTTATCGAGATGCATAATTCATATTAAAAGTATACTTAATATCCTTAAGCAACTAAGAGAACACACCTTTGGAGTCGCCTCTCTTTCTGTTAGTATTCTTTTTACAGGTATGGTGTTTTCGAACTACATATTTTATACTTAAATTATATTTTAATATCCTTATGCAAGAGCATAAATGATCATGAATATTGGGTTTTAGCTAGATTTCCTTAAATACATGTATCTTTTATGGAATTGCATTATTCAAACAAAAAATAAACTTCAATATTTAGAAAAGACAACTAATCAAGAAACCAAAAGTTTTAATCGGGGTTCATCTTTTTTTTTTAAATATATTGTTTTTGTTTGATTTGAAAGTAAAGCTAACAATCACCAAGGCCATGTTTTTTCAGACATTAATTCCTTTTTCACATGCGTAAAATCATTGTATGCAGGATGTTCTGGACCTTCCATATTGATGTAATGTGACACGAGGAGTTATGACGATGAATATGATGATGATGGTTATGATGGTGGTGGTAACATTAGTTCTGATGCTGATGAAGATGGTTGTGGTGACATAAGTCCTGTTGCTACCGATGATGGTGACAATGTCTTCGTGTTGATGATGATGTAACATGAGAAGTTTTAATAATGATGATGACGGTGTTAGTGGTGGTGATGGCATTGAGTTCTGCTGCTGCCGATAATCATGATGATGATTCATGTTGATGATGATGTGACACGAGGACTTGTGATGATGATGATGGTTGTGGTGACATGAGTTGTGATGCTGATGATGATAGTTGCGGTGACATGAGTTATGATGATGATGACGATGGTTGTGGTGACATGAGTTCTGTTGCTAACGATGTTGATGATGATTCATGATGGTGATGATGATGATGATGATGCCGCCATGTTTATGATGATGATGATGATGATGTCCCCATGTTTATGATGATGATGATGATGATGATGATGATGATGATGATGATGATGATGATGATGATGATTGATGATGATGATGATGATGTCCCCATGTTTATGATGATGATGATGATGATGATGATGATAATGACGATGATTGATGATGATGATGCCGCCATGTTTATGATAATTTGACATGATGATGATGATCAAACTATATAAAAACGCATTTAGCTAAGGAAAAATTCTGCATGAGGAAATATATTTTTGTTTTTGAGAATTTTCAGATTATAACCAGCAGCAAATTTACACAATAGTTTGAAAATATTCCATAATTCGTGCTTGCGACATATAGGAATATTCCAACGTCAACAAATTCTTTACATTTTGAATACGGAAGCTTTGATTTTTATATTATATAACTTCTAATAACATTTTAACCAATTATTACCAGAGTGAAATTAATGCCTCGTACACATAGTTTTTTCTCGGGAAGCACCTGTGCTACTGAATAAATGCTATCATTTTCATTTTAAAATATTGATTTACTAGTTAATAATTAAGAAATAGTTTCTTCTGGAAAGTCACAAGTTAATTAGTATTGTAAGCAGAGAAAGATAAATCTAAATATAAATGTCTTGACGGTTACATGAACACACCCGTATTATAAACTGCAGGTAGGACTTAATCAATAAAACATATACATGATTTTACTATTTTACAATACTGATTAACTTAAAAAAGCAGCAGGTTTCTAGTCATATGCTGAGTAATGCTTTTTCGTATATTAAAGATTTAGTAGTGACAGCTAGATGGATTTTTCCAATCCAACCGGGGATGACATGTTATATAAGTTTATTATGTTCACCTACTTTGTTAGTACAAAGAATTTACTTTGCTTTTGGGTTGTGATTCGGACATGGATTAATATGTTTGATTTTGATTACATTATTATCAATGACTCTCACGCTTTTAAAAACTTTCAGAACTTTCTGTCTGAATTATGTATGATAAACTAATACTATCATTTTACTTGTGAAACTCATCTATTAATAAACATCGGGCGCAGATTGTTACTTTATTGCCATTGCATTTTCTTTTTCTCGTTTTTAAAGCCAATAATTTTTGCCAAATCATATAATTAAACAAACATACTGATCCATGTCCTCATCACAATCCAAAAGCAAAGTAAAAACTTTAAAACTGACAAAAAATTGGTTAAACACGTGCACTTCAAGCAAGGTGAGGCCGGGTGGTCCGGAAGAGTAAGAGTAAATTTGCTGATAGTAATAGTTTCTATCTGAAGGCATGTTAAATTGTTGATTTATTTTAATGGTTCTTTTTTATCGCTAGTACATAACACATCTATCTGTTATATTTTTTTTCATTAAGTACGCGTGTTTATGCTTTAATCCTAGAGTTTAAATGCTTCACATAGTTTGCGCATTGAAATAAATTTTAATTCTCAAGACTTTGCTAATCAACAAGGCCTTCGTAAAGATTAATAAAATCTATCACTACTTGTGGTGCCAGATAGGGAAATCTCAACCCGAGTTCTAATATATTTGGTCCAGAACGAGGCTTGCCGAGTTCTGGACAAAATATATTAGACTGGAAAAATATATTAGAACAAGGATTGAGATTTCCTTATCTGGCACCACAAGTAGTGATTGATTCTATTTCTTGCATCAGAAAGTACAATTTTTCAATTTTAAATCAATTTCAACTTTCGATACACCTCTGATTTTGTTGATAAAAGTTTGCGGGAAAAAACAGAGTGTAGGCTATCTTGCACAGGGAGTACAAGATGGAGATATCTTGTACCTGTCTTTTTATGGATTTTTCTATCTGGGGTGCAAGAAAATAAAATATATATCTGTATCTAAAACTATCCTGGATATATTTGACGTGATACAGTTCTATGTTCCTTTCAATTACAATTTTGATTTCATTTGTGACTCGTGTAGCTAATTAAACAGGTGGTTTTTATCATCGTTTCGTTTAGGGCACCCAGTCTCATTTTCTTGTATGAAGTTCACGTGTTAAACTAAATTAATTAGTTATCAACGTTTGGGATTGTGATTTGAATCGGAACATGAATCGATATGTTTATCAATTTATTTCTAAGCATAATATCTGTTTTAGCTGTTTTAAATGTTTTATTTTGCTTTGGAATTGTGATTTGGACATGAATTACTTTAGGTTTTTTTTTCAAGCTTTGAACTAATACACCAATTGTCGGGACTTTCAAGACACAAGGACCTAAAAACTTCAATAGCGATTATTTGTTCCTGTAGTTATGGAATTATAACACAATTAATATGTTTTTTAAAAATTACTATGCAACGTCACATGAACATTTCAAAAACTTTTACAATATTATCAATAAAACCCATTGGTGTGAAACCACTTAGAATAGTTAATGTTTGGCAATAAACCACTACACTAAGAAATAATATTTGATAAAATAATTATTTTAACTGTTTATTTCCTCTAACCAGTTTGATATCTGTTATTGCATTGATTACTTAGTGTGTACAGATAGATATTGTAATTTTCCCATTCATCATATGGTAAAATACGCTAGGCGTGCGACAATAAAAGCAATCTGTTCAGTATCGTTAACCCGGTATTCAATTTATCAAGTTTTATTACATTTGATTTTCAATTCAAGTCACCCAATCACATCAAAACACTATAGAGAAAATTTATTTTCGAAATTCAAAACATGGCTTTTAATTGGATCTTTCAGTATACCTTTCAACATATAGTAGATTGATAATGCTATATTGATTAGTATCAGTAGAAAACAAACATACTTATCCATGTCCGAATCAAAATCCAGAAAAAAAACAAATATACTTATCCATGTCCGAATCAAAATCCAGAAAAAAACAAATGAGCCATGTCCGAATCAAAATTCAGAAGCAAAATAAAAACTTTGGAACTGACAAGTCAGGTAAGACACGTAAAACATCCACCGGGGAATTGAATTGATGCCTGGTGCTCCTCTTTCAGCTAGCTACACCCGCCACGTGTGTAATCAAATTTGTGTGAAAGGGACAATTTTTGCATCGAACATTCATATAAAACATAGTCATGTATCATCCAAAAGTTGTATAATACCACTGGATATTTACCCATGTGCAGGGTTTTTACTATCAATGGTGTATTGTATTGTCATGTTTGAATGTTCCTTTATAACACTAAATATACTATTGTGTAAATGTGTTGCTAATTAAAATTTGAAAATCCTCAAATCCTAAGTATTTTCTGAGCTACATTTTAAATATAGTTTGGTCCTTATTGGGAATCTTTTCAACATCTTGAAAAATTTGTTTTCACAATTTTCATCCAAGCATACTGATGAGGAAATGTATTCCAAAACGACCATCTAGTGTTGTAAAATTAAATCTGGTATAATATGTAACTTATTAATTTTAATAGTTTCATTCACTTGGTTTTGATGGTTGTTTTTAATTACTATTTGTTATTTAGATACAATTGTTATGATTGAGCCTTTATTTGTGGTCTGAATATACAAAAAGTAATTAAGCAACGTAAATTAATACAACTATTCATACTAAAGGTTACGTGCCGAACTTAATTGGCATGTTTTCAAAGTTTTCACTTTGTTTTTTGCGATTGTTGTGGGAACAGGGACCGATATGTTTGTGTTTGATCTTAGTCGGTATGTTCATCAATTAAGATTAGTGTGATATTTGGTAAAAATAAAATAAGATGCTAAACACTAAACAGGAATGTAGTAGAATTCCCGAGCAATATGTTGCCGTCAGGATAATAATTTATAAAAAAAAATCGATAATATTTTAGTTCCATAAAAAAAACATTTAAAATATGCATGATATTTTTAAATAAGCACTCCACTTTTATATTATTTCAATACATTATATCATTTGACGTTAGTAATTGACTTTTAATGAGAAAAACTAAAACGCCTGGACAATAAAGTTACAATCTGTGTTTGATTTTAGAACTAATAATGATAGCAACGGAAATAATAATATCAAAATTATAAAATTCTCCATTCGAGGGATAATATTGGCTTCATACAAAAATTAGAGAGAAAGTTCTGGAAATGTTAAACAATAACAACCAAAGACACGAAACAACAGACGAACAAAACAAGAAGACCATATAAAACATCATTTAAATTTTCACTTTTTTGTACTGTTAATTCAAATCGTGATGAACATCCGTCTGTGAGTGATCAGCTGGAAAATAGAGATGAATTTATATGAAAAATAAGATACTTAACAAAAATGTACTAGAATTGGAACAACATGTTGTCGTGAGAATAATAATTCAGTTTTTTTTAAAAATCGATAATATTTTAGTGTTACAAAAATAAAGCACTTAAAACATAATGATATTTTGAAATAAGCCCTTCACTTGTAGGTTATTTCAATACAATATATCATAAGACGTTAGTAATTGGCTTTATAAATGAAAAAAAATAAACGCAACGACAATAACGTTACAATATGCGTCATATGTTTATTACTTATAATGCTAGAAAAAATGTTCTACAAAGGAAATGGTTATATTAAAACTATGAGATTTACAGTTAAGGGTAAATTAGGAAGCAATAGGTTTTATCAAACAAAACAAACAGAGAAAATTCCCAAATATTTTTTAAAAAGTGTTTTGCTAATAATGTAAACAAAATAACGTGTCACACAAAGTTTGATTGGAAATGCCCATCTAGCTGCCATTATTAAATCTTTAATACACCAAAGTAAATACCATAACATAAGACTAGAAGCCAGCTGCTTTTCTTATGTCCAACGGTATCGCAAGAGAAAGATAAATAAAAGTATGTATACTTTGAATTTTTACCAATCACCACCATATAGAAATATACTATACGACTATACGCTTACACTGGTTAAGTAGGAGCAAAGGCAAAGTGCAATGCAAACATACTAATCGTAAAAAATAACACATTTTGTCTGCTAATCCTACTTGGTTAGTATTTGCTGCAAAATTAATGTGTTATTATAAAGCTTCTTCTCAGTACAGAAACTTGTTAAAAAGTAGCAACTTGCTTACAAAAAATGTAGACTCGGGGGTGTTGCAAGCCTATGCTTATCAAAGCCATCAAAACTTTTATTGCCAAAAGCCTTATTTTGTTGATAAGTATGGTGTCTCTGTATCCTAAATAACCCTGAATATATTTGACGCCCCATAGTTGCATGTGATTTTCATTCTCAATTTTAATCACCCTCATTGCCGGTATAGCTAGCTATACAAGAGGTGGAAGTGCTTACTCTTTCAAAGTATCAAGCCCCAGTTTCCTGGTGGCAGTTTACGTATTTAACTGGATTCGTCAGTTTTAATTTTTGTACTTGGCGTCGGAATTATGATTTGCAGATGGACTGGTATATAAGTCTTTATATAAAATTTTCTTTAGTAGATTTGTTATACTTGCACCTTGCGTGCTAAAAGGCAGATTGTACTTCTATTTTTCCACATGGTATCATTTTTCATCAGACAATGATATACAGTGTGAATCTGAAAGCTAAATTCATTCAATCTTGAGCACGTTATCCTGTTCGTCAAGTTTCAGATAGGCGACCTGTAACTCGCTCCATTTACTCCGAACATTTCATCAACAGTTTATATGTTTCCCATGATAGTTTCACTTTGCTAGACAGATTCTAAATGATGAATTTAGAATCTGATAACAGTAATTTCAATGTCTGAACGTCACTCCTTGATTCACGATCAACTGGAGATTTTAGCGAGTGATTAATTTCATGGATTTTGATCACGAATATGGGGAAATGCGGAATTCAAAATGACAGAAGTCATTCACTTAAGATTTGATGTGAAGAAACGTAAATTAAATTCTGACAGACGTCATGTTGTATTACTTGAATATCTTGACTACAATTCAGAAGAGATTTTAGCATTAAAATCAAAATAAATAGTAAATCTTGTTACGGTTGGTATTTTTCTTAATTTAAATTTGACTAAGACCTGAAAAATAATAGATCTAACTTTGGACTATATAAAACTATTCTGGAAAATAAATATATTATTTGTTCGACATTGCTTCAATTGAAGTAATCGTAATTATTTGCATTGGTTTTTTGTTTAATGACAAATCAGTAATTGTAAAAAAGAGTTTGTGGATCTGTCTTCTGTTTTTAGGCAACAATTGGTTAATTTTTACGACAATCATCTGCTTAAATGTGAAATTCTAAGAGATATTTTGTGTTTGCGGATTTTATTCCAATCGTTAGGTGCTATTCTATAGGTCTTTAGTAGATGTTTGCTACTTTTCATGTCTTTTCCAAAGATTTGGAAAACAAATTTCTTCAAACGTTTCAGTTTCTCCAAAACCTGTATGTTTTAAAGTCATTTTAGATGAGGAATTGTATTCCGAAACGGCCGTCTAGTGCTGTAAAATCAAAACTGGTATAATATGTAATTTATTAACATTAAGTACCTAATCCAACAATCTTTATTTAATGTGCATCTTACTACATTCCAAGTTAAGCGGTTAGACGCCACCTATCCTAGAAAATTAAGAAGTCTTGAAAGCTAAAAATTAAAATAATCTCACATGCCTAGAAGTTGCATTCAATATCTGTATCTAGTAGACTGCAGACAAGACGAAAACGTTCAAGAAGCAGTAATACGCTACCACAATGAATAGATCCATGTGCAATGTACAGTACGATGTAGACCATACTTATAAATAATTGTGGGATCGGCTAAGGCGGTAATCAATAACGCAAGTTTCAAATATCAGAATAATCAAATCTAAAAAATTAAAGAATAATATAACTACATGCCTTTTAGAATTAAAGTAGTCACACGCGCAGCCGTCCCTTCTATTGCGTTTTTGAAGACACGTACCATCTCAAGTCGGACGTCATTGTAGACATGCGAGAAATTGAAATATAAAGAGGTCTCACAAAAAGATTGTTTAATGCTGTTTAAGCACATCTCTTAAGTAACATGATGGAATGATCTTGCATAAGGTTAGAAATTTCACATTTGTCTTGTCAATGTTAGACGATACGGTAACAGACATCGTTTCTTTTTTCTCATTTAGGTCAAGCTGAAAAGTGATATCTGAATATAGATGTTAAAAGCTTTTCCTTGATCGGTGTATTAGTTTTCCATACTAGAAATAGCATGTTAAAAGTGTATTCGTGCTTTTTTTAAATGCTACATTTTATTAGTAATCTGGTACATCTACATAAACAAAACTTTATGTTTATTACCATAAAATTACAAGAAAATTGAAATTTCAAAAACTTGTATTTCCCACTTTAGACAAAATATCTCGAGTATCAGAGATCAAACCACGATAACTAATGCAATATGTTTATAACAAGAGAAATTTTGCTTTCGAATGCATATTTTTATTTGTTTTGCCATTGTTTTACGACATCAAACAACGATCAAAAGTTATAAATGTGCCATGGTTTATGAAATTATCTTTAAATGGCTTTATCTCTGATTCTATTGATATGCGTTTTAAAATGGTAAAAAAATCAAGTGACAAAGTTATGACATACTTTGTGTAATTTTATATTGTTATTTCTTATTGTTATTTTTGAATTCATTTCTTAGCAGAGCTTATTTGGTAATATTTCTAGCATATATATGAAATAATTATTTCCAGTTATTTTTCATTTTCCTGATGTATCATCGCTATTTGTAAGATAAAACTATCGTCAAAACTGAGGGTCATGACATTTTAGAAATTTCTTTAAATTGCAATATTTAAAAAAAAATATTACAGATAAAGATAACCTTTGGTTTTAAGTATGAAAAATTACTTGTTCTAACCTAAAAACGTATTTTTCAATATTTTTTTATTTGTCTGCTTTCATTAATAAAAGCGAAATGTGTTTTTATTTATTTTTCTTTTACAATTTTTATTTTGTAATTGCAGACTAGATAGCGATTTTCTTTCAAACCGGATATGGCAAATTCTGTTAAATAATTAGCTACAGTCATAAAAACGAAAGTTTGAAATAAAATTATATGAAAGTGACGTGATGCACATATTATCAATTTTGGCATGTCCTGCATATGCAACGTTGTGAAAAAAATATAATTAATTTGTGACGTCATATCCGTCATGATAGGTCGCACATTATGATCTTTTTGCGTTTTTATTTAATTATTTTTGCAGATAAAATGTTGTAAAGTTATCTAAAATTTCAACAAATGGTATGTTAATGACCTATCGAAATCTAAACATTTTCTCTAATACATGAATTGTAAATCATAACAATATTACATTACAACTTAAGTATTCTCTGTTACATACATGTAATGACAGATTCTATAAATATTGAGATTCCAGTAATATCGTTTTAGGTACTTTTTGAATGTACTTACTAACACTTATTGTATAACTTGTGATTGTTAATCATACACATTTAAAGATACAAATACACTTTAGGTCATCAGTGTATAGTTTAACAACATTGACCAGCCTACCTGACCTTTAATTGCAAAGACCAGTGCATTTATGTATAGTGAACATACGTGTTTGTTTCATCAACATAATGAGAACAAGCTGAGAACGTCACAGACCATACGTCATCATGACGTATGGCTGTCTGTCTAAACATGACGTCAGCATTTGTTCCCATGACTACTATCATGTGTATACATTAGTTTTATAATTACCTGCTAACCCGTACATTACCCATGTATTTGGTGGACCCTCGTATATGAATATTCCTAATGAAAAGTCAAACGGACAGGTCAATATTTTTGTCTATACATCGACATAAACCAAATAGTGAAATTCATTGTCCATGATAAAACTAGTATTTAATATGGAAAGCATGCAAATGCCTATTTTAATTAACAGGAGCATTAAAAATTAAAATCTTGTTATTATGTATAAAACTGTTCTAATATTACCTAGTAAATAAATAACAGTGTATTGTATTTATTATCACAAAATACGAAAATAGGATTGTCAATAACATGATATAATGTTATCCAAATATTACGCAATGATTAATTGTTCCTATGAATTATAAATAAGCTTTTAGTTTAATCTACATTTTTGTTAAACTTTAGATTAGATACCAGTTTATTAAACCTCCACAAACTAATTTTAGCGAAGTATATAGGAATCACGATGTCTGTATGTCTGTTTGTCTATTTGTGTAAAATCGAGTCCGGGCCATATCTTATAATTGCTTTGGACGACTGTCATAAAACTCCACATGAATAATCTTCATGGGCCAAAGGTGTGCCATTATCTTTAACCAAGGTCATATCGAATAGGTCAATGTCGCGGGAAAACGTCCTTGTAGATGTTGGGGCGGGGATACTTGCCTCTTAAAATACCATTCTAGTTTCTATCAATCCTTTATTTGTTTTCTGCAGTAGGGTTATTAAGCATTACTTACAGGCTAGTGTAAACAACAGAATGTATACTAGTTTTTAATACAAGTGCATGTTTCAAAATAGTATATGTGAAAACATTACATGAGCAGCAACACGATCGTATAGCAACAGTACCAGAGATTGTAATATATATTGACCAACCACATTAACATTGTTTTTGTTTTTCGTTTCATATACACTGTCAAACACCCACTCAGTATTTTCATTGAAAGCTCAAATTCCATTAAATTTTCGATTTCTATAGATAATGTAACACGAACCCATAGTGTCTGAGAAGGTTATATTAAAACTGAAGGAATCAGCTAACTCGTACAATACATAGTTAGATTTGTCTGTGAATAACCACTGTCTGTTAAATATCTTGTTGAATAATTCTACAAATACCTATACCATGTGAACCACTGCGGTAGATCAGACGGTAGAGTGGGTTCGAGCCCCGACCGGTTTTGACCCAAGACTTGAAAGTGGGTGGTGTTTTTTCGCACTCGGCATTACGAAATAAAAGGCATGGTTCTTTCGGATGGGATCTTAAAATAAACGAGGTCCTGTGTCAAAGTAGGCTTAGCACGATAAAGAACCCTGCTGTATAATGTCATTAGCGCAACGCACAGGCAAAATTTCTTTACCTTCGCCTATAGCTGGCAACGTCTGGATATAAGTAAAATATTCTTTACTGGGACGTTAAAAACCATTACGCAACTCAACTCCAATACCTTGTGATTGACTTAGTGAGATCAACAAGATGTGAGCTTTAAGACTTCTTTTAACTATATGAACATCAATTTGACGACTCCCTTTGCCTGGGTAGACCATTTTCAATATAAAAATTACAAAAAAACCTGAAATACAGTAGAACTTCGATAACTCGAAGTGCACGCGACTTCGATGATGACTTCGAGTTATCGGGGTGTTCGAGTTTTCGAAGTTGAAGGATGACGTCACAATGTAGACGTTCCTCTCTATGGGAGAAATGTTTGATGGAGATAAGCTGTTTACCGAGACATCAGTGTAATATGTATGCATGAAATAATACTATTAAATGAATTAAAATGTATGTTTTATAAAGACTGATGGCGACGACAAACGCATACATAAGATAAACAAACTGTTTATTACCAACACATTATCAAAATGCATTCAAAGAACTGAATCAGATAAACATATTCATGTACCTTGTATGTAATAATAATAATACATACATACGCAAGACAAGACGCGCGTTTTATGGAAATAATAAAATTATTGTGCGAACCACGTGCAAGTCATTAAAATGCAGCTTGGATAAATCATTTGCCGTTAACACCAGCGGCACAAAACTCGACCACTACGAAGGAAGTACACGGTTACACTTCATCGCCCTTTACGGGACGGAGTACATCCTTTAATTGATACCAATTAATACAGTAGCAGAACCTTTAATCTGTACAACTACTCTCTCATTAATCGGATTATACAACGAAGTACAACGAAATAAATTGTTGACTCAAGGATATTGCAAGCCTAGGCTTATCAAGGCCCTCAAAAAGTTTTATGGCCGTCATCACAGTATTGTTGATAAGTTTGATGTCTCTGTGTCCAGGATTGTCCTGGATATATTTGACGTCCCATAGCTCCATGTTCCTTTCACACAATTTTGATTACACACGTGGCGGGTGTAGCTAGCTAAACAGGAGGTGCTTACCCTTCCGGAGCACCCGGCCTCACTTCCCTGGTGGAAGTTCACGTGTCTAGCCTTACTTGTCATCAAACATGGAACATGGAACTATCGAACGTCAAACCTGTACACAGAGACATAAAGTATTTATTATGATAATTGCAACAAATAATGTGGAAGTCAGAGTGATTATGTACATACAACAGTACGCCACTATATGCAATATTTCCACCGGTTTGTGTTGATAAACACAACTTTGTTTAAATACAAATAGGTATGAAAAAAGTCCACGCTCTGATAGCAGAGTGTTAACATTTTTCGAGCAGTCTATTATTGGCCACTATAAACAAATTCAGGTTAAAATTCTTTTCTACTGGGATGGTCATATCCAAGAAGGTAGACAATTCATTTACATAACCTTTTACATCTATTTCATAGAATGGACTGGTTGTTTGCTGTGTCATCAGATCGTGGACGGACTATACACTCTGCTTGAAAAATATAGTATGGAAACATTGTTTAAAACCTTTATATACATAGTGTAGGGAACGTCTGACAACTATAGATAAACATTCTTATTTAATACACTAGATCTGTTGCATGCTCTGTATGGAATTAATCTGTATTAATATTTTTTATATTTAGAAAACAGAACAAGATTCGAAGATTTAACATGAAATTGGAAATATTAGCTAAGAATAGTTTTATATTTTTATGTTTAGAAAACAGAACAAGATTCGAAGATTTAACATGAAATTGGAAGTATAAGCTAAGCATATTCTACGGTCAAAATCCTTAAACTCATTTTCTTAAAAAAACTTCAAATGACCTTCGTTTGCTGTCTTTAAGCATCTAATTAAAGAGACACGATTTTTCAGTCCACCTACTGTTTTACAGATGTACAGATCACGATATTGAATTGTGCCACATGAAGGTCATTATTCAAGCTTATTCTGATTATAATCCGTGTCTACGTATATAGTTATATTAATGATCTTATAAATATTACCCATTGATCGAGACAACCACAAATAACAATAAAAAAATCATATCAGGACTTATTACATTCATTTCATGGATAGCTATAAAAATGAGATGATACCATTACAAGATTATATAAAAAAAAACAATTTAGTAATACGGTCATAGAAAATCGGGTAAACAATATAAATGATGAAAATTAGAATTCATAATATCAGTGTTTTCATACGGATCAATGTTTTAGACTAAAACTCACTATGTCAGAAATGAAGGTTGTGAAGCGTGGACAGCCCAGATTCAATATATGAAACATTTGGTTTGAAGCCCTGAGCAGACTGAGGTCTCCTATACCAGACACACGAGATAAATGTTGTCATATTGCTCATTTGTCATCAACAATATCAATGTTCCTTTCACACAATTTTGATTACACACGTGGTGGGTGTAGCTAGCTAAACAGGAGGTGCTTACCCTTCCGCAGCACCCAACCTCACTTCCCTGGTGGAAGTTCACGTGTATACCTAACTTGTCAGTTCAAAAAATTTAATTTGCGTCTGCATTGTGATTCGGACATGAATTAGTATCTTTGTTTTTGATTATTGTATTTATTAAATTTGAATAATTTAACCAATACCAGAATACAAACATCAGAATACGTTCGGGAATTCAGTTTAAAACGTAGAGTACAGACTTATCGAAAGCGTAGCACTGAGCCAACGATAAGGGGTCGAAGCGCACTTGTCGATTTGCTGAGATGCTAACTATAGATTACCAGTATCTGTCCAAAAGCTGTCGTCATATTGCTCACAAGGAGACAGGATGTGCTCCAAATTCGGGGGCATTAAACTCAGTGTTAAACATTCGACAGGTCTGTATTGCACAAAACGTCAACAGCAGTGGCGTAGCGAGCATATAAGCCAATAATCCTTTGCTTGCACATAATTGTTTTGATAAGAAAAGTTAAGAATAATTCAATCCATGTATTCAAGCCTATATGACTTCTGAACAGAATAAAATAAAATGATAAAAAGCGGATTGGTTCTTCCAGCCGTGGCTCTGTCTGAATAAAATAGACAAAACCGATTTTTAATTCTCTTTTTTCTCATATAAATATTGTTTTAAAATGCAGAAAAATGTACCAACTTGCTCCATTTTTTTCAAAATTTTCAGGGCGAACACGCATTTGACCCCTTTTGTAGACGCATCTGTGGCGGTTGTGGTGCTTTTGGCAACAGGTTTGTATATTCATTACTTCCCCTGGCTACGCCACTGAACATTATGAAAAATGTGCATGAGAGCATTTTTATTGAAAATATATCATCTTTGAATGACAATTAACAACATGTTTTTCTGTTTTATACTAGAAATAATACTGTCTTATCAAATATTTATTAGGTTATTTTTGTGGCGCAATAATGCTTTAATACTGTCTAATATAATGTTTTCGTTTCATTTTTGCGAAGTTATATAATTCAAAAGTAGAACGTCAGCATTTATTCATTTTAATAGAAACAAAGATTTAGATTTTCAAATTAGCATTCCATTGGGTATCTTAGATTACATAATGATACAAAAATACAATAAACGTAGCTAGTCTGACAACTATTTACAGAGCAAAACGTATCCACTTACCTCATGCATAAAACATGCATAGATTTCATCACAATACTTTTGCAATAATGGAGTATGAATTATTTAGCAGAATAAAAACTGAACATCATAATGCGTTTGAAAGAAACAAAAATAGCCTGCATGGTATGATAGATATCATTGAGTGTATTTTTATTTACATCATATTCTTGCTTATCTGCTTCTGATATTATGCAGGGATAGTCGCAACTATAATTAAAACTATATGTAATGCGCAAAAACATTTATCTTTCTCATCTTCCATATACAACACAAGATTAAATGTCATCTTTAAACCACCTTTAAGCCATTTAATGGGATCTTAAAGATTGGCTTGTCGGAGCTTAATAGGGACTTAAAAGTTTAAGGATCACACACAATAGTAGTCTCCTGATGATTGCCAGCAGGCATGAAATCGCTAGTGAACATTTAATAATGCGATTCCTTAAATTAACTGGTCGTATGCATTTTTTTTATTGATTTATATATAATCTGTTCACAAATTTAAATATATATATATATACAAAACGCCAATCACAACTAAATCGTATGCACAGTTAGGACAATGGTAATTTAAAAATGTGTATCAGCAACAGTAAATAAAACATATAGTGGTATATTACTTTATTTTGGCATTTAAATATTAAATCATAACTGCATGCAATGTGCCATAAAAATGTCGATAATTGAATATATTGCATCAATAACAGTAAACAAAACTGGTAAATTAATGTGACACCAAGTTAAATTTTATTGTGGTATTAATATTGCAAATCAAATCCGACATTATATCAACTTTAATACTGCGTAATCATTGTTTTTGTGGTGTCGAATTTTCGTGTTTTTTATACATATTTATTGTGCGGTTGTCAATTCTATTTTTGTGTTCTCTGTTTAAAGTAAGTTTGTACTATTTCTGCGAATAATTTATTTTTATTGTGTTACAAAAAAGCTACCATATACATTTCTAGGGGGGTTGTAAATTCAAGCTTTGTTGTTTCAGTTTAAGAAAAGATTCTACAATATATTTCGAAGTACATTCTTTCCAAGTGTAACGTGTTTATCGCAAATTTTCACAACGGACGTATGAATCCGTAAACCATGGTCGTCGGGGATAAAGCATTAAACAAAATAGTCCTACTGAAAAAAAGAAATCACTTCATAATAAACATCCGTCGTCATATCTTAACTTTATTCCATGCCATTGATGGTGTCATATTATAAATTTTTGAATTTTCTGAACTTTATATTATGACAATGGTGCATAACGAGTTTAAAATAGCAGTGAATGTGACAAAACATAAAACAGGTTATACAGGGTATCTATCATACTATATTATCTCAATCAATTTTGTATAACCACTTAGATGCTACATCATCGAATGAGCCTATACTTATAACAGGTTAAAGAGCACACCATACTATATTTCATTTCAATCAATGCTGCATGACCACTTCAAAACAAGATCGGTGAATGTGTCAAAACTTACAACAGGTTAAACGAAATATCTTTCTCTACCATTTCATACTTACCATTTCATACTTAAATCTAAATTACATATAAATTTTATTATGCAAACTGAATATATAAGAAATGAAACATTTAAACAAGTACAAACATATAAACAATAGTACATAGAATACATTTATCATTCATACTTTATTACAGTCAAACCTGTCTGTAAAGGTCACACACGGGAACCAGCTGTAAAAGTGACCTCTATTGGCAGGTGCTAGTAATTACACGAATAATATAACCACTTTGAAGCAAGATCAATGTAAAATTTGTACTTACTCCGAATCCGTGGTGTCTTCAAACACGGCCGAGCTTCTTCTCAATGTCCTTTTCTTCGCTTCGGACAATTTATCATCAGGGAAACTCGCTGCAGGCCAGGCTAGGTAAAACGAATCCCTCACAATAGTGGATAAACTACCATCCTCGTGAAATAACTGAACTTTCGGTAACTGAAGTTTCTCCTTTAACTTATTCATATTTGAAGTATAATTTTTTGTGTCCTTCAGTTGGAATTACATCACAATCGGCGTTATTATTCAATAATATAAACCCGTCCTCACAATGTTAAATTATTTTATATAATATAACACACAACGAAAGTGAATTTTATCCAAAATGTAACTCCGTGTAATGCTGTATAAATGACAATAATATTAATTTATATTTCTTAATTTTGCACCCTGGAGTCATAAATTATTTTAATGATAAAGCGTAGGATAATCATAGACATTATTTAACCGGAAAATACAAGTGTTAAACTTTATTGATTATCGTCGTCACATTTCAGTGAAATCGAACAAAATACGTGTATATAGATACTTAACAAATTCTAAAACACTACATTCGTTACTTCTGTATCAATGTCCTAGGTAACCGTAGGGTCAGGCAACTTATCTAAATGACTGTCACAGACGTAGGAATTCGACGCAAGGTAAACACTATCGACTTGAAATCGCAAATGTCAGTTGAAATCGAAAACAATGCGTGTATAATCATTCATTAATGAAATCTAAAACGGTACATTTGCAATTTCTGAATCATCATCCTAGGATACTTTAGGGTAAAACCTGAATTTTTGTCGCAGGTTTCAGGTTACCTTAGGGCCTACCTAAATTACGGTCATAGAATTAAGAATTTAACACAAGACAACCTTCTAAACTGAAAATCGCAAAAGTCACATTTGAAATAGAATAAAATACTCGATTTACACTATATGTCTAACTGCTGTATCAATTTTTTAGGTTACCTTAGAACCAAATCTTCATGACCGTCACAGACGCAGTTTACACTGGCAATGTAAACATTCTAAAGTAGAAAGAAGTCACAGACGTCAAGTTTGAAATAGAATAAAATACTAATGCAATCGTTCATAAACGATATCTAAAATTCCCCGTTTGAAGCTTCTGTATCCGAGGTTACCTTAGGGTCAAATTTTAATGACTGTCACAGTCTTAAGACTTCAACTCAAGGTAAAACACTAGAAATCGCAGAATTATCGGAAATATACAGTAACATGTATATCCAAAACAAATGGTATCATTCAGTTATGTTAGAAAGCTTCAACTTATCAGTAAAAATCTTCTTAAACTGTTATTATATATTTATTTATCGGTATAGACATATGTATCTAACACCATATAACTTCTGATGTTTCTAGTGGAACAAAGATGAATTAAAATTTAAATCCAATACATTCCGATACTGATAGCTTAACCCGTAATACAATCACAGCATTATAAGTCCGTAACATTCATCATAATTCCTATAAAATCATACTCAGTATTATTAGATATCGAACTATATTCCTAGCTAGTTAAATTATCCAATTATATACTAATATATAGGACAACGTTAGCATTAACAGAATCTGAAATACCGATAATATTAAGAGAATATTTTTGCTCTTAGGTTTAATCCCTCAAAGCATTATAGAAAATGTTATGACAATGGCTATATCGATTTTGTTATTGTCACTTCCCTCTTGTCAGTTTAACCGTTATTGTTTTAGAATTCCAACGATAAAGTTACCATTTAAATCAAATATTGCCGGTATGACTTTTACTTTGGTCACAATAAGTGTTTCTGTGTATTTACATAGCATATGTTTGATGTCTCTGTGTCCAGGATTGCCCTGGATATATTTAACGTCCCATAGTTCTATGTTGCTTTCACACAATTTTGATTACACACGTGGCGAGTGTAGCTAGCTAAACAGGAGGTGCTTATCCTTCCGGAGCACCCGCCCTCACTTCCCTGGTGGAAGTTCACGTGTCTAACCTGACTTGTCAGTTCCAAAGTTTTGCGTTTGCCTCTGGATTGTGATTCGGACATGGATTAGTATGTTTGTTTTTAATTTGCTTCTAGATTGTGATTCGGACATGGATTAGTATGTTTGTTTTTACTTTGCTTCTAGATTGTGATTCGGACATGGATTAGTATGTTTGTTTTTGATTCTACATTTTACTGAGATGGTTCTAGGTTGTTCTGGATATTACATATTAAACACTTAACATGCCTTTCTATGTCCAAGTCATAATCTACAGTCCAAAAACAAAGTGAAAACTTTGAAAGCTGGCAAATTAAGTTAAACACGTGAACATGTACTACATAATTGAGGCCGCGGGTGCTCCGAAAGAGTAAAGAGTGTAGCTAGCTGCAACCGCCACGTCTAATATCTATATCAAAAAGAAGGGAGCGTGGAACTATGGAATGTCAAACATATCCAAGATAATTTGGATACAGAGACATCATACTTATGAACACTATTGCGATGACAGTCATAAAACGTTTATAGGTCTAGAAAATCCTAGGCTTGGGAACATCTACTATAGTGTATTTTCTACGATAACAAGGTTGGTTGGTTGGTTGGTTGAATGTTGCTTAACGTCGCAGCAGCATTTTTTCAGCTATTCGCGACGAGAGCTATTTTGTACAACGAAGTAGGCTGCTTGCAATTAAATTGTTGACTCAGGGATATTGCAAGCCTAGGCTTATCAAGACCCTCAAAAAGTTTTATGGCCGTCATCACAGTATTGTTGATAAGTTTGATGTCTCTGTGTCCAGGTTTGCCCTGGATATATTTGACGTCTCATACTTCCATATGCCTTTCACACAATTTTGATTATACACGTGGCGAGTGTAGCTAGCTAAACAGGAGGTGCTCACCCTTCCGGAGCACCCGGCCTCACTTCCCTGGTGGAAGTTCACGTGTCTAACCTCACTTGTCAGTTCCTAAGTTTTTACTTTGCTTCTTGATTGTGATTCGGACATGGATTAGTATGTTTGTTTTTGATTAATCTCTATTGGTTAATCTATGAAGAATTTCGTGTATGCATTTGAAGTGCGTGTGTGTTGTATGGTCTGCCTTGTACCAGCGCGCACTCAGGGCGACTTTAACGTGCTAGCTAACAGAGTCAGTACGCCGCAGACAAGCGTACTACTTCCCCAGTCCATTATACCGAGACCAGGTGAACCGGTAAAGACCAACGTCAAGGAAAATTCACTTTCTCACATGTGGTCTGAGCGGATCTATGAAAAATACGTCATAAGAAGAAGATAATAAGTATGTTATTTAGTCAATGGTTGGCAGCAAGGTGAACCTGTCCAATCAAATTTGAGATGGTACTCTATTAGGTAATTATATAACAATTCTATAGAATAGAATAATAGATTATTTTATGCTATGTAATGAAATTCTATGTATATTAAATAAAACTCTATGTTTTCGCCACTCAGGACAAATCCTTTTTGAGAAAGTTTGTCAGATCGCTTGCCGAATGTATTTTTCGGCTACACTTTGGTTTTTTTACCTATTGCCCATCTAAAGTCGAAATTTGTCTAACTAATTTCTGAGTATGCGATTTATTACCCATCAAATGTCGAGATGTGATACATTGCCCATCAAAAGTCGAGAGGTTTCCAAGTCGGAATATGTGCATTGTGTTATTTTCATATTTCGTTCATTGTTTTCCGTTTTTCCATTTATAGTTACACGCTTTTCATTTTTCTCTTTCCTTTACTTTACTGAGCATTTTTATACCCAACTAGACATGTATAACGATGGTCCTATATAGACTATGTGTGCATTCATCACATTGGATTTATAAGCTGAAGATTTTATTAGATTGTCTGATGATAAAAATAGACGGACTTAGAATTAATATACTATATATTATTGAAACGCATCAATAATCCTGAGTTATTACTACTTGCCCTTTCGTTGATACGACTCCGATGTTGATCCGATGTTGATCACCAATTGCCATTTTTGATTGTAAACCATTGTTACTATGATTAATTCTACGTAATCGCTATATTTATATCTGTATGACATGCAGTAAAGTACAGGCCTGTCGAAATTTTAACGCTACACTGATGAATTAGAAAGCTCATATCGGCTTCTCGTTACCTAAATCTTGAAGCTTCTCGGAAGTTGCTATATGTCTTGTCATATTTAGGTACCCACTATATGTAGCTATCTATATCTATAACCACTACGAGACATTACAGGACGCGTGTGGAGTAATGTTTTTTTACCTATAATTATGTCTGTCGTTTCGAGACCGCCAATTCCTGAATGGTGGAGAGAACTGGGGTATACTAAAAAAGTAATGTTCAGTCTAAGATTTGTTAGAAGGGGCCATTTTCAAATACTTTCTTCTAAAACACCATAACATCAACATGCTTGCACTCTTATAAAATCCATACAATAGGTTTGTCGAGATATAGATAGCCAGTGGCCGAAAACCTGTCGAGAGATAGATAACAGTACTATTAAAAAAAATTGTTCGTCTTTTTTACTTAGAGACAGTCCTTAACTAAAATGGCTATATTATCATTTGGTTTCTCATAAAATAACTACAATATTTGTGTTTAAAAACAAAAATACTAACAAGGAAAAATACTTGAAAAATCAAAATCATTACATTTATTCCTGTATATAGAGAAAAAATCAGCAAATTTACAATAATCGTGATTAGACTAAGAACTAATACACCCGTTTTGGACCCCGTGTTCTAAATCATTGATATTCACGCCTGAATCACGCCTGTGTCATAGACTTAATCAGTTTGTCCACTTTCAAAAAAATGTGATTCTGATGCTTTTTTTACAAATTAAAACTTAAAAACTGCATACTACTCGTCATCTGGAATGGATGTTTCTTTCCATAATTTTGTCTAAACCGATGCCAATAACAAGTGTCATATAAGTAATTGTTGACCTTATTTGAACCTTTAAATATATGCATATGAGGTCACCAAGGGAACATACTACAACTGATTTTAAGTAAACAATGTAAACTTTTCTCTATGTAGGAGAGTATCGGAAAAAGTAAAAATAAAACAAAAGATAAGTTTAGATGCGCTTTTTGTTTTCAAAACAAAATATGATTGTTAGGTTTCAAAAACTTAAAAGGTATAAAATTTAATTATGAAAATGACTGTCTCTAAACATTAAAGATGAACAATAGTTGCAGAGTGATAGCCAAAGAGAAGTCGAGTTGAGTTACTGATTCAGCGCACAATTTTTGGAAATTAGTGTTAAACATTCGACAAACCTGTATGTAATGTACGTGTTACATGAAAAAATACACAATATAAATACTATAACTGGTTAAAATTCGTCATGACAATAAGGTAACGTTTTGTAACTTAGTATCGTATTTCTGTTGGACCATTATCACAAGTCGTAAATCACACAAGTTTGACATGATTCAATCTCGTATTACGCAACTCTGGGAAACATTATTAAATATTTATATAGAATTCCTTAAGTTGCAAATTTAGATAAATGATCATTTGGAATTTAACAGATTAGCAAAATGTGTTTTCTACAAGGCAGAAGATATTTTAATTTTAGCATTTTACCAGCCAAGATGTACATTTTTCCGGAGCCTATAAGGTGACATATATAAAAAATAGCAAATTCGAAATGAACGCATATTCGCAATAGATATTTCGTATTACCGAAATAGTATTCGTTACACGCAATAATAAATTCGTACATATTCGCAAAAAGTATTAAAATTGTTTTGAATATTCTAAAAAACGATCACGAATATAGGAAATATTATTTTCAACATTACGAGATTATTTTTTACAGCTGTCGCCCTAATTACGGGCTCCGTATCTTACAACACTTGTCGATTTTGCTTTTACGGGTAAATATTACAAATATTTGTAGGAGACATCTGTAACTGAAAAATGTCTACTAAGCAACAATCAATGCAGTCAAGAATACGATACAGGTCACTGACAGAAACAAACAAGCGAAACTAGAAAATACCAAAAATACGATACAGGTCACTGACAGAAACAGACAAGCGAAACTACAAAATACCAAGAATACGATACAGGTCACTGACAGAAACAGACAAGCGACACTAGAAAATACCAAGAATACGATACAGGTCACTGACAGAAACAGACAAGCGACACTAGAAAATACCAAGAATACGATACAGGTCACTGACAGAAACAGACAAGCGACATTAGAAAATACCAAGAACACGATACAGGTCACTGACAGAAACAGACAAGCGAAACTAGAAAATACCAACAATACGATACAGGTCACTGACAGAAACAGACAAGCGAAACTAGAAAATACCAAGAATACGATACAGGTCACTGACAGAAACAGACAAGCGACACTAGAAAATACCAAGAATACGATACAGGTCACTGACAGAAACAGACAAGCGACACTAGAAAATACCAAGAATACGATTCAGGCCACTGACAGAAACAGACAAGCGAAACTAGAAAATACCAAGAATACGATACAGGTCACTGACAGAAACAGACAAGCGAAACTAGAAAATACCAAGAATACGATACATGTCACTGACAGAAACAGACAAGCGACAATAGAAAATACCAAGAATACGATTCAGGTCATTGACAGAAACAGACAAGCAAAACTAGAAAATACCAACAATACGATACAGGTCACTGACAGAAACAGACAAGCGACATTAGAAAATACCAAGAATACGATACAGGTCACTGACAGAAACAGACAAGCAAAACTAGAAAATACCAAGAATACGATACAGGTCACTGACAGAAACAGACAAGCGACACTAGAAAATACCAAGAATACGATACAGGTCACGGACAGAAACAGACAAGCGAAACTAGAAAATACCAAGAATACGATACAGGTCACGGACAGAAACAGACAAGCAAAGCTAGAAAATACCAAGAATACGATACAGGTCACTGACAGAAACAGACAAGCAAAGCTAGAAAATACCAAGAATACGATACAGGTCACTGACAGAAACAGACAAGCGAAACTAGAAAATACCAAGAATACGATACAGGTCACTGACAGAAACAGCAGACAAGCGAAACTAGAAAATACCAAGAATACGATACAGACCACTGACAGAAACAGACAAGCAAAACTAGAAAATACCAAGAATACGATACAGGTCACGGACAGAAACAGACAAGCGAAACTAGAAAATACCAAGAATACGATACAGGTCACTGACAGAAAGCAGACAAGCGAAACTAGAAAATACCAAGAATACGATACAGATCACTGACAGAAACAGACAAGCGAAACAAGAAAATACCAAGAATACGATACAGGTCACTGACAGAAACAGACAAGCAAAACTAGAAAATACCAAGAATACGATACAGGTCACGGACAGAAACAGACAAGCGAAACTAGAAAATACCAAGAATACGATACAGGTCACGACAGAAACAGACAAGCGAAACTAGAAATACCAAGAATACGATACAGGTCACTGACAGAAACAGACAAGCAAAACTAGAAAATACCAAGAATACGATACAGGTCACGGACAGAAACAGACAAGCGAAACTAGAAAATACCAAGAATACGATACAGGTCACGGACAGAAACAGACAAGCGAAACTAGAAAATACCAAGAATACGATACAGGTCACTGACAGAAACAGAGACAAGCGAAACTAGAAAATACCAAGAATACGATACAGGTCACTGACAGAAACAGACAAGAGAAACTAGAAAATACCAAGAATACGATACAAGTCACTGACAGAAACAGACAAGCGAAACTAGAAAATACCAAGAATACGATACAGGTCACGGACAGAAACAGACAAGCGAAACTAGAAAATACCAAGAATACGATACAGGTCACGGACAGAAACAGACAAGCAAAGCTAGAAAATACCAAGAATCGATACAGGTCACTGACAGAAACAGACAAGCAAAACTAGAAAATACAAGAATACGATACAGATCACTGACAGAAACAGACAAGCGAAACTAGAAAATACCAAGAATACGATACAGGTCACGACAGAAACAGCAGACAAGCGAAACTAGAAAATACCAAGAATACGATACAGATCACTGACAGAAACAGACAAGCAAACTAGAAAATACCAAGAATACGATACAGGTCACGGACAGAAACAGACAAGCGAAACTAGAAAATACAAAGAATACGATACAGGTCACGACAGAAACAGACAAGCGAAACTAGAAAATACCAAGAATACGATACAGGTCACGGACAGAAACAGACAAGCGAAACTAGAAAATACCAAGAATACGATACAGGTCACTGACAGAAACTGACAAGCAAAGCTAGAAAATACCAAGAATACGATACAGGTCACTGACAGAAACAGACAAGCGAAACTAGAAAATACCAAGAATACGATACAGGTCACTGACAGAAACAGACAAGCGAAACTAGAAAATACCAAGAATACGATACAGGTCACTGACAGAAACCGACAAGCGAAACTAGAAAATACAAAGAATACGATACAGGTCACTGACAGAAACAGACAAGCAAAACTAGAAAATACCAAGAATACGATACAGGTCACTGACAGAAACAGACAAGCAAAACTAGAAACAGACAAGCGAAACTAGAAACAGACAAGCGAAACTAGAAAATACAAATACGATACAGGTCACTGACAGAAACAGACAAGCGAAACTAGAAAATACCAAGAATACGATACAGGTCACTGACAGAAACAGACAAGCAAAACTAGAAAATACAAAGAATATGATACAGGTCACTGACAGAAACTGACAAGCAAAGCTAGAAAATACCAAGAATACGATACAGGTCACTGACAGAAACAGACAAGCGAAACTAGAAAATACCAAGAATACGATACAGGTCACGGACAGAAACAGACAAGCAAAACTAGAAAATACCAAGAATACGATACAGGTCACTGACAGAAACAGACAAGCGAAACTAGAAAATACCAAGAATACGATACAGGTCACTGACAGAAACAGACAAGCGAAACTAGAAAATACCAAGAATACGATACAGGTCACGGACAGAAACAGACAAGCAAAACTAAAAATTCCAAGAATACGATACAGGTCACTGACAGAAACAGACAAGCGAAACTAGAAACAGACAAGCGAAACTAGAAACAGACAAGCGAAACTAGAAAATACCAAGAATACGATACAGGTCACTGACAGAAACAGACAAGCGAAACTAGAAAATACCAAGAATACGATACAGGTCACTGACAGAAACAGACAAGCGAAACTAGAAAATACCAAGAATACGATACAGGTCACTGACAGAAACCGACAAGCGAAACTAGAAAATACCAAGAATACGATACAGGTCACTGACAGAAACAGACAAGCAAAACTAGAAAATACCAAGAATACGATACAGGTCACTGACAGAAACTGACAAGCAAAGCTAGAAAATACCAAGAATACGATACAGGTCACTGACAGAAACAGACAAGCGAAACTAGAAAATACCAAGAATACGATACAGGTCACGGACAGAAACAGACAAGCAAAACTAGAAAATACCAAGAATACGATACAGGTCACGGACAGAAACAGACAAGCAAACTAGAAAATACCAAGAATACGATACAGGTCACTGACAGAAACAGACAAGCGAAACTAGAAAATACCAAGAATACGATACAGGTCACTGACAGAAACAGACAAGCGAAACTAGAAAATACCAAGAATACGATACAGGTCACGGACAGAAACAGACAAGCAAAACTAGAAAATTCCAAGAATACGATACAGGTCACTGACAGAAACAGACAAGCGAAACTAGAAACAGACAAGCGAAACTAGAAAATACCAAGAATACGATATAGGTCACTGACAGAAACCGACAAGCGAAACTAGAAAATACCAAGAATACGATATAGGTCACTGACAGAAACCGACAAGCGAAACTAGAAAATAACACTATCCCCAGTGTACCTCACCTGATACATTCACTCTTCACTTAAGTATTGGGCAAAAGATGGACTCTGAAGAGTAAATGTATAAGATGAGATGTTTTTTTTTTTTTTTTTTTTCTAGCATATCCTCTTATTACACATTCAAAAACCTGTACATACTCTCTACATATTTGCAAAGCTGAATCGAAAATGAAGTTCATGGTTCATTTCACCAGCTGACGTCACTGGGGATATAACACTATCCCCAGTGTACCTCACCTGATACATTCACTCTTCACTTAAGTATTGGGCAAAAGATGGACTCTTTCTAATGTATAAAACTTGTCTCACTCTTCACAAGCTGTATATATTCAAGAAGAATCTTGACTGGATCTTTAAATACAAAGAAGTAGCAGCCAAGTTATCCCAATACTCAGTCAAAATAATGCCTATACCACCACTATTTAATGTTTCACAAAATAAAACAAAAACAATTTATACAGAACAAATATTTTAATAATATTTCAAACAAAAAAAAATTATCATTCAAGTACAGCATATCAATACAAATGAAAATCTGACATGACATTCAATAAACTAAAATGCTGGGTTTAAGTTTGATACATCAACATGTGCATTATAGAATGATTCCACTTTATCATCATTCACTGAAACTGCTAAACCTTTAGCAACCCTTCCAGCATCTGCTAATAATTGTGACCTTGCATAATATCGGGCAGATTTTTCACATTTCCATCCGATATGTTGCATTAAATCTTGTTTATGTTGGGCAACCCCTGAAGTTTCTAGTAGAAGGGCACATCCCGCTCTAAAGCTATGTGGAGTCTCCCCATCATACAAACCTAGTGAAATCAAATAATTGCGGAGACGTTCATAGATTGCTGAATAAGACAGACTCTTGTCTAATACATAACCGGATTCTGTAACAGGACGAAACAAATAACCCAGAGACAAATCCACCCCAAACTGTTTAGAAAATTCAAAATACCTTTCTATAGCAGTAACTGGACAAATGAGAGAATCCTCACATTTCTTTATCACATAAGTATTCGACTGACCATCTCCTCTTAAAGTTTTTCCAAACATACGTTTAAACACCAATCCAGTTTCATCAACAAGTTTTGATATTTCCTGAGTGAGAACATTACCAAGATCACTAGCTCTATCACCAGAAAATATCTGCAATTTGAATATGGCTTGATCACGAAATAAAACAAATTTATCCTTCAAGGAAATGTCAGGACGAAGTAATTCCCTGTCTATATAAGAACATACTCTTCTTATTTTACTAATGAATATAGGTTTTGCCTGTTTAGGCAAAATATGAGACCTAGCCTGCTCTTCTTTAAAAGTTTTAACATACTGCTTAACACAAGGAGAAAGAGCAGGATTTCCTTTGAAACTAAAATAATCCCATTCTCTACCTCTACCACTTATATAAAACATTTCTACTAAATGTTGTACAATACCTTGGAGTGTTCCTGCTGCTAACCTAATGGGACAACCACACTTATATATTCCCAAAACACCAAGGTGAACACAAGTAGTACAATGTACCTGCGTTTTTCCATTCTTATCATACCAAGCTAAAAATCTACGAACATCCTTTGGGGTAACCTCCATCAAACTTGGCTTATGTGGCAATAAACACATAAAACTTATAAATCTTTTCTGTAAACTCTGACGTTTTTTTGAATAAGGAGTCTGATGTACCCTACTTTCAATATCCAATAATCTGTCATCTATGGCCTCTAAATCCAAACATCTTTCAAGATTAACCTAAGAAAATACACATGGAAAACATAAACTACCATCGTTACAGAAATTTGGATGATAGTTATCTAATCAAAGATGTCTAACTACATCCAAATCACTTATCAAAATATATATAAAGAAAAAACCAAAGAAAATAGTAACCTCAACAAATAGGCCCTAAACGATCTCAAGACCTCAGTAAAAATAAACATTATATCCATACAGATATCACAGGATACCATATTACAAAAAACTTTTCATTTAAAAATCAATCTACAAGCCCGTAGTGCATATTTTAAGCCAAGCTTATCTTGGACAAAACCTTGTCTAGATGGAATTCTCAACACCCCAGAATCACCTTTTTTACCTACAGTTACATAATCAACGCAATGAGAACACAAAATCGGCCACCAAATTGGTCTTGGTTGTATGACTGGAATAATCATGGTGCATAATTTTACTTTTTGCTCCTGAAGAAAACAAAGCATTGGAAAAATCATATTAAAAGGGGGAAACACATATGGATTTACTTCCTTGGATAAATCTTGGGCAAAAACATCAACACCAGCACTTTCAGGGGATGGGGCAATTGTAAAATGCCTCAACTTTAATCCATTCTCATCTGTCATAGCATTTGCATCAGTAGCCATTAAATCCACCGTATGAGGTCCAAAGGTTCTCTGTATAACCAACCAAATTACTTCAGTTAACATACAATCACTATACGAGATCTTGCGTGATGGGGCATCAGCTTGATTACACTCTGACCTTATGTACCTGATATGCAAATCTATATTTCTATCAAATACAAATTGGAAAATCTCTTTCATTATATCATTCAAATGGGTATCTCTGACACCTTGATTTTCCCATGCATTCACCACAGCCATATTATCTGTTAATAAATTAACTCTGTGGTCACCAATACTAGAACTTAATGACTTTAAAGCCTTCAAAACTGCTAAAGCCTCCTTTACATGAATAGGACCTGCATCATCTTTACACCAATAATCACCAAATGACAAATCTTTCTGGACACCAGACAACACTACAACCCCATAACGATATAGTGAAGCATCTGTGGCAATAACAATTTGTTTATGACACTCTGATCTCCATCTTGAAAAACCTTCCCATGTATCAATAAAACGCCAGTACTCTATTTCCTTACGCAAATTCCCTTCAAGATTTATGTTTTTACTATTTTTAATACAATATGAAATTGCATTATTTATCTCCCTACTATATAACTTTGCTGCAGGAACAACTAAAAACATAGATATACATTTTCCAGCAAAACGCTGGAGGGTACATACATCTACCTTGTCTAAGGATAACAAAAACTCTCTAAGGGTAATGAATTTATCTTTCTTGTCACTTGGTAATAAATATGCCTGCTTAATCGAATCCACTAAAAAACCTAAAAATCGTACAGATGTAGACGGCTGCAACTGACACTTTTTAAGAGACAATGTATAACCCAAACGTGTCAACAGTTCAACTAAAACATAAACCAATCTTGTCTGATCAGAAATTAAAGCTACATCGCCATTTATTGGCTCAGTATTTTCAGAAGTAATGGCAATACGGTCGTCTATATACTGAATTGTAAGCATCCCAATATACCTCAAGTATGTCGTTACTTGCATACCTATAGTTTGGTACACATAGGGCGACGATTTCCAACCAAAAGGCAAAGTTGTATAAGAAAATAACCAACCCCCAAACTGAATACCAAAATATTTCTGTGAATCAAAACTCAGTTTAACATGATCATAACCAGACTTCTCATCAGTACATATCATTCGCGATCCCTTTCCAACTAATCTATGGACATCTTTTAAAGTTTCCAATTTAAAAGGACATTCCTTTATCCAAAGGTTCAAATACCTAGCATCATAACAAAGGCGAGGTTTGCTTGGTTCAACTGTAAGTGGCATGATAATTAATGGAGGTTCACATTCACCAACTTTACCCCAAACACGTAATGATCCATTCCTAATCCTCTCATCTATCTCTTTTGTAATAAATCCAGAAAAACCTTTACAAGAATTTGCATTTTTAAAAAATCGAGATGGAGGTGTACTAGAATTGTAACTTTTCCCTTTAAAATTACCACGAAAATGTTGAAAAAATGAGTTTACATCCACACCTTCATGAAGCCATTTTCTTACTTGAGGAGAATCTCCATCATTATTACTTGACAAAATACTATCCCATTCATTAATGTTGTTATGCAACTGACCAGAAATAAAATAAGAAGGATCTCTAACTAATAGTGATGTCAAGTCAGACTGATTTCCATCTGTCCTATTATGGACTGCCAATTCGGGGTCATCTTCTCCCAGTGACAGTGTTACCCACTTTGGCAACTTTCTTTTTTCATTTACAGCTTTCAACGGAGACAAAGGGAAATTACTTTCCCAATCACCGACAATTGTCCTTATTAATGAGTTACATGCCTGTCAAAGAAAAATAAAAACTCACACAAATGTCAAACTGGGAAAAGATGGGACCCCGAACTAGCAGTCTACGTGGGCAAGCCCACTAGGGTATCAGTGTCCCCAGACTGAAGCACAGGACCCTCAAATAAACTTTAACAAAAAACGAAAAACAATGTCAAAAATTTCATACCTTGAAACAATGACTATTCTGCACTATCAAATAAACATTTAAATATTATATTATTTGCCTTTAGCAGCTTTCATCTTCTCACAATCTCTGATCAAATGATTTGGTGAATCACAAAAATGACAAGTACCCCTATTACCTTGCTGTCTAAAATTAGAAGGGTTTCTAAAATTACGTCTTTGGCCCATATAAGGAGGCATATAACCATATGGATATAAAGAACCCTGCATTGGTAAAAACCCTTGCATTGAGTATTGAGGATACAAATTCACCAGTGGGGAAACCTGAGACACATCAGACTTGGAATTACTAACTTTTAAATCACTAGCAGAGCTATTTTCTGTAGTTGGCTTTGCTTTAAAGCATTTCGCCATTGCTTTAGAAACGAGGTCTGAAGCCTTACCCCCAAGCACATTTAAACAAAAACTAGGTATGTCTATTTTCTCACGATTTATCTTAGCAAGTCTATAAGTCTCCTCATAAACAGCTGTCTCAGAATGATTCACACGCTTTGCTGTAGTTGCTAACTCTTGAAGTGACTGCAAAATTAATAACTCACTAGGATCGGATTGTAATGCCAAACATCTAACCTTTTCCTTTGCAGCTTGCATCAAATTTTCTTCATCTTTTTTAAATTGATCCTCTAATTCTTCAATTCTCTTCTCTATTGATTTCGACAATCTTCTCTGTTTAGCAACAGGTGCTGAATCATTATCTTTTTCTTCACTTTTTTCATCATCTTTACCATCCTACACAAAAATTTATAAAATTCACAAATCTAAAACATTCAAATCCAACAAATGTTACTTAAACAGCAAAATATACAGAGCATACCATCAATACAATAAAACAATACATGTTTAATTAAGAAACTCCAAAATAACAAAATAAATCAACCTTATTAAAATAATACTACATATAAAATCAGTATACTTAAAATACCTTATCTATTACTGAGCCCCTTCCTCAAAACTGTAAGGTCACAGGTTTGATCCTGCACCGGGTCATGAATACACAAGATTAGATTAACAAATTATTCTTGACTAGAATAGCTGAAAAAATTTGCTGATGAGATATTAAACTCCGCCTTATCTATATTATATACATAACCATGGCATAATGCATCTATTTTACCCGTAACAAATTGTATCCAAAAACACTAAGATAATCATGCAAAACGTCAAATTACAATAAATACACATTGAAAAACTGCTTACCTCTAACAGCTGTCCTGAAGGCTGACCAAATTCATTCGCATGTAAAATAGTTATGTGTAGTAAAATCTTTAAATTCTCTATCGTCATTTCTTTCCCAGACATTTCTATGATATCTTTCTCTGACTCGCCAGTAATCTCTTTGAAAGCCAATACAATTTCAGTTTTCGTCATGTCATTCATCGACTTATTCATCTTTACTCTGGCAAATGTTAACTCTGTCACATTTTCAGAAAAATCTCTCAACTTTTTAACAATTGGCAACAAGTTCTTTCCCTTCAAGTTAAAATTTTTCTTTAACACCGGAGGCGGTGGCATCGTAAATCTAAAATAAACAATAACACGTGACAATGACACAGGGACCATTCATTGTGTTACCGTATTATCACGTGTTAAACGCATGGACAAGTCAAATCAACCGTGTCATTACAATAACTCACCGTAAATCTTACAATTATGAATTCATGAAAAATTACACACAAAAACCCATAAATAACTGCAAGTTGTAACTAAACCCTACACACCATATAAAAAACGCCTCATTGACATTCAATGAATAATAAACACGGGAAAAACTCCGTACACATCCAAACGGAAATTACTTGAATGCATATCAGGCATTAAGACATCAGATTTATTTTAAACCCAATAATTTATTTAAAAAACTTTACCACTTTAACATTAACACCAATTAATTATCCCATTTAATCAGTCAATCAAACCCTCAAGGTCATCTGGTCATACAAGCCCTCTTGGCCACTTCAATCTATTAGGTCCTCATGACCAATAAATTCAAGCCCTCATGGCTAATATATACAAAACATGACCCTCATGGTCTTTGAAATAATAAAAAATTATACATTACCAAATGTGGATTGAACTTCGTGTAGCTCACAAAAAACACCAGAACACGTCCGACCATGTGCAAAGCTGAATCGAAAATGAGGTTCATGGTTCATTTCACCAGCTGACGTCACTGGGGATATACCAAGAATACGATATAGGTCACTGACAGAAACCGACAAGCGAAACTAGAAAATACCAAGAATACGATATAGGTCACTGACAGAAACCGACAAGCGAAACTAGAAAATACCAAGAATACGATACAGGTCACTGACAGAAACAGACAAGCGAAACTAGAAAATACCAAGAATACGATATAGGTCACTGACAGAAACCGACAAGCGAAACTAGAAAATACCAAGAATACGATACAGGTCACGGACAGAAACAGACAAGCGAAACTAGAAAATACCAAGAATACGATACAGGTCACTGACAGAAACAGACAAGCAAAACTAGAAAATACCAAGAATACGATACAGGTCACGGACAGAAACAGACAAGCGAAACTAGAAAATACCAAGAATACGATACAGGTCACGGACAGAAACAGCAGACAAGCAAAACTAGAAAATACCAAGAATACGATACAGGTCACTGACAGAAACAGACAAGCGAAACTAGAAAATACCAAGAATACGATACATGTCACTGACAGAAACAGACAAGCGAAACTAGAAAATACCAAGAATACGATACAGGTCACGGACAGAAACAGACAAGCAAAGCTAGAAAATACCAAGAATACGATACAGGTCATGGACAGAAACAGACAAGCAAAGCTAGAAAATACCAAGAATACGATACAGGTCACTGACAGAAACAGACAAGGAAAGCTAAAAAATACCAAGAATACGATACAGATCACTGACAGAAACAGACAAGCGAAACTAGAAAATACCAAGAATACGATACAGGTCACGGACAGAAACAGACAAGCGAAACTAGAAAATACCAAGAATACGATACAGGTCACGGACAGAAACAGACAAGCGAAACTAGAAAATACCAAGAATACGATACAGGTCACTGACAGAAACAGACAAGCGAAACTAGAAAATACCAAGAATACGATACAGGTCACTGACAGAAACAGACAAGCGAAACTAGAAAATACCAAGAATACGATACAGGTCACTGACAGAAACAGACAAGCAAAGCTAGAAAATACCAAGAATACGATACAGGTCACGGACAGAAACAGACAAGCGAAACTAGTAAATACCAAGAATACGATACAGGTCACTGACAGAAACAGACAAGCGAAACTAGAAAATACCAAGAATACGATACAGGTCACTGACAGAAACAGACAAGCGAAACTAGTAAATACCAAGAATACGATACAGGTCACTGACAGAAACAGACAAGCGAAACTAGAAAATACCAAGAATACGATACAGATCACTGACAGAAACAGACAAGCAAAACTAGAAAATACCAAGAATACGATACAGGTCACTGACAGAAACAGACAAGCGAAACTAGAAAATACCAAGAATACGATACAGGTCACTGACAGAAACAGACAAGCGAAACTAGTAAATACCAAGAATACGATACAGGTCACTGACAAAAACAGACAAGCAAAACTAGAAAATACCAAGAATACGATACAGGTCACTGACAGAAACAGACAAGCAAAACTAGAAAATACCAAGAATACGATACAGATCACTGACAGAAACAGACAAGCGAAACTAGAAAATACTAAGAATACGATACAGGTCACTGACAGAAACAGACAAGCAAAACTAGAAAATACCAAGAATACGATACAGATCACTGACAGAAACAGACAAGCGAAACTAGTAAATACCAAGAATACGATACAGGTCATTGACAGAAACAGACAAGCAAAACTAGTAAATACCAAGAATACGATACAGGTCACTGACAAAAACAGACAAGCAAAACTAGAAAATACCAAGAATACGATACAGGTCACTGACAGAAACAGACAAGCAAAACTAGTAAATACCAAGAATACGATACAGGTCACTGACAGAAACAGACAAGCAAAACTAGTAAATACCAAGAATACGATACAGGTCACTGACAGAAACAGACAAGCAAAACTAGTAAATACCAAGAATACGATACAGGTCACTGACAAAAACAGACAAGCAAAACTAGAAAATACCAAGAATACGATACAGGTCACTGACAGAAACAGACAAGCAAAACTAGAAAATACCAAGAATACGATACAGATCACTGACAGAAACAGACAAGCAAAACTAGAAAATACCAAGAATACGATACAGGTCACTGACAGAAACAGACAAGCGAAACTAGTAAATACCAAGAATACGATACAGGTCACTGACAAAAACAGACAAGCAAAACTAGAAAATACCAAGAATACGATACAGGTCACTGACAGAAACAGACAAGCGAAACTAGAAAATACCAAGAATACGATACAGGTCACTGACAGAAACAGACAAGCAAAACTAGAAAATACCAAGAATACGATACAGGTCACTGACAGAAACAGACAAGCGAAACTAGAAAATACCAAGAATACGATACAGGTCACTGACAGAAACAGACAAGCGAAACTAGAAAATACCAAGAATACGATACAGGTCACTGACAGAAACAGACAAGCGAAACTAGAAAATACCAAGAATACGATACAGGTCACTGACAGAAACAGACAAGCGAAACTAGAAAATACCAAGAATACGATACAGGTCACTGACAGAAACAGACAAGCGAAACTAGAAAATACCAAGAATACGATACAGGTCACTGACAGAAACAGACAATCGAAACTAGAAAATACCAAGAATACGATACAGGTCACTGACAGAAACCGACAAGCGAAACTAGAAAATACCAAGAATACGATACAGGTCACGGACAGAAACAGACAAGCGAAACTAGAAAATACCAAGAATACGATACAGGTCACGGACAGAAACAGACAAGCGAAACTAGAAAATACCAAGAATACGATACAGGTCACTGACAGAAACAGACAAGCAAAACTAGAAAACACCAAGAATACGATACAGGTCACTGACAGAAACAGACAAGCGAAACTAGAAAATACCAAGACAATTTAGATCAGTGGTAATAAAAGTACATTGCGCAGTAGTTTGCCTTATAGTACTTTAAGAAAAACTATACTTTTTTTACACGAACTTTTAATGCAATTAAAAAAATCCCAAGCCTCTTTTGACATATGTATACATGTATCAAGAAATAGAAATTAAAATAAAACATATAAACCCGTATTTAAAGACCGATTAATAACTTCACAACTTATAATTAATACGCTATTGCAGAGCTGGTTCCAACTGCTAGAACTTTATACAGCGACGGAAGCTTACAAATTAGTTTTTGACGCAAGAATATTGCAGGCTAAGGCTTGTCGAGGCCCTCATAAATTTGTATGCCCGTCATCACAATATTGTTGGTAAGTATCTGTATCTAAAATTACCCTGGGTATGTTAGAAACACCATAGTTCTATGTTCCTTTTATTTCCAATTTTGATTACACACGTGGCAGATGTAGCTAGCTAAATAGGAGGCGCTTACCCTCCGGAGCACCAGGTCTCACGTGTGAATTGAGGCCATTTGCTCTGGAAGGGTAAGTATATGTTTAACCAGCTACACCCGCCACGTGTGTAATCAAAATTGGGAATGAAAGGAAGCTGGAACTATGGGGCGTCAAATAAATAGTTATAAAATTGACGAATTTCACGATTTGAAATCAGTGTAATGAATATCAAATTCACCATAATGGTTTACAATTTATAGCCTTTGTATTTTTGCTGCAGTGCAAAGGTTTTGTTAAATGTCTGAGTGAAAAATTCTGTATGAAATCAATACCGATGTCGTATCTAGTTTATGATTAATTATCCAGTCAGCAAAATAGTTGGGTTCATCAGACATCTACTTGAACGATGTGGGAAGCATTATCTTGTCGCCATTGTGTATATATAGCTAACACATTATAAAGCGTTTGTGATAGTATAAGTGGACTTAACATACATTTTATCTTTATCATTAGTGGTGGAACTAGTAACTAGTAATTATCAAATGCATATTGCATCCATGTTCAAATCAGAATACCAAAAGTACTGAAAACTTTGAAAAATGGCAGGTTAAGTAAAGAACGTAAAGCACCAGTACATCGACACCGAGTGTTCTAGAAAGATCAGTACCCCCTGTACGTGTTTAACTGGCTCTAGCTATCAAAACTGCATTGATGCAAAGTTTATTATCATGTAATAGTTATTTCTACTAATATTCTCATACTGAATATATACCATACTAACACCAAACATAAATAAGTTGATTGTTCTCTCATTAACGATCTATACCACAGCTCAGTTAGTAGATCTATACCACAGCTCAGTAAGTAGATCTATACCACAGCTCAGTAAGTAGATCTATACCACAGCTCAGTAAGTAGATCTATACCACAGCTCAGTAAGTAGATCTATATCACAGCTCAGTAAGTAGATCTATACCACAGCTCAGTTAGTAGATCTATACCACAGCTCAGTTAGTAGATCTATACCACAGCTCAGTTAGTAGATCTATACCACAGCTCAGTAAGTAGATCTATACCACAGCTCAGTAAGTAGATCTATACCACAGCTCAGTAAGTAGATCTATACCACAGCTCAGTAAGTAGATCTATATCACAGCTCAGTAAGTAGATCTATACCACAGCTCAGTAAGTAGATCTATACCACAGCTCAGTAAGTAGATCTATACCACAGCTCAGTAAGTAGATCTATATCACAGCTCAGTTAGTAGATCTATACCACAGCTCAATATCACAGCTCAGTAAGTAGATCTATATCACAGCTCAGTTAGTAGATCTATATCACAGCTCAGTTAGTAGATCTATACCACAGCTCAGTTAGTAGATCTATACCACAGCTCAGTTAGTAGATCTATACCACAGCCAGTTAGTAGATCTATATCAGAGCTCAGTTAGTAGATCTATATCAGAGCTCAGTTAGTAGATCTATATCACAGCTCAGTTAGTAGATCTATACCACAGCTCAGTTAGTAGATCTATACCAAAGCTCAGTGCTCGCTTTGTATGGGGAAGGTCGTTGGTTGGACCCCGGCCGGGTCTGGCGGAGACTTGAAAGTAGGTAGTGATTAGTTTTTTTTTTTCACCAAGCACTCGACATGTAGAAATAAAAGTCATCGAGTCCTTCAGAAGAGACCTAAAAACTGATGTCCCGTGTCAAGCACGGCAGGTATGGATTCAAGTAATCGTCAATCATTAACGGGTTAGAATAGCTCTTGGGGTTTTCTCTGATTTTTTATGGAGGTTCAGACCTTTTCGCTGTTATTTACCACGAATTGTGACGTTCGCGCATTGGTTAAACATTCCATGGATTTATAAACAGTTGCCAAAACACCTTCACTTTGAAGGACATACAGTACAGGCATGTTGAAGTTTTAACACTTAGATAACGAATTAGGACCGAATCGGCATCTCATCTCGGCCCCTCTTTAGCAGTATATTGGCATTTTTCAACAGCTGATATCTATCTTTCCGGACCTCGCCATCACAAATTGCAAATTGTGTATTGACTTCATCTAATCATACGCGGAGTCATGTGACCAATGACATTCATAGTCGATATAAATTACGCTGGTCACAAACTGAGGATAATGGAGAATATACAGTGAAAATGAAAATATTATTGTATAACCTGTAATCCATGCGAACAATTCCATTGTCCCGTGATGTAAGGGAGATAACTCGATTACATCTACTTGTACTAGATATTGTTTTAGAATATACGTTCTTGACATGGACGTCAGCGTTTTGTTGTCTGTTAACAACATGAAACAAGAGGCCCATGGGCCTTAACGCTCACCTGAGGCAGAGTACACATCTTTTGCAGAGGTTCAATGGTCAATGACATTAATAAAAGAGATATCAAAATTTTCAGCAGTAAGGGCCAATAATATGCAAGTATTTTTGCAAATTAATTATAATAATTATTATATAAGTATGCTATATATAACATATCTAAAGTCTAGCTACAATATGTTATTTATAAACAGCTAAAACATCTGTATATTAAAATGTGCATTAGGCCAATACCTACAATATTCTAATATACATGCCTATACAAAAAGTTTATAGTTTCTGAGATAATTAACCATTTAAGTATTCATTCAATTCTATGACCTTGACCTTTGAACCCATGACCTTCAATCATATATCAAAATGATCGTTAGAATAATACCTAAAAAATTCTAATATACATGCCTATACAAAAAGTCTATAGTTTTTTAGATAAATAATCATTTCAGTACGTGTTTACATCTGTGACCTTGACCTATGAACTCATGACCTTTATTCATATATCAAAATGACCATTGGGCCATTACCTACAATATTCTAATATACATGCCTATACAAAAAGTTCATAGTTTTGCAGATAATTAACTATTTTGGTAAACTTGTACATCTGTGACCTTGACCTTTGAACCCATGACCTTAATCGATATATCAAAATGATCGTCATGTCAATACCTACAATTAACCAAAAATCCTACGTCATTATCACCAGAAATGTTTAAAAAATAGCATTTTTTCAAAGGTCAAAAACTGGGACATGACCTTGACCTTTGACCTTGACATCAATCCAAAGAAAATCACAAGACAAGATCAACAGTGAAAACTCCATACAATTATCTTCAGCCATTATGAAGTAATAACAATAAATGTGTCATTTTAAAAATTACATAATTTTACGCAAAAAACGCGTAACCTATTTTTCGTCCAATTTTCATGAAAAACACAATTTTAGTGTATCTAGGTATCCTAAATCCAAAAATCTAATAAAAATTTGCCTGCACCTTTTGGTTTCAGAGAAGAAGATTTTTTTGTCTTTTGGCTATTTATAGTAACGGCAGCCATATTGTTGGGCGTGGTCAAACTCCGAACACAATTTTGAAAGCCTGTTACCCAGGCATAATAATCACTAAGTTTCATCAAATTTGGCTCAGTAGTTTTGGAGGAGAAGATTAAAATGTAAAGTTTACGCACGACGCACGACGGACGGTGATAGATAGCAATAGCTCATCTGAGCCTTTCGGCTCAGGTGAGCTAAAAAGCCTATAACTGATCCAAGAAGAGAGAATGTGTGTGAAAGACGTATTGGTGTAAGGTATTGCCATAAAGTTCTGCTACTTTTCCTGGTTACTATGTGACGCTCAGTGACATACACTGACCTTATGTTGTTTACTACTGTGTTATTGCGACAAAATCATGTATAATTACTATTGTTCCAGGTAACTTAGATAGTCGCTTTTTTATCGATTTAGCTTTTATGTTTAATGATTTATATTCAGTGTTATAAATTTTGAATCTAAAATATAAAAGCCCAATTAAATGTCAAAACATTGGTGTTCTACAGCCCTCTGGTTTTGCTCTACATACCGAAAATTAGTTGTTTTTCAAACACTGCACATATGCCCTCTCGTTATCCGTGCCTCGTATGCAAATTTAGAGCATTGCATGAAGGGTATATATTATACATATACATGAGCACGAGTAAAACCCTAACCGCACGGTTGAAAGACAACCTTGTTTTACCCGTGTGATAATAATGAGTATGCAGGTCAACCAGGTGTGATATACACCTATCTGAGGTACATTTAGGTATATATACAACACATTGGATTTTCTCTGTTATGAAAAACGACAAAAGTTTCGGTATGTACCTGGTTCAAGTCAGCAAACCTCATAGGTTTGTTAGGTGATATGATTTTATTTACAAGAATATCAAAATAAGTACTAATATTACAATACTTGATTTTATACTAAAGATAAATCGACTATCTAATATAAGTTAAATCCTAACTATCTTAAGACTATCTTTAAACGTTAAATTTGGTATGTGTTTTTGTATTTTTTTTTACTAAATATCAGTTGGACACAAAAAAGTGCGGAAGTGTGACGAAAAAGATTCTAATGGTTCAAGCATGAAATCGATTGACTTCAAGAAATCTAAGATTTCATAAAAATAACAATATTTGATTAAAATTGAAATAAAATGTTTCTTAAAAGTGAAATAAAATTTTAAACTATTGTTTATTCAGGCTTGTGATCGAATGATTTACAATACTGAACTATATCTGAAATTGTTTTATCTGGAGGATAAAGACAGGGGAAGTCCCGGTCATCATACACTTCTCAATAGGTAATTCCAATTTTCAAAACGGCGGAAGGATTAAAAAATCCAAACTGTTACATGAATCTTGGAAATTGCCGTGTTGGCATTCTTAATTGCTTTAGTACAACCATAAACACTGCTACTATAAAACATTTATAACTTAGCTCAATAAAACAATTTGAAATTGATTTTAGATTGTATAAGTTTTATTGTCGAAGATACTTCACCAGATTTTTTATTTATTAATGTCGTGCGTCTCTTGTGAACTCGAGATAATAAAGGGAAAAACTAAATTGTAACATAACTGCACTGAGCAACAAACAATTGTAATACAACCAGATAATGACTTATTAATGCATCTGTTTTGAAACTTGACTATAAAGATAACAACACACAGTACAAGCCTGTCGAAAGTTTTACACTTAGTTACGAGTTACAAATCGGCAGCTCAACTCGCCTCTCGTTAGCTATGTTGAACTGTAAATTTGACACCTACGTATACGTCACCCGTGTGGAAAAATTCGTACAAACACTTTCCACATATGTGACAGATACGAATATGTCACTGTAAAATTTCCGTACCACTCGTGTCCCCTTTAACCACCTCATAGTAACAACGAAATTATCACATTTTTTCACCCATAGAGTAATTCTTCTAACACGTCTTTTCAGGAATTTCGATAGTGGATTCACCTATCTTATCAAAGAATGTAACAAGAAGTACAACTTTATAATTCAACGTTTGATGTATATATATATATTTGTGCTGCAAAATCAGGTCTGTTTATTTAATGTACATGTTGTAATTTGAAATTATTGTTAATCTTTTGTTTTTATATTAAATGTTTTAAATAATACAAACTTTTGTTGGTTTGTGATCTTACTTCTTGTATATGTATATGTAAATAAATTAAATGTTATAAACTGAATTCTTCAGGATTACAGGTTCACTGGGGTGGTTGTTATTGCTGTATAACCGGTTAATCTTCAAAAGTCCGAAAACCAAAGTAAAAACTTTATAAACTGGCTAAGTATGGTAAACACATAAACTCCCACATTGAGTCCGGGTTCTCTGGAAGGGTAAACACCTCCTATTTAGGTACCTACACCCGACACGTGTGATAAAACAATACCCGTGTTCCGGTAACACGCTAAAAACACACCAGGCAAATTATCTTGCGCGACCTGCAAACATCAAATTTTCTGACACAACGAATATAGCTGGCGAGTTATCGATGTAAGCAAACTATTCTGAAAGGTAAAACCCTATTCAATGAACAAATCAATAAAAACACACAGTCCTGTATTAATATTAACACTAAGCTAACGAATTATTGCCGATTCGCAGCCCCTCGTCAGCTGATATCGGCAGTTGATATCGGTTCGACCACTATAAATTAAAGCTGTTGATGATATCCCGGTCATTCGGCAGCCATGTATCGACTCCTTTTCGTGAGCCACTTGTTTTTCGACAGGTATGTACTGTATATGTAATCAATAACGTGTGTCATGTTCCTCATCAAGCATTCAGACCGAAATGGCAAGATTGTCCCGGATTATTTAAATACGTGTATTTACTTAGCGGTTACAGTATGTTATATAATACGTTGTTAATTGTGTAGATCATATTTTCAAAAATACATAATTCAAAACGATATTATAGGTTTTTTATGCCCATTAACAATGGTATGTTGTTCCGGTCTATCACACTTATTTTGGATTTTTTTAATCAAATATTTAAACAAACTTGGATCCGATTTGTTTACTTGGTAAAGATCTATAGAACATGACAATGATACATACAAAGGATTTCCGTTCACAAACAGTATACATTTCTTCCAAAGCTTATCAAGTATTTTTTGCCGGAAACATTTACGCTTAGACACAATTAATGCAATATACTTTTCTTCTAACTAATCAGTTTTGCTGGCCGGGATTTTTTGTCAAAACAAACTATTAACATGCAAAACTTTTTTTAATTGAGTGTCTTTTGCAGTTGGTATAAGGAGTAGAAGAAAGGACGTTCTCTCTATGTTCATTTTATGGAGAAAAAAGTTTAGAATTGAATGTATGTTAGTTGAAGGAATCAAGTGCATTTTGTGAAATTGAAAACTTTGTCGTCACAGAAATACTATATATAATCATATTACTAATTGATATTTTTTACTTACCATGGAAACATTTTTTTACATTTTCGTAATTCCCGTGTGGCTAATATTTATTAATGTAAAATTGATTCAATCGGAAGAGGACTGTAGTTTTTCTCCATATTTGAGTTACTCTACTAGAATAGAAACAGGATTATTTCATACAGTGGTGGACAGTACCGTCGCACAATGTTGCAAGGATTGCATGTTGAGATCCGATTGTCAATCATTCAACTTTAAAACAGCCAGTCGAACCTGTTACCTTTCACGAAATTCTTCTACTCTTGGTGGACAACTATCCGCAGACTTGGAATATCTGTATAGCGAAATAAGGTAGGTTAACATTCAGTAAAATAATTAATAAATTTAAAAATCGTTAGATGGATCGAATCCATATCTTAAGTTTATGACCGTCATCAAAATATTTATGATGTCGCCCTATCAAAAAATATATATAAATATCACGCCTGGTACACGCATTTTAAAAGGAAAATAAATCGTAGATAACCTCAACCGTAAATTGTCGAGTTTTCAAAATCCTCGTATTTCTTTAACAAACTCTGGCCCCTTTGAACTGCTCTATGGCGTTGGATATATTAATATCTTTTCATTTTTTAAATTAATTCATTACACAATGTGAAAATCACCTTTCCCCAACACGTGTATTTTTGCACAATTTCCATAAAAAAATGCAACAAATATTTTAAAAATTCTAAAATTATCAATTCCTGCTTTATTTTTATCTATAAATCTTCACACTTGTGTAGGTAATTTCATAATTGTACCCCTCTTTCACGTTTTTCAACCAAATGGTTTTCACTTAAATTTTCCTACTTAGATGACCCTTAAGTTAATGATACAGGTACGATTCAGCTTGAATAAATGTTTCAGACCATGGAGTCTAAAACGGGTCTTTTGCTTATTAGACAACTGATGATAATTGGAAAGCTGGTTTTATCTCTAATACAATGATTTAAATTTCACGTATTTTTCTGTTTTAGTATTTTTGTTTTTGAAACACACTAGTGTGGTTGTTATTTCAGAAAATGAATGATAATATAGAACTTTTAGTTAAAGAATGTCTCTAAGTATAAAAGACGAACAATGGTTTATGTAGTAACAATATTAGATTATAGTGTATTACTTAAGTTAGTAAAGTTTCTTTATTTTTTATATATATAAAACAGAGTATGATAGGAAAATGTGCAAACGTTACGTGTCCAACAAGAAGCAAATGTACCGAGTTAACCTCAGGGAGAACGACATGCCTCATATCAGGTAATAATAATACCTATATTCTTCTGTAAAACAATGCTTAATTAATACATGACGTAAACAGAACAGAGCTATCAAAAGTATAACATTAAGCGAGTTAGTGGGGAAATTGCAGTTAACATCTTTCTGCAGAAGGAATATTCATCGTTGCCGAAGAAAACATGATATAACCTTTCTGTTTAATTGTCATTCTGTAATAGAGTTTGAACGAATGGGGTTGTAAGGGTTTGTTTTATTCGCATGAGGTGTTTCAATACTATTCAAAAACACTCTTGTTTTTAAAATATTTAAAAACTTTTATACGAAGACTTAATAGTATTATATCAAAAATTATTATCCAAAACCCAATTATTTCTAAACCAGTTTTAATTTTGAAGCACTAGACGGCCGTTTCGGAAGGAAATTCCTCATCAGTAGTGCTAGGACAAAAATTTTAGAAATTGAAATATTTGTATGTTGTTGAAATTGAAAAGAAAGGAGAACAATAAAAGAACTACAATGTGTTTAACCTAATTCACCTAAGGCAATACTTTGAGCGATTAAGCAAAGCTTAGTTTCAAAAAATTGAGAAATTGACAAACAATGTTTATCTAACAATAATATTTATTACCTTTTGAGTCTAGTACTAATACACTAAATTCTGGTAACTCCGAGTCAAATCATATGTACATCGTATTATTTACATTTATTACTATTCATGTAACATTTTTGGGGGCTGAAATCAATATGGGAGCGTGTTATATGAAATGACATATTTCATGGCATATAACACGGCACTTGTGTATGTCCAACTGCCACGTGATGTGATGTTTATGTTACTGCTGATTTGCATATTTCAGAATGTATAACTCCGCCGACAGTAAGTAATGCGTTAATGTCATCAACAGAAAGGGGTGTTGGGCGTTCGGTATCGTATCAGTGTATTGCTGGCTGGGATGTCCAAGGAAATGAAACTATAACGTGTAATGCTAATGGTTCCTGGACTATGACAGCATTTTATTGTGGTATGTATACGGTTAACACGATACCTAGGTCAGTACTACGAGCTCTTTATTTCTTACTGTCTACAGATTATGATATGTAATAAAAAATTTAAAAATAAAATGTTGCTCATCATCAATTGTGTTACAGAATTTACAATTTCTTTCATCTCTTTTTAACTTTTTATAACGACCCTTTTCTATTTCTAGTGAATGATCACTGATTCTAAATTTAGTAAGTTGCTTTCTGGACTTAAAATCTTTCAGAATATCGAGATATGGTTCCTTTGAAAAGCTGGTTTTGATTTTACTGTACATATATAGTTTGCTTTCATTTCCTAAAGAATTCATTTTCTCTGAAAAGAGTTTTGTATAATGTTGTCCAAAAGACAAAAAACATAATTTTTTTAATTTATGTTTTTGTTTTGTATAATCAAATGACTGAACAGTATTTATATCTAATGATATTTCTGATAATGCTTCTTTAGCAAATGAATACCAGGAATAAGTATTATCTATATCTAATTTCTTGGATAAAATAAATGTTTCTTTAATTAAAGGATTTAAGTTATTAGAATTAAGTCTTGATACATAGCAAGCTACTTGATTTAATATAAATTGAAATATTGGAAATCTGCCTAACTCGGATTTTGTAGCAAGATTGGAAGAAGTTTTACTGACACCAAGAAGTTGTTTACAGTATTTAATGTGTACCTTTTCAATGGGAAAAACATCATACAAGGCTATGAGATCAATTGGTTGATTCTTATTGAGTGCTCTGTTTTTGGATGACCAGATCAATAAACCATATCTCAGAATTATAAGTAAGAATGGGACGTACAGAGAGTCAAACAATCTAAGCATTATATCTATTGGCATATTATTTACACCACTGCTGTACTTGTAAACTGAATGAAGTGCTCTGATACCTTTTTATGATAATTCATTTGAAGAGGGAATAAAGGAACCTGCTGCATTTATTGTGTTTCCTAAGTATTTGTACTCTTTTACATTTTCTATTGCTTCATTTTGAAAATTAAATGTTTTGTTACTTAATTTGTTTGTTTGTTGAAATGTGAGAATTTTGGTTTTATGTAAATTAACAGTAAGCTGCCACCTAAAACAGTACTTAGCAAGCGCTTAAAAGAACTTGATCATAAGAATGTTTTGTAATGTTTATATCTGTGTAGTTTATATACAATAAAGTATTATTATTATTAATATTTTGTCAATATGAATGTGTAAAACATGATACAGTTTCATTTAATCACTGTGTTGACAGTAAGTTTGCTTTATTCCCACAGAAAATTTAAAAAAAAATCTTGGAATGTGGTCAACAATAGGTTATGACGCAGCGAGCGGTTTGTTGTTATGTGACATCATTATTTCACTATAATGTTTATTCTTTGTCTAAATTTGCATTTTTGTTTACTTTACAAAAATAGTGTAAGTATTTCTAATTCTTGTTTCCTAGAGATGTAAGTTTCATCAAAAGGACTTAACGCTTATATTCAAATATCACTAGGGCAGACCCGTGTGACATTACAACGCATGTCAGTTCGCTTAAAGGGATATAGTCAAACCTGTCTATAAAGACCACCCAAGGGGACCTGTAAAAGTGTCATTTTATGGGCAGGTGGTCTTCATATACAGATTCAAATATTATGAATAAAGAACAATTGGGATTTGTCTGTTTCTGGTCTTTATAACCAGGCGGTCCTTATATACAGTTGACTCTTTAAGGCAGGTTGAAGTGAAGTAAATAATATCTAGCTATTCCAATTCTCTCCACCATCCCAGAAAATACTGCATCAATATAAGAGAAAAGGAAATTGACTTCTTTGTAAAACACCCTGTTGCTCCATTCACTTTTACATTATGACTTCTTTGTAAAACACCTTGTTGCTCCATTCACTTTTACATTATGACTTCTTTGTAAAACACCTTGTTGCTCCATTCACTTTTACATTATGACTTCTTTGTAAAACACCCTGTTGCTCCATTCACTTTTACATTATGACTTCTTTGTAAAACACCTTGTTGCTCCATTCACTTTTACATTATGACTTCTTTGTAAAACACCTTGTTGCTCCATTCACTTTTACATTATGACTTCTTTGTAAAACACCTTGTTGCTCCATTCACTTTTACATTATGACTTCTTTGTAAAACACCCTGTTGCTCCATTCACTTTTACATTATGACTTCTTTGTAAAACACCCTGTTGCTCCATTCACTTTTACATTATGACTTCTTTGTAAAACACCTTGTTGCTCCATTCACTTTTACATTATGACTTCTTTGTAAAACACCTTGTTGCTCCATTGACTTTTACATTATGACTTCTTTGTAAAACACCTTGTTGCTCCATTCACTTTTACATTATGACTTCTTTGTAAAACACCCTGTTGCTCCATTCACTTTTACATTATGACTTCTTTGTAAAACACCTTGTTGCTCCATTCACTTTTACATTATGACTTCTTTGTAAAACACCTTGTTGCTCCATTCACTTTTACATTATGACTTCTTTGTAAAACACCTTGTTGCTCCATTCACTTTTACATTATGACTTCTTTGTAAAACACCTTGTTGCTCCATTCACTTTTACATTATGACTTCTTTGTAAAACACCTTGTTGCTCCATTCACTTTTACATTATGACTTCTTTGTAAAACACCTTGTTGCTCCATTCACTTTTACATTATAAATTATGTTAAATTTTGCAGGTTATAAGCTCAGACATATAAACATCAATGGAGTAAGTTTGTATGGGTTCCAGGGTTCAAAGAGTGGCCGTGTTGAGGTATATTATAACGGAGCGTGGGGTACAGTCTGTGATGATAGTTGGGATGACCTCGATGCTCTAGTTGTCTGTAAACAACTGGGATTTACGTGAGTATTCATTTTGTCCATCCTACAAACCATGTTGACTTGATTAGGTGCATTGTTATCTTCCATTGTCTTGTGTGCATTTGTCTTACTTTGCTCAGTTTGTTCAAATCGCTTTTAGTTGCAACCAGGTCCTCTGTAGCGGCCATAGGTAGCCAACTCTTTTCGAACTCTAAGAAAGTGGAAAACTCATTACTCCGTTTTCAAAGTTTTTACTTAGTTTTGTGATTTGATCATGGACAGGTGATAATAGTCACGCCTAGATACGGTTCAGATTTTTCGGGACGTCGTAAAGACGATGAAGTCAGGCATCCGGCAAAACTCGGTAGATTCCGTGCATTGTCTCACAATTACGAATTCTACCGAAGTACGCAATACAATCATTCTGGTATTTATTATGGCGAGCGATGCAATACAAGTCCCATTGCGCATTTGTTTTTTATCATCATCATGACAAAAATAATTTTGGTTAACTGGTTATTTTCATTAAAAACTTTTATTTAAAGCGTTGAATCCGATCTATTTTGCTTTGCTTTGTGCGCATATCCTCTACATTATCATATTCAATGCTCAAAGGAATTATTCCCGTATTTGTGACAATACATAACAGTAAACAAACATAATTTACAATATAACAGAGGATCCCGGAACAAGAGTGTTAGTCTTATATTTGTAACAGGAAAGAGAAAAATGCAGGGTCGGACCTAGGATCGAACCCGGGACCTCCCACACTATAGGCGATTGCTCTACCACTGAGCTACTCAGACCGCTACATTCCTTCCTTCCTTTTTTCGATTCAACTCCCTTGAATCGAAACCAACAGGGGCAACACTGGGACCAACCTGTTGGTCGACCACTTCCCAGGGTCGGACGAGCCCCCATATTAAACAGGAAGAGAAAAATGCAGGATCGAACTGGGGACCTCTCGCACTATAGGCGAGTGCTCTACCACTGAGCTACCCAGACCTCTACATATTTATAAGTTTTTTCGTTATATTTTAGGTCTGGCATTGCTCGCATTAATGCTTATTATGGTGCAGGAAGTGGATCAATTTGGATGGATAATGTTCAGTGTAGTGGTACAGAGAGTTCAATAACAGTGTGTCCATTTGGAGGATGGGGTGTCCATAATTGTGCCCACAGTGAAGATGCCGGGGTCGAGTGTATCTGAAAAATACACAGATTGTGGGGATGTTACTTACTAGTAGATGATCATCTTTCCTTTGATATACCGGCGTAAATATGAGGTTGTGTTGGAAAAGGACGCTAAAGTGGCGCAAACTGATTTCATAAAAAAATTCGAGTCTAAAAGTTCACCACCTATGACAGATAACAACGTTGCTACTGAAATATGTATGCATAAATCACACGAATATACGAATAAAAGTTCTTTGGTACAACTTACTAGTCCAGTGTTCATTTTCTCAAGATAGAAATTTGAAATGCAAGTGTATACTTAAAAGTTTGATAAAGCAAACAAATCTTAACTTAAACGTAAAACATCATTACTCCATTTTAACTTAATTATCAAGATATCAACATGTAGTTACAAGACCGATTGAGATGCTTGGAGCTTCATATGTAAGGATTTGAATTTTGGCGGACATTCAGTATTCATATATTTTTGTCGGCAATGTTTTAAAAATTATCAATGGCACTTTAAAAACATATTTTTCTTGACCGTTTAGAAATTTTGTCGGTAAATAAATTTAGTCTTCGTGAGACTAAAAGGGGGCACTAGAAATGATCTTTTTAGTTATGTAGAAATAGATGAAAGTCTGATGGAGCGATATACGGCGAATGCGCTTCAATGGTAAATGGAAGCCATGTTAATGACAGACTTGTGATCAGGGGCATTGTGGTGGAACAACAACCTTTTAACTGGGTTTTCCACTGCGCTTTAATATTTTCTCGTAACTTCCTCAGAGTAATTGCCATTGATTATTTGTTCCTTTTGGAGATAATCTATGATCATCTTCCAAGACAACGGTCGGAGGTCATAACTATTCCAGCTGATGAAACAGTCTGTGTCTTCCTTGGCGGGGGTGAATCAGGAGGTTTCTGAAGATTGAACAGTTTGGCATCTGTTGTGAAATGATGGAACAACGTTTATCCATAGTGCTTAACAAAACTCTGAAGAAAATACGATCTCTTAGAATAATAGCTCGCGATAAAATGCGCATGGTGTCCTTTTGATCAATTGTCAGATGTCTTGGTACCCAACAAACTGAAAGCTTTCTCATTGCAAGATCCCCGTTAGATTACCAACTGAAAACTTTTTCATTGCAAGATCTCTTGTCAGATTACCAACTGAAAGCTTTGTTATTGCAAGATCCCCGTCAGATTACCAACTGAAAGCTTTCTCATTGCAAGATCCCCTGTCAGATTACTAACTGAAAGATTTGTTATTGCAAGATCCCCTGTCAGATTACCAACTGAAAGCTTTATTATTGCAAGATCCCCTGTCAGATTACCAACTGAAAGCTTTATTATTGCAAGATCCCTTGTCAGATTACCAACTGAAAGCTTTATTATTGCAAGATCCCTTGTCAGATTACCAACTGAAAGCTTTATTATTGCAAGATCCCTTGTCAGATTACCAACTGAAAGCTTTCTCATTGCAAGATCCCCCGTCAGATTACCAACTGAAAGCTTTATTATTGCAAGATCCCTTGTCAGATTACCAACTGAAAGCTTTATTATTGCAAGATCTCTTGTCAGATTACCAACTGAAAGATTTGTTATTGCAAGATCCCCTGTCAGATTACCAATTGAAAGCTTTATTATTGCAAGATCCCCTGTCAGATTACCAACTGAAAGCTTTATTATTGCAAGATCCCTTGTCAGATTACCAACTGAAAGCTTTATTATTGCAAGATCTCTGTCAGATTACCAACTGAAAGCATTGTTATTGCAAGATCCCCTGTCATATTACCAACTGAAAGCTTTATTATTGCAAGATCCCCCGTCAGATTACCAACTGTACTGGCTATATATTTTTCTGTAACTAGCCTGTCGGGCAGAACAATATAATAGACTATCACGGGGTCACTGTCAAGGATCGATCCATCTGACTGTTGAAGTTCTGCAAGCAATATATTGTCTGTTACTAGTGTTATTAACACTTACTTTTGGATGCCCTTCTAGTTTTACAATGTGGTAGAAGTTCATGTACTGTTGATATTTGTGCAATTTTGATGTATTAAAAACTTGTATTGCATTGAAACACACACAAACACACTACAGCTGTAGGTATATGTCCAAACCAATGTCCAAACCTTAGAGCAAAGTAAAAACTTTTGAAAATAACAAAACAAACCAATCCATGTCTAAACCACAATTTCATATTAAAGTAAAAATTTCGAAGCTTGTAGTTTACACACGTGAACTTCCACAAGCAAAGTGAGGTCGGGTGCTCTGAAAGATTAAGCACTTCCTGCTTATTACACCATGTACGAAAAAAATTCAAAGTTTTTCAATAGTTAAATGACTATGGCCTTGATTTAAGGTCAAGGTAAACCTCATTCAAAAACAACTTGGTACAGCTTCACATGCTGAAAAGTACCAAAGAACTTAAAAACACTTCAGAAAACGGACATATAACATATAAACTACTATATAGTTATTACATAATTATTACTTTATTTGTTGCATGAATGTTATATATTTATATATACAATAATGTCAATTTGTAACCATTTACTCCACATACAGTCAGACTAGATTATATACACGGGTATATAGGTCAAAATACAACAGTTTATTTATATCTATAATATTAACAACTTTACTTTATATATCCACATAACTTTCAACCTACTTTACATCCAACTGACAACTTTGCAGTCAACTTAGAAAACTATGGTGTTTACTTCATATTAAATAGAAAAGATTCAATAATGACTTCATAAATTTATGATTTACCTTTCATTGTAATCAAATGCTAAAAATCTATATGGTCCTAAATGATGAATTTGAGTTACCCAGGTATTTTCAAATTATGCCAGTCCTTCTCTCCAGTAACAAGAAGCCAATAAATTTCACCAGACAGCTTTTTTGTATGGTAAGGTTTTAAAAGTTCATGTTTGCACTCTTTACAAATTAAGGTTTTTTACAATGGCCAACAGGCTACAGGTAGATGTAAAACTGACACAAATTAAGAAAGTCTAGATTGAACTGGCCACAGTTTCACAATCATTCCTTAACTAAGGTTTTCCTTAACTTAAATTTAGCAAATATTGACGAATTGTTTTTGGAACTACAAATAAATATTTTGTCCAAACAAGTGCAGACATCACAAGCTTGATATGATCCTTAAAATGACACCTTAAATTCTTTAATATCAAAACAATTAACAAAATTATAAAGGTTTTTAATTTGCCACATGTAATTTAAGGAAAATCTTAGTTAAGAAATAATTGTGAAACCGGAAACTGGACTTAATTGTTAAGGGTGCAATTAATCACATATTCACATATTAATCCATTACCTTATATCCTAAGATTCAATCAAAACCATGATGACTGCATACATTTTTAATTAAATGTTTGGGCTGTCAATTTAATAAGAAGGCTGTGTGGCGATTTTTTCAGACAACAACAAATTGTTACAAAATCTTATGTTAAGTTGGTTCTCTGGGGAATTTAATGCAAAAAAGTAATTCATTGAACTGAATAATTATATTGTTAATTGTTGCATATCCCAGTGAGGAAACCAATTATTGATAAATTCAACATGTAGTCATTTGAAAAAATAATCAGAACATGCGAAATGAATATCAACTTCCAAGTGCTGAAATTAGATTTATATTTATACTCACATATATTAATTATGCTGTTTTTATTATTACCAAATTTGGTGCAGAAATTTAAATTTACAGGGTTTTATATTGTTCATTAAATCAAGTTGTATCTTGTAGTTTTTCTTTATTCGTATTCCTGAAGATTTTATTGCCATGCCTCAATGGTTCTCATATTCTTGTAGGATATGACACTATTAATAAGGACAGTTAAGAGTTAATTTTATGAAATGGCCTATTACAAACTTTATATAAATAGTAAAACTTCAATAATCTATCTATATAGGAAAAATTCTATCAATTTTTATTATTTGTGCAACATAAATGCTTTTATATCTGTCAAAATGGTAATTGTGACCTAGAAATGAAAAGTACACCCTAGATATATAAACCATTCATACACTACATTTATTATCATAACATAAAACTGGTGAGAATTTTTCATTAGTGACTTTTCCATTGATGCATATTATACTTGTACTAAAAACAGATTTTGGCAATGATTGTGCTAACTATGCAACAGTGTCCAGCAATATTGATTAAATGTGATGTTTTAAAACTTATCTTCTAATTAAAGATAATTAAACAAAATTACATCAAGTACAGAATTCAAACTCAACCTGTTCTTTATCATGTTTATCAACATAATCAATGACAGTTGGGAGACATTAAACATAAAACCACTGTTGTAATTGTGGTGGGTATAAAAGGTAAATTTTTTGATTCTGTTGCCTACATTCATACACTGTAATTTAATGTACTGATTAAATGGAAGCAAATGTATTTCAATTTGTATACAATTATAGAAATATTTTAAAATGATATATTGTGTTAAATAAATTACAGTAATTATATGTGTATATTTGTTATAAAATAATTAAAACCTGATACAACTAAAAACATGTCCATTTATCCATCCACACTGGTGTGTCCACCTGAAACAGATACCACTCACTCTGATACAATCAACTTGCACGCATACTAACACTTCATCATGCACTGCTTAGAGCATATACATCAATATATATACATAAACATCAACACATACTACCCATCTCAGTACACACACATAAATGCATATGTGCACACACACCCATCAAATCACACACATATGCTCTCTCTCAAACACGCATATTCAAACTTTTATACATATTACCATTTCATCTTGTGTACACTTACGCATGTAAAACTTGCACACATGTATATATATGTACAGCACATGCATGTACGTTTTTTATCTATACACAATAACATAAACAAGTAATTCTATTTTTCAAAGTCATTCAGAAACAATAAATGAAGTATATATGTACACACATGCACCTAAACAATTATACATACAACATTTAAGTTACTACAATATACACTATATACATGTATAAATGTAAAGTATATATAAAAAATAATCTAACAAATTATAAATATATATATATGTGTGTTGCATCTTATGAAAACTGGCCTTATAGGAGCTAGATATTCGATTTTGGCAAAGGAATGTGTCAAAAAACTTTTTTTAAATGACACTTCAAATTTCTGAAATATCTTGGAAAATAACATGAAAATTCATTATTACAAATTTTGTAGACTTAAGGTAAATCTTTTTACCTGCAGTCAAGTTTTATTTTTAATAAGCAGGTGGTCATTATATAGAGGTGTCTGGTTTCACAGTTTTACATGTATTTAAAAACAACTTGTTCTTGGTTTTTGTAAATGTTGATCAAAATAAAACATAAATTAAGACAGTAAGTAAAGTTTTAGACTCGTCCTATATGGTCCGTTTTTCATGTGATGCATCACATCTGTGACAATAATATGTGTGTAGTAGTATTAACTTGTGTGACATAAAAACAAAATCGAGAGCCTTAAAACTCATTTAACTAATAAACACAAAATCCAAAAGTACAAACACTTGAATGTGAGAAAAGTTCAACAAAATTCAACTTGTATACTGTAATGGTTTGCGTGTTGATGTTATATATGAAAAAAGTCCAAGTCATTTCTGTTCACAGATTGTTTAAGCATGAAGTTCAGTACGAATGTAAATGAAGGTTAACAAAAGTCCAAATATACAGATTCTATGGGCAAAATTCAAGTTTCAAGATATCTTACATGAAAACAATGATTTAAATAATTTGCTACATGTATTTGAGATGCGATTATGACATGAATATCAGGACAAACAGAAACATGCTGAAATAATGGTTTATATTACATATTATACCAGCGGTAATTCTACAGCAGCACTAGACAGTATGATGGTTAAGATGAATGTTACAACAGGCCATAACAAACAAATGGCTTAAGTACTGTATACTGCTTTATTTTCATGGTGTCAAATTTTCGCGCTTTGACGATAACTAATGTATTCGCGGTGTCATATTTTCGCGTTTTATCTTGATTCAAGGAAAACAACTCTAGCAAATTTAATGGCCTTTTAATACCAGTGTCTATTCACGGTGGTTTAATTTTCATGGGAATACACTTGACCGCGAATATAGCGAAAATAAAACCATAGCGAAATATAAGCATTATACAGTAATGTATTTATATATCCAAATAAATATCTATATTAACAATATGTAAATAGATATAAAATGAAATGATTGTGAATTAATTAACACAGCAGATGTATGGGTATACAAGGCAAATACCCAAATATTAACGGCCCAAAAATATACTTAAAATATTTCAAAATAATATGATGAAATGGTTCTGTAATAATTTTTTATGTAAATACAACTTATTATTGTAAGAATAGCATTTAGAAATACAAATACATGATAAAAATTGTCATAAAACGCCTACATGGTTTTGATGAAAACAGAAATGCTATGTTGAAGTATGAACTTAACTGTTAAATATGTAATCTTGATGCAGAAATGGCATGTTGAAATATGAACTGAACTGTTAAATATATTATCTTGATTACGGTTTTCTTTATCCTGAATGTAATAAGTACTTTGTGACACAAGTAGACTGTAAGGATGAAAAATAACTGACAGCTCTGACCAGCAAGTAGGACAGTTCTGGCCATCACATCTCTGACCAACACATAAGACAGCTCTAACCAACACATAATATAGCTCTAACCAACACATAATACAGCTCTAACCAACACATAATACAGCTCTGACCAGCACATAATATGGCTATGCTATGACCAACACATTAGACAGCTCTGACCAGCACATAAGACAGCTCTGGCCATCGTTTTTAAATGTTGAATTAGGTTGTTTATTCTGAATAAAATATCATAAGATTTTTTGTAATAAAATTTAAATATAAATCTCTTTTTTTTCTTACTTTTTTTAAACAAAAATAATAATATGAATATTTCACCTGAATAAGTGGAACAAAAAAAAAGAATCTTGGCAAGTTACAATGACGGCTCTACATGGGTAAATATACCTAGATCTCCAGGCGATGGAAGAACAAAATTCAAATCTTAACTAGTGATACGTAACATTATTAATGACAAAATATGTATTTTCAACATCAAGATTTTTCATCTAGGATTTATATACAACCTCCATCAATGCATCATGTATTTTCAACAACAAAAAATCTTCCTTTAAAAATTCAAAAAGGATTTAAATACAGCAGGTAAACCTACAAAATAACTACTTTTTGATGGATTTCACCTTGCAGCCAATGGAATCATTAGAATTAGTCATTTAAAAAAAAATCAATAAATACTATAACTAAACTGTACTTGTATAATGATGACAGGATATACAAGACAGGAGTTAAACAGCACATAACATTTGAGACATGGATCTTGATATTTCTACCTGGCATTTGAGACAGAAATGAGATTCAAAATTTGATTGATAACTACCGACTGTTTTATACTGTATATCTACCTACTTTATCTACAATCTCATGGAATTATATATACATCTATGGTCAGTCTGATTTGATTTAGAACCATTGCAGGACATTTAGTCCGGTGTATTGCCAATTCCTACCAGACCGAAAAAGAATTACCAGATTGAATTCATACTTCAGTATCAATTGTGAAATCAAGCAACCAGACATTCCGCCCTGTATCACAAAATTTTCTGTCTGACCAAAAGATTTTTACCAGAAATGTCAGACAGCATTTCACAAAGCCTTTGAAGGAGTGGAGTAATAGTGTTTATACTCCATGAAGTTGGGTTTCTTTCACTTACATTTCACAGTCAGTTATGGCAGAAGAAACTGGAGTGTAAAGAGGAAACTAGAAGGCACAAAGAAAACCACCAACCTTTGACAATCAAGCTGCCAGACTTTTTCAAACTAGGATCTGCCCGAAGTGGGATTCATAAGCCAGTGTTCTGAGCCACTCTGCCACCAAGGTACCTTAGCCTAATGGACATTAGAATTTCTGATAATTGACTTCTACAACATGTGATTTTATGTGAGGTCTAGATGTATATCTTCCCTAAAAATCGGATCGGATTCAATCAAATAATATGTGAGCAAATTTTTGTGCAACCTGATACAACTGCTGTATACTTTACTGTTCAACAAAAAGATAATGGAGTGGAGTAATTGTGTTGTTATGTCCTAGCCAAGAGAATTGCACTAACTAGAATTTTGAGGCAGTCAGTTCAAGGAAACAGGAGTGTTTGGAGAAAAATTCATTTTGAAGTACGGATAGAGTACAACCTAATGAAGCATACACGTTTATGAAATATTAACAAAATAAAACCTTTACTGTGCATTAATTTGCAAAAATTGTACATGTTGCATTTTCATGAAATAATTATAGATGTTTTCAGTTGAATTAAATATGTACTTAGCAATTGTCAGAGCAACCAATAACACAAATAAATAAAATAAACAGAAATGCAGAGAGACTAAAACCTTGTCACAAGTACATGCAGATTTATAAGGACCTAAAAAACAACAACAGGTTGACAAATATCTCGAAATTAGTGGATAATCTTACAAATTACAAAATATATCACCACTTCAGATCTAACAGGTGTACAATATTTTTCTATAGGTAAACAACACTGACCTGTCCGCTTGACCTTTAATTTAAATATTTATTGTGGACCAGTACATTTATTTATAGGGAACACAGTGTGTATTTTCTCTACAATGAGGGAAGCATACATTGTTTATGCATCAATTGTCAATTCTAACATTATTAGATGGATGATCATACATATGAATATTTCTAATAAAAGGTCAAGTTGACAGGTCAATGTTGTTTGCCTATACAACAAGTTTTGACACCTTGGTTTTCCTTAATTACAATCTGTTCTCAAATAAAAATATGTATATATAAATGTGTGCAGTAAAATACATTTATAACAACAAGCCCTGGGGACTATATTTTCAACTTTGTTATAAAGCAACTACATTATATTGTGTTATATATAGAATTATACAGAGAAGCGGTTGGGCCCAAATATTTGACATATATATATCCATGTATTTGGTTTAAGCGTGTGCGTTATAATCGTGTTTTACTGTACTAACATAAAACACATGGGACTGGCAACGACTGAACTTTATATATAACTTTATGAAAACTTATGTACTATAATTTGACAATTGTTCCTTAACTTAAGTTTACCTTATTAACTAACATAAATCTGGCAGATTTGAAATCTGAATAATTTTGTTACTTTTCAAGATATTTGTGAATTTAGATATTATTCTTAAGATCATGCTAAGCTTATTACAGTCAAACCTGTATATAAAGGCCACCCAAGGTAATAAGTAAAAGTGGTCTTTATGAGCAGGTGATCTTTATATACAGGTTCAAATTACACTGATACAGAGCAACTGTAATAAAATTTACTGACCTTTAAAAGCAGGTGGCCCTTATATAGAGGTGGCCTCTAAGACAGGTTTGACTGTACTGATCTGTATTTCAATTATATTGAAACTTTTCAGTATTATAAAATAATTCCAAAATTGTTTTCAGTTAAGGAAACTCTTAGTGAAGAAATGACTGAAAATAGGACCTGTGTATATTACACAATATACACACACTAATATATTACACAATTATTTTAGCAAGAAGTCTGGCCTAGTGGAAACAAAAATCACAAAGGTCTTGGAAATTTTACTCTCCATACAATGTATTAGATGATGATGGGCTGTGATTTGTCAGTGTGTCTAATCTACTTAGCCACCACAGCTTCTATAAGAATGATTAGGATATCAATTACAAAAATAATCCATTATCAAATAAATACAACATTATTTACCTTATTTGTGTAATCAGTTTTGTTCTATAAAATTCTTTTTTAAAAGAAAATGTCTCGTTCAAAGTGGCATGATTTGATCCAACACGGAGAAAATGTCTCATTCAACATGTTTAAAATGGCATGATTCGATCCAACACAGAACAGCACTTAAATGACATATATACACACATAAATACAAAATAATTACAGCCAATCAGAAAAAGTTTCCTATCCACATATTTAATAACATCCAATCAGAAAAGGTTTTCTATCCACATAATTATATAACTAACATGGACCCCATCAGTCGATTGTTGCAAGTTGATTCCATATCTGTATTTACTGATCAGTATATATACTCTTTGTAGGATTAGTGGATTACATCATAGTTATTTTTAGCACTATATTGACAACATGATTATTAAACAAAACCTGTATCTGATGAATTATTTAGGCAACCTAATCATTACACATATCCTGATCAGATCAGATGATTCATAAATCAGTTTTACAACTTAATACAACCATCTGGAGAAATAGGTTTTGTTTCTGAGTGATTGTCTTCCCTTGGGAAGCCCTGGTTTATACATGCCACTAACAGATGGCACTGTTAAGTATACTTCCTCTTCCTTTGCACATGGTTACTTGCCAGTAATTCAGTCATCATCCTCTTCTCTTACATATGCTAAGGGGAAATAACCCATCTATAAAAGATAAAATAATGTATTTGTAGATCACATCTCCGAGACTAAATAATGTAGTCATACGAAAAGTCTTCCATTAACACAGTGGTCCATTCCAGTCCTTAACCCTGATCTTTGGCAGGCAAATTAATAAACTTTCAAACACTAGGATATGGCCATGTGGTTACAAAAAAAAGACAAGACAATAAGAGGCATAGTGATGCATAAGGGCATACTTCAGACCAGTTGGACACCAAGGTTCCTCAAGTTAGGTGAAATTAAATCTTTCATTCTGACAGACAGGAGATAAAAGTATGTCTTTATTTGATGCAGGCAAAGCTATAATAACAAATTAAAAATATTCTATTTCATTGTAAGAGAGAGAAAGTTCTATAAGTGGTGTTTTTAAGCTTTCAGATAATATGTTAAAGACAAAAATATATAATTTTCTTTTTGAAATCCTGGTTCAAAACAGTGGAATTTGAGACAATTGAATTATGTGTAACCAGAAATCTTGTGTAAAGAGAACCCATCTTTTAAATATTACTCCTCTTAATAAGCTGTGTAATCCAAAACCTTGTAATAGTAGAACAATATCTTTAGTCCCAAAGCAGTTCAGTTTAGACAGGTCCAATGTACAAACCTTTCCAGTGACACAATGTTCTCCTTTCCACCATCCTTTATCACTTCCAGTTTTACTCATGATGGCCACTCGATCACCGCGGGTTAAAGACAGTTGAGTGGTTGCTGTGGCAGCATAATCATACATAGCTATACAATATCCCAGGATTCTTAAATCTGAAATGAAATGCAGGATAATCCTAACTCAATTCCCAATTATATAAATGAAATTAAAACTAAAACAGTCTTCTCTTGAGAGACAAATACCCCCGGTCCCTAACATGGCCGAGTTGTTATTTCTAAGACTTGACCTTGTGACCTTGACATGTCATCTCTTGTTGGTTTACATTTGTGCCAAGTTTGATCAATATCCCTTCATTCAACAGACATTGAATATATGGAGCAGACACAATATTGGGATTTTAGGGCAGACAGATGGACAGACAGGGTGAATCCTATATATTAGTATACCTTTCCAGTTAGTTTGTGGGGGTATATAAATATACCTCCATTGTACATTAACATTATGAGTTAGCTATTTCATACATCATCATATTTTAGACTGTAATAGCTAGGAATGTTAAAATTACTGGTTAATAATTAACATAATTGAAAATAACAGTTTAGGGCCGACTTTCAGAATTGTTCAGTCCTCCTGTTCAACTATTCCATCCAGGTCCATTAAAATACTTAACAAAAGCTTCAATACTGGACAGTAACTTCCAAAGACCCCACCATAGGTATGCCACATATAAGGTCCTAAGCTTCAATACTGCACAGTAACTTCCAAAGTCACCACCAAAAGGTATGACACATATAAGGTCCTAAGCTTCAATACTGGACAGTAACTTCCAAAGTCACCACCAAAGGTATGACACATATAAGGTCCTAAGCTTCAATACTGGACAGTAGCTTCCAAAGTCACCACCAAAAGGTATGACACATATAAGGTCCTAAGCTTCAATACTGGACAGTAACTTCCAAAGTCACCACCAAAGGTATGACACATGTAAGGTCCTAAGCTTCAATACTGGACAGTAACTTCCAAAGTCACGACCAAAGGTATGACACATATAAGGTCCTAAGCTTCAATACTGGACAGTAACTTCCAAAGTCACCACCAAAAGGTATGACACATATAAGGTCCTAAGCTTCAATACTGGACAGTAACTTCCAAAGTCCCCACCAAAGGTATGACACATATAAGGTCCTAAGCTTCAATACTGGACAGTAACTTCCAAAGTCACCACCAAAAGGTATGACATATATAAGGTCCTAAGTTTCAATACTGGACAGTAACTTCCAAAGTCACCACCAAAGGTATGACACATGTAAGGTCCTAAGTTTCAATACTGGACAATAACTTCCAAAGTCACCACCAAAAGGTATGACAAATGTAAGGTCCTAAGCTTCAATACTGGACAGTAACTTCCAAAGTCACCACCAAAGGTATGACACATATAAGGTCCTAAGCTTCAATACTGGACAGTAACTTCCAAAGTCACCACCAAAAGGTATGACACATATAAGGTCCTAAGCTTCAATACTGGACAGTAACTTCCAAAGTCACCACTAAAAGGTATGACACATATAAGGTCCTAAGCTTCAATACTGGACAGTAACTTCCAAAGTCACCATCAAAGATGTGACATATATAAGGTCCTAAGCTTCAATACTGGACAGTAACTTCCAAAGTCCCCATCAAAGGTATGACACATATAAGGTCCTAAGCTTCAATACTGGACAGTAACTTCCAAAGTCCCCACCAAAGGTATGACACATATAAGGTCCTAAGCTTCAATACTGGACAGTAACTTCCAAAGTCACCACCAAAGGTATGACACATATAAGGTCCTAAGCTTCAATACTGCACAGTAACTTCCAAAGTCCCCACCAAAGGTATGACACATATAAGGTCCTAAGCTTCAATACTGCACAGTAACTTCCAAAGTCCCCACCAAAGGTATGACACATATAAGGTCCTAAGCTTCAATACTGCACAGTAACTTCCAAAGTCACCATCAAAGATGTGACATATATAAGGCCCTCTACATTTCATTCAGACATTTAGCTAATTCCAGGGATAAAGCGTAATTATTTTGAGTTAGACTTCAGCTCACTTCAGAAAAGAAGTTATATACATGAAGAAACAAACAGCTAAAATATGTCAAATTCACGAGCCCAGACTTATTTCAGGAGCCATGCACTACTTAGATTACTAAATTCAGTCTCATCAATGGCTGTGTAAATGTTCAAATGTAATAAATTCAGTCAAACCTATCTACAAAGGCCACCCAAGGGAACCAGTAAAAGTGGTTTTTATGGGCAGGTGGCCTTTATATACAGGTTCAAATAATATGAATAAAGAACAATTAAGATACAATTCTACTGGCCTTTATGACCAGGTGGCCCTTATATAAAGGTGGCCTTTAAAGCAAATTGGACTGTAATATACAAGTATTCAGCCAATATTTCCCTCTTGGCTGGTATTGTATACATACTTGGACCATTAAACCCAGTCTGAGCTTTTACTGGAAATTTTAATACTGTATCAACTCCTGGAAAACTATCTGCCAGGGAATTTATCTGATAAAATTCCACCAATTCCTGTAATATAAAATGAAATATTATCAGTATTAAACAAGGTCTGCCAGAGAATTTAAATGATAAAATTCACCCAAATCTTGTAACAAAAAATGAAATATTATCAGTATTAAACAAGGTCTGCCAGGGAATTTAAATGATAAAATTCACCCAAATCTTGTAACAAAAAATGAAATATTATCAGTATTAAACAAGGTCTGCCAGGGAATTTAAATGATAAAATTCACCCAAATCCTGTAACATAAAATGAAATATTATTAGTACTGTAAACGTATTTAATTTCGTGTGTATTTACTTTCACGGTATAGGAAATTTAGACATATCCGCATAGTTAAATTTCCGCGATTTTGAAATATGCACTATAATACAATAAGCATAATATAGTTTTCGCTTGGTATTAATTTTCGTGCAAAACAGTCAATCGCGAAATAAGCGAAAATTAGTACACTGTGAAAATAAATAAGTTTACCATATTAAACAAGATGTGTTGATTGTAATGGTCCAAGTTAAAATTATTTCACTTACAGGGAGTCGGGTATGAAATGGTGAAAGAAACCACTGACTTTTAGCAAGTAAACTTTATCACACTAAAATTGATTGATTGATTGATAAATTGGGGTTTTATGTCCAAGTAAGATATTTCACTTATACCATGATATCACCTGCAATAAGTGAAGTGATACAATTTTTAACATTAAGTTTGCAATATGCTCAGGACAGAGTAGTTTTTTTAGTGTGCCACACCTACTGTAACACAGGGCATAGGTAATGTCATTTAGGTCCCAGACAAGATTATTACACATACAGGTAGTCAGTTTTGGAATAGTAGAAGAAACCACAGTCCTTCTGCAAGCAAAGTGATAAACTTCATCACACTGAAATCTGGACCATGAGGAAATAATACCAAGGTAACAGGAAGTACTGTGATCAATAACCCCTGTAACTTGGACCAATTGATGTATCGGCGGCCACGCATTTATGTTCCAACACTGGCCGCCATCACAGTTCCAAAGCAGCACCATGGCAACTAATGACGTTCTTGTGTCAGTGACTTAATTAAATATCACAATTCAGGCTGTGTTTTCATTCTTTTTGCGTGTAATTCAAGAATGTTGGGCCTTTGTTGGAAGATTGTGGGCGATCCTTCAATTGGCTATTGAGGCCTGATAAATTGGCTAATCAGGGCTCCTTGCAGGGCTATGATAATTTCTCTGTTAAATATACTCAACAACCGAAAAAGTAAGGGACTCGGGTAAAATATGACATAAAAATCCTAAAATGAAAAACATAAAATCCATCTGTATTTTGTTCTTGTTTTCTTCTTGTTTCAAATGATTTAATTAACTGAATTTTGTGTGCATAACATTAAATTTCCTTTAGCATATAAATGGCCATACAGTGTTTTGTTTTTTTTTTTTACTTTTGATCACATTATGATTACTCCTAATAAAACTCAGTGATTTTGTTCAGCTAAATTTACCACCGAATAAAGGTAGGTTCTCCTGGGAAAAGTTACTAAAATTTCCTAATTTGACTTTAAAATTTCCCAATGTGATTTAAAAAATTCCCAAGAAACTTGCAGACGACATTAGTTATGTATGTCATAATGCAGTTTACTAAGTTTCAGAACTTCAATTTTCCCAATCTTAAAGACAGAAGGCAGTTTTTAAACAAGAAACCCAAGGGCCCAAATGCTCACCTGAGTGTAAGTACATTTCTAATGCAGTAGTTAAATGGTCAAATGCATAAAGTTAAATGGTCAAATGCATAAATTAAGGACAATGTCCAAATTTTTGCAAATCTGATAGCCTTTAATCTAGACACAATTACTGCTTAATATTGTCCAATTGGGTCAGTATTTAGGAAGAGTTGATTAAAATGTGTAAAGTTTACACATGATGCATGACGGTCAATGGATGACACAGGTCGGACAACGGACGAAAATAGACGGCAATACCTCAGGTGAGATAAAATCTCAGCAGCTGTTATACAGTACTTACTATTACATTACGGAATAACTTATTATTTGACAAATAAAAACCTTCAGAATCCCGTCGAATCTTCATATGTTGTATAATATCTGCATTTCTAAAAATATACCACTATCCATCATATACATACACTATCTGGGAACCAACAAACAGAGGTGAGGAAATTATAAAAGTTTGTACATTGTAGAAACAGAATGAAGATGAACTTTGGCCCATGATTCTGAGATACACAGTTTTGATTTCTTTTAATACAAAGTAAATGTTTGATATCTCAAAAGCCACTTTTTTGGACTGGAGTGAAGAAATAGTGTTTTATGTCCCCACAAAATTTTTATTGGCTAATATCAAGGCAATCCATACTGGGATGAACCTTTTTTTTATTTCTAATAAAACTGAGATCGGTCCTAATTGCAAATTGTTTAACAACTTCATTCATTCTGCCAATGTACAAACTTTTAAATTTCTTCAAAGTCCAATCAGTCCACAGCCAAAAGCCATGTATGGATAGCCATTGGTATCACACCAATTAAAGTATGAAGGCCCAGAAAGGCCTATCAATGTTACAGTTATACTTACAGGCAATGAGTGGAAGAATTTAGTATCAGCAAGAAAGAACATATTATCATGATTTTTTTCCACTCTAATATGCCGAGTTTGGTTGTCATATCTAAAAAATAGAACAGAAAAACATCCAAAGATTCAGGCAGGCATACAGTTTATACATAACATAGTCAACATGCTTAACATCCAATGCTACTTGTAAAGTTGTAAAGTCTGAATTAAGATGGCGTCCAGATAGACATGCATTTCTTTAAGATCAAAGTTTATTATATGGCAAAAGATTAGATTATGGAGAGAGAGAGAGAGCGAGAGCATAGGTTTAAATCATGGAGAGAGAGAGACAGAAAGAGAGAACACATAGGTTTAGATTATGGAGAGAGAGAGAGAGACAGACAGACAGAGATAGACAGAGAGAGACAGACAGAGAGAACAAGTGACAGAGACAATTCTTTTAATGGTTATAGTCATGATTCTACAAACCACTGAATTTATATCAGTGGAAGAAAAGAAACTTCTAAAGTACAATTTAAAATTCACCAAGATTTAACCAGTATATTCATGTTATACTTCAATTTAAAGTCATGCAAATCATAAGAATATATAATATTATTAATTACACCATAAATATATGAGCAGCAAAAGTTGATTGTAAATAAATATATTTTGTACAAAGTTTTCCATCAAAATAATTTCCCTCTGAAAATTACCTGAAAAGGTGTGTGTGTGTGTGTGTGTGTTAACATTTTGAGAGAACATTTCCTTCTATATATAACATGTTCAGTAACAGATAATTAGTGTGTGTGTGTGTGTGTGTGTGTGTGTGTGTGTGTGTGTGTGTGATTCCTAGATAATTCTCCTGCTTTCCTTGTGTATGTTGTGGGTGTGTTGCACATTCCATTTTTACACTTTCTGCTTTTAAAAGCAAGTGTATATAAATACAAGGTTAAAAATATGAGATAGAAATCTCTCTCTCTATCTCTGTGTGTGTGTGTTCTTACTTTATACTAAGAGATAGTTCCCCTCTGCGGCCTGGATTTTCACTGACTCTAATTAGGAATGTTCCGTTTGACAGATTGTTAAGTCTTCTCACTGCAGTATCTCTATCCATTGGACCGACAAACCTACCAATAAAAATTATCACATTTTACACATATCACTGAAACCAACCACGATACATCAATCCTATCCACATTAAGTTACAAACAAAATTTTACCATATCACTCTTCACAAATGGATGGTTACAAACACATATACTGTAAAATCATTGCTTATCATGGCATTCTTATTTTGGTTATTTTGTGGAAACAATGACCCATGAATTTAATTGTCAATAAAAAGGGTTTATATTAAAAATTAATCTTATTTAGTATCCATAAATCACAAATTTATTACCCATCAAAATGGTATTTTTCTTTAGAACTATGAAAATTAACACAAATGAAATATGAAACTTTAAACAAAAAGTTTATCATTGGATTCAGATGAATTCAAGTAAATTCGCCCCCACTTTCAACAAATTCGCCCCATGTCAAAATCGCCCCCACTTCTTGCAAATTCGCCCCCACTGTCAAAATCGCCCCCATTTTTTCCAATCATGAACCATATATTAACAAAATAATTTTTTATTTTATTTTTTTTTATACAAAATCAAATAAAAAATAATGCTATTTTAGAAATGAAACATATCAGTATATCCATTTAATAATATTTAATTGTATTGTATTATTAAACATAGTCAATGTTGCTTTTGACAAAATAATTTTTATTTATAAAATACCGACATAGTAGAAGCCTTCAAGTGAACAATTAATTAGATGTTACCAGGAACAGAGAAATTGTTTCGTAAGAATGGCCTGGTATGTTAAAAGATGTTTTTAATGATTTCTCTCAACAATGTAATCTATATCAATATTCTAATGTTATTCTTTAATAAACTTTAAGTATTTTCTTTTTACTGTGCCCACTGTTATCGTTATAATCTTACAAAGGACTTTTGATATGAATGCGCGACAAAAAACATTGCAATAAAACAATGCATATTTACAAATAATTTGTGTGCAGTTAAATATGCATATCCAAGGTCGTAAAAAAAATAACTTTATGTTTAGAAGACGATTTTTAAAAAATTGGGGGCGAATTTGCAAAAAGTGGGGCGACTTTGAACGGGGGCGATTTTGACATGGGGCGAATTTGATGAAAGTGGGGGCAACTTTGACGGGGTGAATTTACCGTGGGGCGAATTGACCTGATACCATTCAGATGAATAAGCTCATACCAGGGGTATAATATAATGCTGGGTTTACACAACACGATTTTGACCTATGATTTACTACAAAATTTTCACCTACAATTTACTTAACGAAAATCAGATTACTTGTATAACTCCTACTAACTTGTATTAACTAATAATAACTCGTATTAACACAGACTAGCTCTTGCAAAAAATCTGCCTAGTTGTAGCAAAACAATGGACATGCTCATTATTTTGCTATGACTCAGCTGATTTTTTGTCAGAAGTTTGTAGGTGTTCATATGAGTACCCGTAACTAAAAGTTTAATAAGAGTTACTACTACAAGCTAAAACAAGTAATCAAATTTTCATCAAATAAATCGTAGACGAAAAAATCATAAAATAAAACATAGGTCAAAACTGAATTTTAAATCCAGCATTAGATCTTGTGAACTTTGTGAAAGTAACCTGCAGCATATATTTACACAACTTATAACAAACAAATGTCAAACAGTGACAGATAAAATTATGGGGTGGTATCCTGTTTTGAGTTTATCAGGGACTGTTCATAATTTAACAAATAACTTATTAGCTTACCCTTCCGGAGCACCCAGCCTCACTTCCCTGGTGGAAGTTCACTTGTCTAACCTAACTTGTCAGTTCCAAAGTTTTTACTTTGCTTCTGGATTGTGATTCGGACATGGATTAGTATGTTTGTTTTTGATTATTAACAATGGGACTGGTGAACACACAACCTCCTTCAGAGGTCACACTAATCTGGAGAGGGGAAAACACTGAGCTAGCAAAGTGACAATTAACACCAATCTGCAGTTCTTGACTTTGAGTTTTATCAAAAGAATCATATATCAACAAGAAAACTGTTAGCTAGAGCTCACTTAGTATACCCCTGCTTTTAACTTCAACAATTGAACGTAAATGTTGAAATATAAAATAAGTCATAAATAATAAATACATAGGAAGTAGATGTCTGGCAGACTTGAAATCCATACTTGGGGCATGGTGCCTCATACTGAACTTGCATACAAAAATTAAAGTGGCTGCATTTAGTAGTTGCCAAGAAAACTGTTACAAATTTTTTTGTTTCGGAAGAGGAACTGAAGGACAGCGGTAAATCAATATACACCCCTTTCTTCAAAGCCGTGTATAGTTAAAGCAGGTAGCTAATAACACACATAACAATAGAGGCTAACTTATGACATAACACACACATAACAATACAATAAGCATGCATATTACCTACCATTTATGAGAAGATAAGCTCTCTTCATCAGGTACATTCACATAACCAATGTTATTAGTAGCGGGAGGATGGGCACTTGGTGGGGACATTGTGCCGTTACGCTCTGTTTTCAGCTTAACTGGGAGGTATGATGGCTTTCGGGTCACCTAAATATGCAATAAGTGGGAACATTATGCAAACATGCTTATGAGTGTACAACATTTAACCAATTGTTTATGTTTACAATAGTCTCACACAGTATTTGCAGCATAAATACAGTAAAACTTTAATAACTCGAGTTCACAGGACTTTAATTTAAACTTTGAGTTCACAGGACTTTAATTTAAACTTTGAGTTCACAGGACTTTAATTTAAACTTTGAGTTCACAGGACTTTAATTTAAACTTTGAGTGCACTGGATTTCAATTTTAACTTGGGGCGCATTGGATGTCATTTTTGACTTGGAATGCACTGGACTTCGACTTGGCGTGCACTGGATGTCAATTTCAACTTGAAATGCACTGGATTTCAATTTTGACACAGTGTGCAGTGGATTTCAATTTTGACATGGGATGCACTGGATTTCAATTTTGACATGGGGTGCACTGGATTTCAATTATGACAAGGGGAGCAATGGACTTCAACTTGACATGGGTGCACTGGAATTCAATTTTGACATGAGGTGCACTGGATTTCAATTTTGACATGGGTGCACTGGATTTCAATTATGACATGGGGTGCATTGGAATTCAATTTTGGCATGGGGTGCACTGGATTTCAATTTTGGCATGTTGTGCACTGGATTTCAATTTTTACATGGGGTACACATGACTTCAACTTGACATGGGGTGCACTGGAATTCAATTTTGGCATGTTGTGCACTGGATTTCAATTTTTACATGGGGTACACATGACTTCAACTTGACATGGGGTGCACTGGAATTCAATTCTGACATGGGGTGCACTGGATTTCAATTATGACAAGGGCTGCACTGGACTTTAACTTGACATGGGGTGGGTTTAAATTTTGATATGGACTGCAACTGACTTTAGACTTGAAATGCACTTTTTAGTAAGAAATTACAAAATTAAATTTGACCTGAAGGAAAAACTGGATGTGAATTTTGACCAAGTGCACTGGACATTGATTCGAGATGTTCAAGATTTCAAGTTTTCAATTGGTATCACTAAGAAATTCAAGGTACAACTAAAAAGTTCTCCATTGTATTAAAATTAAAACACTTGTCCAGTTATCAAGGTTTTACTGTATACAGAGCTAAAAATAAAGAGAAAAAAAGCATAATTCAAGTTTCAGGGGTAGACTAAAACTTAAATATTAAAGTTATTAAAAAGGAAAAAAAAGAAAAAAACAACACCAGTATGACATGAACAGGGTTGGATGGTTTGATCACAACTTCAGTATATCAGCATTCTATAATGATCATTTTATAACCTTCTATTTAGAATTATTTATCTTTGTGGGTTTCATGCACTAATGATGAGCACCTGTTACATAGTATGACAAAATGAACCTGGATGTTGACAGCAATAAAATAACAACTAACACACAAGACAACAAGATATCATCCTGATTAACAAAACATCCAGTTACCTACCAAGATAATGTACTAAGTTGACATATAAGTCTATCTGTATAACAGTTATCTGACTGAAAACAAGGTGACATGTCTAAATACAATCAGTATTCACAAAGGTGACATATGTCTAAATACAATCAGTATTCACAAAGGTGACATATGTCTAAATACAATCAGTATTCACAAAGGTGACATATGTCTAAATACAATCAGATTAGCATCATTTAAATGCTGACTAAAATTAACCAGGAAACAAATAAAAAGATATCAATTAAAAAGTATTTTAGCATTTTATAGGATATTTTATCGTTTCATAAAGATGTCATCTATTGTATTATTACGCAGTAACCTGGTAACGCCGATTTTCTGTAAATAGCTGATCAGTTCAGAAATGTAGGTCAGCCTTAAAGAACTGTTAATTTCGCATTTGTAATCATAAGAATTGAATTGCATTTTTTTACCTAGTTATCGGTGTAACAATATGAAAATTCTTGAAAATTGTGTAAAACCACATAGGGTATTAAATAAGTGTTATAAATATTGGCATGATATGTCATCATGTGATTTTCTTAATTTTCATGTATGCATTATATTTGACGAACATTATTTCAGCGCAGTCATGGTCAACCATATTTATAAATAAGAACACAGTTGCTTCAACAAACTTAAAAATAAAGCTATCCATGGATTTTATTCAGGAGATTAGAACAATTTTTTTCCTGAAACAAATTAAGAAAATTTCCACTTATCTTACCGACTCTAAATTTTTAAGCCTTTCCTTTAGGTTTTTATGACAATATTTTGGCCCTGTTATACTAGTAGTGTTTTAATCGCAATGTACTACGGTAAGTTTCACTTATTTCGCGTTTGAAAATTTTCACCACATGTTAAATAATACATGTACATGTATATATTTCTGATCTTATAATCAGTTACATAAACCTGTGTAAATATTACACCACATGAAAGGTCGGAAATTACAAACCCACAAAAATTTGAACCCATGAAATTAAAGTACATTAACATTAAACTTGTTTATGATGAAACCTAAATTTACCTTAATTTGTTCTTCTTGAACTAAATGTTGTGGAAACCAGCCTTCTTCACCATGTAAATGACCCTGCAATAAATAATACAAACAATTAAAATTTTAATTAGTTAATGTCATCACATGTAATAACCACTTTTCAAATAAAAGAGCAGAAGTCAATCTAGTTCACTGCACCAAATAGTGTTTATTGTAGAGTATGCATATTTGCCACAGAGCCGTAATGTATAAGCCTTGGATGGCTAAATTTAACATAACATGAATGCAGCAAAAATATTGATGTCATATTGTTTTAGAGGATTTTTCTTCCTTCTTTTTTTAAAAATAGCCCCATCTGAAAAATCCTATAATGAACACTACCCAAAATTTGACAATATGCATAAAAGTAATGGCTCATGGAAGAACATGAACCTACATGTATATAGTACCTAATAGACTCATGGAAGAGATAGGAAAGCTAATACAACAGTGACTCTCTACACCTTTTCTTACCAAGCTATAAATAAACATGACACGACTTTGTAATGATACTATCATCTATATTATAGAAAGTGCAGTTTTTTTGCGGCCCCACAGGACATGAAAGCAAACATTGTAAAAACAGACTATGTGTCTGTAAGTAAAAAGTAGATTACAGTTTCGAAAGGTTTGACCTAGCAAATAATCTGTATTTGGCCTATGGATATACTGAATTTAGAATAAAATCTTCTGTCATAGAACTTTGTCTGCTGCACTTTCTTTACGGTCACACCGTCAGTCATATCACAGATACATATGAAGTGACTAAATGATGCAGTGGAAGATCTCTTCATATATAATATACACATCTGACAATGGAGTTTTTTCTCTTCAGTGTCCAATTCCAAAAGGAACTTCCTTATGCAAAAATATATAGGTAAACAACATTGACTTGTCAGTTTGACCTTTATTTAAAAATTTATTATGGGCCAAGTATTTATGTATAGGGAACACTGGTGTTTAAGTCATCTACAGCATGGGGAACATGGACTGTTATATATTTACTGCAAATCCTGATGCCACCCATGCACTGAATTAATCCTCCTATTTGAATATACCTAATGAAAAGTCAAGTGGACAGGTAAATGTTGTTTGCCTATATATTAATATATCATTCTTTTAGAGCAATTCAAGTAGACTCAGATATTGTAATTGTAAGTTTTAAAATGGACAGCATCTCAGAAGTAAATTCTAGATTAATGGAGGAAACATTCTGAATAATTTCCGAGATTATCATATAACAATAATTCATTTGTTGTGAACTAAACAAACTAACCTTCCACCATTGAGAATCTGAATTGTTAAGTATCTTTAACACATCATCTTTGTGAAATTTAAGTGTGGCCGTCCCCCACCAGGTGGCGGTTTACCTGTGTAATCTACGAGTGCTCGGACTTGACCTGAAATTATAAATACATGTAATAAATTAACTTTAAAAGCTATAAAATAGTTACTTAATTTCAATAAGTGTATTAAATTTCTAAAATATCAGGAGGAAATTGACAAATGTGAGTACTAATGTAACTGCTTGATTATGCAGTATTCTTTAAGTTTGATAAGTATAATCAGCTAATCTGTGAATAAGCTCATTAGTTGTATTTTATGTCCGACAAATGGTCTTTTTGAAATTATCCTCTTTTACATGTTCCCTTACCAGCGAGTTCAGACATCAAATCTCACAAAAAAGAATAACCATTAATTCTAGAGAGTTGAGTATATAATGGTGTTTTTATTAACCTCAGAGTCAAGATTATATCAAGGCAATTAGTTCTAGTATGGTGGAGGAAACCAGAGTGCTCGGATAATGCTGACCTTCAGAAGAGAACCTACAATCTTTCTCACACTAGGATCTGCCAGAATACAATTCAAACCTGGTGGTAGGATGCATTCTAGAGAATGATGAAGGGCAATAAGAGAAATACAATTTTATAAACAGATCTTCTGTAATTTTTTGTTATATGCAATATGTGTGATTAAGTAATTTTTTTTGCAACAAAAAATATTCCTGAAATGTAATTTTCTGCAAACAATTTAGGGGTTTTCATTCCTCTTAGATTAGTTCATGTTTGAAAAAAGTTTGTAGAGGAAAGGGAGATAAAGGTACAATAAACTGAAGGAAATGACAACACATGTTTAAACCGTTTCAATTAGAAATTGAATTAGACATCAACTGAATAATAAAAACTCCACCAAATCTCCAAAACCCAATAGAAAATTAAAATAAATCATAGAAAAAATAAAATTCATGTTATGAAGACAAAATCAAATACATCATGCTAAATTTTACTTAATTTACATATTATACCAGTATTAATTTTAATTGAGTATTATTATCAATTGTATAAAGTATATAGTAATATCATACATGTATATATCATTTTTATGCTAGAATAGATGATTTCATTCAAATCTTATTTTCAGGTAACTTCTATAAAAAGGTCACATGGTACTAATCTGGCTTCAAATATGCTACATGATCCTTTAAGTAAAGACCATTATCTTGAAAAGGTCACTAAAACACAATACTGGAACTGTCATATAGACAAGCTCCCTGATTTGACCTATATCAGGTATAAACAGGTTCCCTTATTGTCCTATATAGAAAGTTCCCTGATGTGCCCTATATAGACAAGTTTCCTGATTTGTCCCATACAGATGTTTCCTGATGTGACCTATATACAGGTTTCCTGATATGGCTTATATAGACAATTCTCCTGATCTGTCACATATAGACAGGTCGCTGGATCTGTCCTATATAGATAGGTTCCCTGATCTGTCCTATACAGAAATGTCTTTTTGACCTGGTATAATTTACACAGCGCTGCTGATTTTTATTTTATAGACAGGGCCCCTTAGTCATCAGATTTGTCTTTATGTACATACATGTTAGAGTAACATAGTTGCTGTTCAAAAAGACAGATCAAGAGTAACAATTATACCAAACTGATACAGCAGACAGATTGATAAAATGTTGAGGATATATGAAGTTAGAAGACAATAACATATCAACAGGTCAACAGTCAGTATATATATAATATTGGTGGGCTGGAATGATGTCTCATGCCAAGCACAAAATGTCAATGCTGAATAGAATATATAAAATGGCTACTGACACACATTTTTTGTTAAAGTTTTAGAATACTACTTTGTGTTTGATTCATTAATCAATGCAGCATTTTATGTCAGGTATGTACATTTGAACAAATATGTATCAATAGTCTTGGCCTTAAATATTATAAAGCTGAGTACATTTATACAGGTTCAGTATAGACCTGTCAAAAGTCAAACACTAAGCTAACAAACTGGTGCCAAACCGACAGCTAACTGTGGCTCCTTATTACTCGTATCTTGAAGGTTTTTCGGCAGCTGCTATATAACTCTCAGCAGCTTATTGGACACTAGCTGTCCTTTGCTCTGTAATTTGGAAGCCCAGTTTTGACTTTATTTCATTAGCTTAGTGTTTCAACTTTTGACAGGTCTGTACTTTACGTTGATAATAATCTGATATATTCGGGGTATATACATTCAAAATATATCCAATAAATTTTATATGTAAATATGTATAATATAGTAAATATAGTAATAAAAACCATCCCAAAATGGATCTTAAAACTGTTGTCAAAACCCTATAAAGTTATATATGTGACAAATCAGGCAAAAACCATACTTACTTGGTTTTGGGAGATTTTTTAGAACTGAGGACAAGCATTCATGACTTTTAAATTTGAATATAATAATACTATGGATTGTATTTTCATTCAATGTCATGATTCTGCAGACACCATTTACTAATAAGTTTGATAAATATACTTAATAAGAGAATTATAATTCCAGTATATATAATCACAATCCAAAAATCAATAAATATAAACCTTAAGTATGGTTAGGCCCGACATGTCACATACATAACAAAGTATACTGTGAAACCATTACATGTCACAGTGTTCCAATTTTCATGTTTTTCTTCGTAATAATATGGCCCTAGAAATCATTGTCAACCATGTGAATTTACATTCATTTATATATATCTTGACATAATCAATTCATTTCATTACCTATCATCAGCATTAATTGTAGATATACTCGATTTTGTTTCTGATAAAAGTGTTTCAATTTTGGTGAAAATGTCCCAGACTTTCATATAAAATCCCCAATTTTGGTGAAAATGTCCCAGACTTTCATATATAATTCCCAATTTTGGTGAAAATGTCCCAGATTTTCATATATATTCCCCAATTTTGGTGAAAATGTCCCAGACTTTCATATAAAATCTCCAATTTTGGTGAAAATGTCCCAGACTTTCATATAAAATCCCAATTTTGGTGAAAATGTCCCAGATTTTCATATATAATCCCCAATTTTGTTTAATTCCCCGATTTCCACGTTTGAGCTATAACATGTATAACATTACTGGGTGAAACTACAAACAGCATAAATTAAATTCCATCAAAATTTACATAAAATTGGAGTCTATGGATAAACAGCCTTCACAGTATACCTTATTTTTTCAGTAAAATGAATTAAGTTATACATATATACAGATAATTAATTAGAACCTGCTGTAAAAATCAAGATGCAAAATTATAAATTACATTCTGAACTTACTCCTAAATAAACTAGATTTTTTAGTTGATTCACTCGATCTTAAATCTACAAAAAGCAGGTTAAACTACATTAAACAAACAAAGCCACTACTAAAACTACATAAACTAAATATATTGCCTGCCATCCATCAATGTCTATAAAAAGTTGAGGTCTATCCCGAGTTAATAGGCTTATCAGGCCATGGTTTATCCTAGTTTAGGCGTCACAGGAGTCAAATGGGTGTATAATAATCGTGTATAATATTCCCCCTCAGATGGAATGTCAAACCAAAGCGAGGTGAACCCCAGGATGAAATGTCAGCCCATTGGGAGACTCGCCCCCAGAATGTAATGTCAGTCCATTGTGAGACTAACTCCTATGATGGAATATCAGTTCACCGCAAGGTCAACCCCTAGAAAAGTATGTTGGTCCATTGGGAGGTCAAACCCTTGGATGGAATGTCACTTATTCCAGGGTAAACCCTTTGGATGGATTCTTGGTGCATCACAAGGCAAACCTATTTTGAACACATTCATTTTGACAGAAGGGTAGACTGGAACAATGTTAAGCTCCAGCCATGCAGGACATACCACATTTAACCCTGCTGGGTTTCAGACACACAACCTTTAAATCATAAGTCCATGACTTTAGCCACTTGGCCATTACAAAAACAGATAATGGTAGCCTGTGATCATTTGTATATTTCATGCTTTATGCAATGTTACCATAACCCTGATATAATGCCAGCTGTAAATGCATTGCCATTAGATTGTGAATGTCTTGTAGCCTTGAACAGACTTGGCCTAAATCAAGGTAACTTGTCTCCATGGAAAGGGTTTATTAAAGGCAACTTGTCTCTGTGTTGCAAAGCCTTTACAATTACAAATTAACAAGTTAACAAACCAAGACACCACCATGATAGATTTGTAAAAAAAAAAAAAAAACAATTAATAAAAAGCATGTAAATCTCGTATTTGATTATTGACATTACATACTAGATAATATCATTAATTAAATTTAGCTGACATTTTTACAGATATCATGTGTCTGTTATATAAAGCAGTGGTAAACAGCATATGAGTGGATATAGCTTTAGATATTAAAAATATGAAATTCAGAAATACCAGAAAATAAACCTAAAGTACTTACCTTTGTGAAAATATGACTGAATTCTTACATCACATTTACAAAACAGGAGTGGAGAGGGTAATGGGGTTTTACACTCTGGTTCAGATTTTTTTATGGATGCAGTTAGATCTGAGATTGGAGAAAACCAACAACTTTCGGCAACCAAACTGACAAATTTACAGATAAGATTTCAGATTTGTAAGCCAAAATTAGAAAGAACATGGGTTTGTATGCAACTACCTAGATCGTATATCTATCTTGCATGCTACTGATCCAGTTTAGATTCAATACCCTAGCCAGGTAAAACACAGTAGAGATCTAAAACAGTAATAATGAATCAACTTTGATTTTTACAGTTATCTAAATCAAATCAAAAGGACAGTAAAAGACTTGTCTATCTAGACTCTCTCTCTCTCTTTCCAAATTTCAGGTAGTATTTTTTTATTTCCAGTTCAAGTGCTCAAGTTCAAACTGCGTGTTAAATGAAGCAATTAAATAAGTAATATGGCTGACTAATAAAGAAGGCATTATTTGATAAGAATGGCAAAATAAAACATAAGAACTTACTGAGTCTAGATGGAGTGACAGATTTTTGACCTAAAATAATGCAACAGAATACAAAACATACATTGCATGCATAATAAAGTCAGATCAGTAATAACTACAGTCATATAAACATACAACATAAACAACAAACAAGAATTCCACAGAATTACATGTCTTGTCTAGCTCTTATAGTCACCATAAGGCTTAACTAAGGGACATAAATCAATGTACAGTAAAACTTCAATTCACACCTATCATTTGTTCTATCAAATTTTGTTACTATAACAGGGTTTGGTGAATAAATTTTGGGACTTAAAATAGTGTAGCATTGAGCAAGGTGGCAATTCTATCAAGGTTCATTATAATGGGGTTTTACTGTACAATATTTACATTTTGACGAGACAAAATTAGTGAAGCCTTATAGAGACTATTATTGCTAGATAAGACAAAAATATTAAAACAGTTGACAAAGTTATATAAAAGTTAAATGTAAATCTATATATGTGTGAAATGTTCATCACTATATTTACTGTTTGCACATGGGACTTATATGTAATATATACCGGTAGGTCAAAATGGGATTTATGTAAAAACACAAACGATATGTTAATCATAATGCATTAAATGTGAAACCATAGTCAATATGCAATTTATGTGGAATCGTGTTTGAAATATAGGTCAATATCCAATTTATGTAACCATGTGTAATTTGCAAGTCAAAATATTTATGTTGGTCAACATGGATTTTTGTGAAACTATGTATGATATGTTGGTCAATTTGCAATTTTTGTGAAATCATACGTGACAGGTAGGTCAAAATGTGTTTTTATGTTTTCTAATGTCGACAGAGATGTAAACAAAAATTATGTAACAAAATACTGAAAATAGTTAAATATATGAAACATCCAACAAAAATTCTGAGTGACTGAAATAATGCAGGCAGTCTGTGTATCTAAATCTGAATATAAAATAAATTCTTGTCCAAATGAATGATGCAGTGGTGATTTTGGATAGTTACATGTACACGATGCCGTTGTGATTTTGGACAGTAACATGTATACAGAGTGATCAAAGTTACATCTAGATACTGAAACAGAATACATAAGTAAGATACTGAGTGTGAAGATTTTACAACAAAGAAGTAAAGGATAATATTGGACTTGCAACAGCGTGGAATGATGGTGGGTATAGCCAATATGCATGTATATGATACATATAAGGTGAATGAGGTGTGTGAAAATTTTGTACAGGGAGAAACAAGTATGTAGACATCTTCTTACCCTGTATCCGTGGAGGGACGGGAGGCACTAGAAAATAATATATCTATTGTAGCCGCCATCAGTGTTAGGAAACAATAACTGCATAACTTGTTTAAATGACCAACAAAAATATTAACCAAAATCTTTCAATTCTGGGGTTTGATACCAGCTAGTTTACAGTTTGAACAGGTCAGCTATCAATACATAGTGTTTCAGAAAGGTGGAACACATATTGAAAAGACTGCCTATGTGTAAATGTTTAACGATAATTGTTATTACTATACAGTACATACATGATACTAAGTACCAATGTAACATGCTTATATGGACTCTTTAAAAGACCACCATCTTCTAGTTACATGTCACTAATACATCACTAGGTACATGTCAATTTGTAAGTTTTCTGTGACACATGTCACATTACCCCGTAACAGTTGTGCAGAATTATATTGTCTCACTGATACTTTTATGTGTTAATTTCACTCAAAACAGATTTTTTTTTTTTAAATTTTTAAATAAAAAAAGACTTTTCAAGAAATACATGTTTGTAGAGTCAATGACATTTTCCATTAGCAGTGACAATAACAGTTCTGATCAGATGTTAATGGGTATTGCAAGATCTATAAGGGCAATCCCCTTACTTAATCCCCATAGCTATATAATAAACTTATCATGGTCATGTAAAGGTGAACAGAGTATTATTTAGACATACAATAAGGTTAACAAACATAAATCATGTATGATGATGATGTTTATAAATATGATTATGTTGTTGTTGCTGCTGCTGCTGCTGCTGCTGCTGCTGATGATGATGATGATGGTGGTGGTGGTGAAAATGAAAGAGGGAGATGGTTATGATGATGATGATGATGATGATGATGAAGGTTGTAATGATGATGATAAGGATGATGACAACAATGATGATGATTATGGTGATTATGGTGATTGTGGGGTGATGATGATAATGACGACAGTGATGATTTAGGTAGATGATGGTGATGATGATGACGACGGTGATATCTAGGGGGATGATGATGATGATGATGACGATGGTGATATGTAGGGAGATGATGATGATGATGACGACGGTGATATCTAGGGGGATGATGGTGATGATGATGACGACGGTGATATCTAGGGGAATGATGGTGATGATGATGACGACGGTGATATCTAGGGGAATGATGGTGATGATGATGACAACGGTGATATCTAGAGAGATAATGATGATGATGATGATGAAGATGATGATATGTAGGGAGATGATGATGATGATGATGATGATGACAACGGTGATATCTAGGGGATGATGATGACGACGGTGATATCTAGGGAGATGATGATTGTGACAGTGATGATCTAGGGAGATGATCTAGTACTTACTACATTTCTCAGCTGGAGATTTACCAATACATTCTTTATGTACTCCTACTTTTGTTTCTGATAATAAAATAATAAAACAAAATGAAATCATTTATCAATGATTCTAAAACAACATTAAATGTACAAACTTTAATTCTATAACAACAGATTTCACACAATAACTGTCAGAAGAACAGCATGAAATGGCTGCTCATCTAGACCTTCGACCATAACAACTGAACATTTTTCCATCAAAAACAATTGGAACACTATTTTAAACACTAATACTGTACCACTACAGTTGAGTAATGGTGATTAATGTTCCAGTCAAGAATATTCCACTTATATTGATACGTCCCCAGCTATAGGTGAAGGTGCAGAAATTTTGCCTGTGTGTTGCGCTGATGGCATTATACAGCAGGGTTCTTTTTTGTGCCAAGCCCATGGTGACATCAGACGTCGTATAGTTTAAGTTTCCATCCGAAAGAACTGTGACTCATTTCATAATGCTGAGTGCTTAGCATAAGAACAGTCACTACCCACTTTCAAGTCTTGGGTCAGACTCGGCCCGGGATTGAACCCACGACCTCCCAATTTGGCATGGCTACAGTTCTTATGTATTCTGAGAAACAATCTTTTCAAAACAATGAAGATAACAATATATATAATATAGTATACCACAACTATTTGTAATGACGATACAATGTTCTCCTTACCTTGGCACTGGTATCCTTGAAAAAATACACCCCTAAAATATACAAAAATAATGTTACAACATAAACACGATGACTTATTTTATATTTATATAAATTAGCTTCAATTGCTTCTAATCTGATTCAAGTTGTTTGAAGTAAAGGCAGTTATTTTAATCTTCACAAACACATCAACCTAAATCACTTTTAGAACAACAATTACTCATGGTAAGGTGAAAATAAACACAAACCATACAAATACAAAAATTATTTGCTTGTCATTGATACCTGTAATCTCTGTAGCCTACAGTCACAAATGAATTTTTTACAGGTCAGAATGATGATAACAATTTTTGAAGCATGCAACATTTACAACTACAGAAGACATAAAACACACCCAAAGTAAAAAGATGAGAAAGGGAGATAATTCTTACCTTAACAGTTTACCACACACATTACATTCTGTTGGCTTTTCAAACGTATGCATAACATAATTTGTTCCTGCTGGAATTTCTGTGTTCTCTCTGTTAAATAAAAAATTAGAAAATATTAACATAAATATACTATCATCGTAAACTTTGAATACTGCCATTTATTTGTATTTTGATTTTGACAAAACTCAATATTAATTAAAAATCTCGCAAAATTTTAGATCTATTGTTAAATTAATTTTGAAAATGTTAAAAGTGAATAGAATTCCATAAGACTTAACCATACCATTATCAAATTATCACTTCTATAATGATATTTTCATTTTTATTGACTTTTTGAATCTATGTTAATCATTGATAAACTAATCAAGCTTTGGACAACTGGACCCAGAGAGACTTGTAACCTATATTGTTTTTACAGATAGTAATACAGAGATCAAGAGAGAGAGAGAGAGAGAGAGAGAGAGAGAGAAAGAGAGAGGACAGAGAGACCAACAGAGAGGACATATAGGGAGATGACAGAGAGAGAGAGAATTACAAATGTACTTACAATGCTAATCTTATTGCTTCTATCCATTTTGACCTCATATCGTCAGTTTTTGCATAAAATGTATATGCATTTTTATCATTTTTCTTTGCCATAATAAAAGCACAATTCCACTGAAATAAAACATCAAAAACAAATGAATATTAATTACAAATACATGTATGTTAAAACTAGAAAATTTGGTACAAATGTTTTATACGTGCTTGCCCTTACGTTGCACCAGGACTATTTTCCCTGGCAGAAGTTAACATGTTTAACTTAATTTTTGAGTTTCAAAGTTTTTACTTTGTTTTTGATTGTGGTTTGGACATGGATTGATATGTTTGTATTTTATTATACTGTGGTACTAACACTAGTCCAATTAACAATGTATTATCACACAGTCACAATGTGTTACTAATTACAGTCAGATTTTACGTGGCCATAATTGCAAAACAATTGCCTTGTGCAAATAGGGCACCAAAACAGCATCTTGCAGAGATGTCCTACATGTTACTACATGTCCTAACAGTCCATTATCCAGATACATGATAGACAGTATCAGTTTGTTAACCAGTGGTTAGAACTAATGCACTCCCCAGTGTTTGATACTCCTATGAATAAAGTGAAGAAATACTGTTGTACTCCTAACATTTTGATTTATATGTTGAACAGTCAGTTCCGAGATATTGTATGAAATTAAAATACCTAGAGAAAACCATCAACCTTATACAAGCAAACTGGCAAACTTTCTCACACTTTGGTCATCCCAATTTGGAGTCAAACCAAGACAGTGACAGTAGCAATGGTTGTTTGACGCAAGTCTGCTTTGCCATCATTTTTACAAGAATACACGAACTGACATGATTCTTATTCCAATGGAAATAATTGTTCTCCACAAACTTTAAGGGGTATCAAGTGATTGAGTGTGTTAGTTGTACCTTATCTACTTTTTTCTGTAGGTCCTTTAATGCTGCTCCATCATGGACTTTATACTCAGATAATATAATGGCTTCTTTGAAGTTATACGTTTCTCCCTGTAAAATATACATCTATATTATATTGTGTGTCAAGTACATAAACTAAGTTGGTAGATTCTAGAAATATCATCACTGTAAAAAGAATGCAGTGGAGTAATGGTGTTTTACATCTCAATCAAGATTTTTCAGCAATACAGGGGTTCAAAATACCTCAAGGTCCAAGGTCCAGGACCTATTAATTTTACATTGAGACCCTTGATACTTTAGACTGAAAAGTCCCATGGACTTGCCATTTTTACTAGGATAATACTATTTTTCTACATAACATTATTTTACTTTCAATGATGATATTGGACTTTCAAAACTTAATGTGAGATCTGACAAAAATGCTTGCAAAAGTTCCCGGACCTTTCATTACAAATCTTTTTTGAATCTTTGGCAATATCTAGGCAGTCAGTTCTGTGATGATGGAGGAAATCAAAATAGAGTGTCTGGAGAAAACCACAGACCCTTAACAAGTCATGTGTACCAACAGCTGAAAAACAAAACAATTTAACAGTATGTATGATTCATGATACATCATGTCATCATCTGGGAAAATAATTTAAATAATGACATTTAAAATTTATCTTAAATTCATCTGATTGCGGAATTTTGATGTGGATTTACAATAAGCATGTATAGCTATACGATTTATCCTACATCATGTCATCATCTGGGAAAATAATTGACCTTATTTTATTACTTATATTATTTATATAGTCATTTGAAAATTTAACTTAAATCCATTTGATAGTGGAATGAAGATGTGGATTTACAATAAATATTTTAAGTATGTACAGCAATACTGAAAACTAAGATAAATGCTGTATAATGCTATTATTGCAACAGGTGTTTTGATTTAATGAACAAAGGTCTGTAATTTTCTGTCTTCCTTTCTCAAAGCATCTCAAAAATAACAAATAAATAAGGTTTTTGCTTTACACATTACATATAAAATGCATTAAAATATCTCCTACTAATTTTTGCAACCCTCCAGAGCTCGACAATATCAAGCAATTTATCATATAAATTTCAGTGCTAATATATCAACTTATTTCATGTTAAATTAACTACGGTTTTAGATAGCAAATAGCAAGCAGTTACTGGTTTTTAATGGATTTCAGGATAAAATCACTGATTTCCCTACTGTGTAGACCATCTTATTATTTACAACATAGAAGTGCTTTTATTGGATATCCTTCAACAAAATATATTGTGTCTGAAAAATGCACATTAATGATATATTACCTGTATAATGAACAGGTAAACATAAAAGAAATCTCTTGATAGATAGGCATGCATCTGATTAAGGTCACTCATGTGTCAATTCACAATTGCACTGTTACTCAAATCATATCATTAGAATTTTAACATTTTATTTTGAAATATGTCAACTTTACACCAAATCATATCATTGGAATTTTTAACATTTTATTTTGAAATATGTCAACTTTACATCAAATCATATCATAGAATTTTCTAACCTGTTTTGAGAATGAATTTTCAATATTTTGTTAAAGATATCAAATAAAGCCTAGGACAACATCAAGCAACTTAAAACATAAAAACACTGATAGCAGGCTGACCAATCAAATTTATTTATTTGTCAAGATACCGGTAGTTACATTTTTAGTGTGCAAGATTGCCATTTAGGTACTTTTTTATCCTAAAGTGTTTGATAATAGTACAATTTCCATATAAAAAGTCCAAATTTTTAGCACTTTTAGCTAAAAACCCTGTCAAAATTGGAAAAATCCCTAGCTAAAAACCCTGTCAAAATTGGAAAAATCCCTCTATTTTGACCTTTTCATTTTATCCGTTCATTTATCTGTTTTATGGTACAAATTCGTCAAAAACGGATAAATCTATCGAATTGGTCAACCTGAGATAGTAAGCACTGTGCCAAGTTTTTATTACTTGTAACAAATTTTCATGGACTACGGTTCTTTTGTGACGGCAAATATTGGTTGTATTTGTTTAAAAGCTCTTTGTGGTGAGGTCAAGCAAATGTTTGGACTGACATAAATTGAATTTTCTTAATAAAAAAGTATGATACAATTAAGTTTGTCGGTCAGAATTGCATAAAATACTTTTAATTATGCTATTAAGCCAAGCTTCTGTTTCTCTTTTATTTTCTATATACATGTATTCTTAACATTCAAAAACAGGAACATTTAATTATTATTCAAATCTTATATTTAAATTTTGTTTAGTCAAATATTAGGGTTTATTAAGGGTTTGGCAATAAACTGAAGGGGGTTTACCTAGAAAAACAAAAGAAATAAATTTTAGAATTTCAAATTACTGTGGCATAATTATGGAAGGGCAATACAGTGAGGTTTTACTGTGCATAAAACTCACAGGATTTTAATGTTGATGGGACAATGGTAGATATAAAATTCTTTAAGACATGTTATAGGATGTTTAGACCTGAACCAGAAGTTGTAGAGTGGCAAATAAATATTAATAAACATTTAATTGACTATAAATATGGCAGTAAATATAGGTGGGGTTGAAAACTGGTAATGGTATTTATTATCATGAGAAAATTCTTTCACTTATCTATCAAGGTGGTCAATTCTGAAATGACGGAGGAAACTGGAGTACCAAAAGATAATTAGCAAGCAAATTGACAAATGTTCTCACATTGTGAGTGTGACTGTTTAAGTGGGATTGGAGATGTTGTGATGAATAAACCAGTGCTCAGATTCAACTATAGCTGGTGAAGTCTTGATATAAGTGAAATATTCTTGACTGAGACATTAAAATCCATTCAATCAATCAACATAGATGGTTAAGTAAAGAGCTATTGCCTCTTCTGGTTATTGAAAACATGTAGCTATACAGGCTGCATATTACAAGAATATGATATTTATGGAACACAATGAGATTCCAACACTTCTGAAATTATTACATGTAATCCCACAACAATAATTTATACAGGGTAATCATATCACATATGGTATCCAAGAACAATAAAACAACCCAAATATACCTGTAATATGTACATGTGTACTGAATAAAGTATAAGAAAAAAAGGATAAAACATTTTATATATTTAGTATCCAATAACTTTTTTATAATTGATGAAACATGCTTCAATTTGCATGCAAGGGGGATAATCCATGCCTATCCATCATGCTCTGTATACATAAGGGAGGTAACTCTCATGCCTATACCATCATGCCTCAGGCACTTTAACTATCTCTGATTACAAATATAAACTTAACCATGCTTTATAGAAATAAATAATGATATAATACACTAATTACAAATTGGTTGTGGATAGATTTTACAGATATAAAAAAAACTCTGTGAAAATGCTTTCTTATCTTAAGATATAAAAAAAATTCTATGAAAATTCTTTCTTATCTAAAGATATTTCTATGTATGGGTGCTGGACGTTTTGCCTCATTACTTTTCTGCCCATGTTTTCCACCCCAATATTTTTATTTTCTGCCCCAACTTACCAATAAGCCCCAAAACTTTCCGCTGCAACTAAATTTACAGCCTCGACACCTCCCCCCCCCCCCCCACCCACCCACCCAAAATTGATTTATTTTTTCATTTATTTATTTAATAAAAAAATGAAATAATGAAATAATCTTAAAATACAGAAATTAATCTGACAAAATATGTGAAATAATCTTGACATACGGAAAATTAATTTTACAAAAACATTGAAATAATATTGAAATTGTTATTCCTACAAGACTGTTTGCATAACAATAACACCAGCATTTAGTTTATATACAAATTCTCTTCAAATCGGCAACTTGAAACACTGTGGTGAGTGGAAATTCATGTATCCACTTGAAGTGTATTGTACTTGTTCAAGTTATGAATGAATAGCAGCACACAAATCAAAATAAAGAATAAAATACCATTTTATAAATGACATGAGATGAGTAGAAAAATACCATGTAAATTTTAACTGATGATGTACAAAATCAGAGAAATTATTAGAAAATAAAATATATTTAATAAAAATAATAATTACTGTAATAAATTTCAAGTCTGTGGTTTTGTTACGAAACCAATTTAATATGAATAACATTCATCAACGTTTCATGATTTATTTATCCACCACATTAATCGCCAAATAAATAGGATTATTTATTCAATAATTTTGGCTTTTAAAATCTCTTAATTATTGATTAAAATCATTGGAATTTTTGTAGTATTAGAAACTGAGAAATTTTAGTATGAAATTTTAGATGCAGCAGAAATAAAGATATAGGAGCGGAATGACACGGGGCGGAAATGTTTCGGGCGAAATGTCTGTAATTCCTATGTACATAAATCTTTAAAAAATGGGATCCTTGGTTCACCAGAATCTTCCTACCATATTTTGGAAAATAATGGGAATTGTTTGGTTAACATGCTTTAGAAATTATTTTAAATTTAAATTCAAAACAATTTGAGTTCTGAAAGAAAAAAATATTGATATATACCCGCAAGGTGAATATTACAAGTTCTACCCACAAAAGTACATGTGCAAGTTTTTTAAATAGTCTCGTTCTCCCACAATGCAATATTGCAATCACACTAAGATATATAAATACAAAATCATAAGAACTGATTGGTCAATCAAATTGATAAGCAAAGGTACTAAGCAATTTTCAGAGAAATATAGTCCCCCAGCTTGTGGTATAATTAACTTCATATGACGTTTTCAGATGAGTTCCCCATAAAATAAGTGTCATCTGATTGTAATTTAAACTTTTTATCTTGTTATATCTACCACCTTTAGGGTAAACCAAAATGTGTCATCAACAAAATCACCATGGAAACCAAAATTGAAAGACTTGTCACCATGGAACAGAAACATGTCATAGTAGCATATATATGCATATATATTTACAACGGTTACTATGGAAATGATTCTTACCGACCATAATTTATCCACAATCTAATAAAAACGGAAGTGCAGTAAAAATACATAAATTATACAAAAATGGAGAAGAAAATAAAAATAAAACTACAATACAGATCTGGTTACTATGGTAACTACTAAATATAGAAATGGTCTACATAACTTTCTATTGATGATATTTCTACTGGTTGTATATATTCTTGACTAACCACATCTTGTTTTTGAATTAGAACTTTGAATGTATCATTTGAATTAAACACGATATTAGTACTTTATCACCCTTGGCCAAAGTACATGTTACTATGGATAAAGGGAGGTAACTACTTTGGTTAATTTGATTACATTCTGGTTTTGCATTATTTTACCAATTATTACATTGTTTTAATGCTAGTCTCATTTCTGGTATACTACTGCTACATTTAATTATTAAATTTCTATAATTTCTGACTGAAATAATTATTTCGTTCCTACAGTGAAAACATTCTGATGGATTACATCAGCAGAATATAGCTAAAGTCGATTTCCTTGAAGTCTTTCCAATCCAGATTCAAAACCACTACAGAATTTGTTATCTCGAATCCTTTCAATGGAACCCAATATCATTCATACATTCATGCAATTACATATATCTTATTTTCTTATAATCAATCAGTTCTGATTTTATTTGAATTTCTTAAATTTCAAAGTTAAAATCCTTATTATATATTAAACATGCATCTTATAACACACATTTCATCAAGTTTTCTGTAATCCAGTATGTCCTTAAATGTCTTCCTGAACTCACATTAATGTTTCAGAAGATTTTTTATTGCAAAAATTACCAAGATGTTATGTTGAGCTAAATTCCCTAACAGTTACATATATTAATTTGCTTAATGCAGTGATACACTGCCATCCATAAATTTTTATACAGGTTTAAAACCAGTGATATCATTGCAGACTGAAAATCTTCAAAAAATTAATTTGTTTAAACAATTATTATGTTAAAGCTGAATGTATTTCAGCAAAACTGGTGTTTTTATCTTGAAAAATATTTTTTTACCAAATTTTTACACAAAATATTTCAAAACTTGGCCTTTGGACAGGTGAGCTAAAAATTCCAAGAAATAGTTCTTCAAGAAAAAAAAACAACTGTTTTGCATACAATTAGATCCGTAAGCTAAGATATTACTTTGAAATACGACAATATTCAATGACAAGAAAAACTTCAATATTTCAATTCTATCAATGAAATCTGACAAAATGGTTATAATATAAGCCTATGACAAATATTAATTTGTAGAGTTATTCATGGATGGCAGTTTATAACCGTTGAATGCTACAAGGTACTTGTACAATACATGTGAGTTAAGTCTGTAAACATTTATCTCGGACGTAAATGATATCAATATGATGATGGTCAATGATAACCTGACTGTATATACCAATCAAAATGCTCATGTTACATATATATATATGTTGTAGTTGTTTCATTTTAATACAAATATCTTACCTTTGATTTGCACATTAACATGACTTTATCAAACAGGAAAATATACCTGAAACAAGAAAAAAGTCAAATTAGAACATGTTATAGCTGCAGTTAATGGGATGCTATTTTAAAAAGTGTTCCCCAAAGAAACCCAAAATCCATATTTTTCAATCAATGTACATGATCGAATAGCAAATGTCACGAAACTTTGTTTTAGATGCCAATTTTTTCTGATTTAATTTCAAGTTTCATTCATTTAATCTGTTTATTACTTCTTGGCATCAAATTACAATAACTCTCTATCCTAGGTCTCAGGATTTTGATTTTTTGATCAACAAAGTGTCATCATTCTACATTAGTTATTTAACATTTTTACCAATCCATTTCCTTGTAAATATAGAACAATACATGGTGGAATCCCTATCATATGCCATACTTGACAGAGACCACCCATATCAGACTGAGGACGTTAGCTTTTTTAGGCCGATATTGATATCAGACCATGTCAGTAATATAGCTTTTCTGACCGGGCATGTGCAGTCGGTGATATGGATCACATCATTTTAGCCGTATCCAAGCATGCAGAAACTACTTGTTTACTACAAAATATATCATAAATGTTGATAATATATAATTATATATATACTGTTGCCATACCGACTGCGTAATCTGTTATCTGTGTGGTTTTTTACTTTGAGTTCTCCATCTTTCTGTAATCTACCATAATCTTTTAATGATGTGTTTGGGGGCTACAAATAGAAGATAATTCATTCAACTTCTTCATGTTCTTAGCTCATCATCACACAAAATGTTTTAAAATATATTTTAATTCCAAGTTAAGAAATGATTCCTGAGCCTTATATATTTCTTAAAAAAACCTTACCCTCACTTGCATCAATAAAAAGCAAATGAAACCACAATGTTTCAATTGAATCCACAGCAAGGTTAATTTCTCAGCATTTTTGCCAGTATCCATTCAATTGGCAGCTAGATGGACTGGAACAATTTGAAATCTTATGGGTACTACACATCCTGCTGGGATTTAAACCCACATCACTTAAATTGAGACCTTAACTACTCCGCCATATGTCTTCAAAGCAAAATATTTCAAATTACACTTTTTAATTTTCAGTACAAGACTATCCTCAAATTTTGAAACCGTTAACCAATAATTAAGAAATGTAGAATGCAGCTTCATCAAGACCCCTGAAGTTATAAAGGAACAAGTAAGGAGTTTGTATACCGGTAACTTTGTAAATCTCCTACATGCCTGGCCTATGAATGAAGAGAATTTCACGTTTGTACATTTTTCTGTGGTATTATAAGATCCATATACTTACCATTTGTAAATCTCCAATACTGAAATAGAACAAATAATAAATCATTAATAACATAAACATTATAAACACAAAGGAAGGTTACTCAATACAGTAAGACCTGTCCATTTTTGACTGGAACCTGTGTAAACACTTTTTGTTAACCACGGATCTCAAGACTCTTAGTGGTGTAAAAACACTGTTAACCACAGATCTCAAGACTCTTAGTGGTGTAAAAACACTGTTAACCACAGATCTCAAGACTCTTAGTGGTGTAAAAACACGGTTAACCACAGGTCTTAAGACTCTTAGTGGTGTAAAAACACTGTTAACCACAGGTCTTAAGACTCTTAGTGGTGTAAAAACACTGTTAACCACAGGTCTTAAGACTCTTAGTGGTGTAAAAACACTGTTAACCACAGGTCTTAAGACTCTTAGTGGTGTAAAAACACTGTTAACCACAGGTCTTAAGACTCTTAGTGGTGTAAAAACACTGTTAACCACAGGTCTTAAGACTCTTAGTGGTGTAGAAACAAGGTATATTGTACATTGCTTAATCATCTATCATATAAATTATTGACATACATTTAATTTTTAATTGTTTACTAAATTCAGTATTAGAAAACTTTAACTTGGTGAGCTTGTTGTTAAAAGTTACTAAGTTAAAAATAGTGAGTTTGTTGTACAGAGTACTGATTTAAAAATATACAAAGAGAACCAATCCTACATAAATCACATGTGAATATTCATGAATGTTCAAAGTATATAATATTAAACTTATTATTTTTATTAGTCAAGTGTTTTTATAAATACAACAATCCTTACAGAAGTTCCAGACATATTTATTAAACAAATGTATCATAAAATAAATACCTGTTTTGTATTTCACTTATATATATATATTTTACCTGTTTTGTATTTCACTTATATATATATATATATAATATTTTACCTGTTTTGTATTTCACTTATATATATATATATATATTTACCTGTTTTGTATTTCACCGATTAGTTGTAATGTTTCATTGTCTCTTTTGACTTCATTTACATATAATGACAGGTCCTGTAATATAGCAAATAAACTGATAATAAGTGAATTATAAGGAACCAATGTCTGCTAACTACAATTGTTTATTATATGTTGTGGTGGGTCTGGTCAAGCTTCCAGTCTAGGTTGACCATCATCAGGACCTGATCAAAACTAATACCAACAAGAGGCCCATGGGCCTGATACGCTCACCTGATAACTAATGGCTAGCTGATAGATTTAAAGAAAACATAAATACTAAACCCCAATGACTTTTTTCTTTACATCATGATAACCATTGTATCAATACCTACAACATTCTAGTATACATGCCTATACAAAAAGTTAATAGTTTTCAAGATAATTTACTATTTCAGTATTGTTTCACATCTGTGACCTTGACCTTTCAACCCATGACCTTTTTCTATACATCAAAATGATCGTTGTATCTATACCTACAACATTCTAATATACATGCCTATACAAAAAGTTTATAGTTTTCGAGATAATTAAACATTTCGGTATTGTTTCGCATATGTGACCTTGACCTTTAAACCCATAACCTTTTTCTATACATCAAAATGATTGTTGAATCAATACCTACAACATTCTAATATATATGCCTATACAAAAAGTTTATAGTTTTCGAGATAATTAACCATTTTGGTATTGTTTTGCATCTGTGACCTTGACCTTTGAACCCATGACCTTTTTCTATACATCAGAATGATCGTTGTATCAATACCTACAACATTCTAATATACAAGCCTATACAAAAAGTTTATAGTTTTTGAGATAATTAACCATTTCGGTATTGTTTCACATCTGTGACCTTGACCTTTGAACCCATGACCTTTTTCTATACATCAAAATGATCGTTGTATCAATACCTACAACATTCTAATATACATGCCTATACAAAAAGTTTATAGTTTTCGAGATAATTAACCATTTCGGTATTGTTTCACATCTGTGACCTTGACCTTTGAACCCATGACCTTTTTCTATACATCAAAATGATCGTTGTATCAATACCTACAACATTCTAATATACATGCCTATACAAAAAGTTTATAGTTTTTGAGATAATTAACCATTTCAGTATTGTTTCACATCTGTGACCTTGACCTTTGAACCCATGACCTTTTTCTATACATCAAAATGATCGTTGTATCAATACCTACAACATTCTAATATACATGCCTACACAAAATGTTTATAGTTTTCGAGATAATTAACCATTTCGGTATTGTTTCACATCTGTGACCTTGACCTTTGAACCCATGACCTTTTTCTATACATCAAAATGATCATATACAAAAAGTTTATAGTTTTCGAGATAATAATTATAATCAGAGGTAAAAAAAAAAATTAGGTCATGACCTTCACAATTGACCTTGACCTCATTTTGAAGATACTAACAAAAAGATGTCAAAACTGAAAACCCCATGTCATTATCTGGTCAAATAGTCAAGTTATAACAATTTGAAGCTATTTTACGATTTTTTCAAAATTAAACGCAAAAACGCGTAACCTATTTTTTATCCGAATTTCACAAAATGAACAAACTATAGGCTTAAGACCCTAAAGAAGCCAAATATCACATCAGATTTTTTCTCCAATCAGTACTTTCGGAGAAGAAGATTTTTTAAGATTTTGCACCCCTAGGTCACCTTGACCTAGTTATGGTAGCCATGGCAACGCCACGAACAAATCTGAATTGCACCAGCCCATATATACTTCTGACAAAGTTTCATTAAAAACTGTCCAGTAGTTTCAGAGGAGAAGTCGAAAATAGGTGTTAACGGCGCACGCACGCACGCACACATGCACGCACACACGCACACACGCACATACACACGCTGCGCTATGCCATAAGCTCACATGACCTTCGGTCAGGTGAGCTAACAAGTTTCAAAGGCAAGATCTCAAAAAATTGTACTCTGCACAAATATTATTTCAGGCCAAACTTGTTTTAGATTTGCTTTTACTTGTTTAAATAAAATTTTGGCAATATTTCATTGTGTTGCTACAAAAACTAAATAAACAAATAAAATGTGACAAAATAATATACAAATATAATTTTCAAAATTGTCCCCCAAACCAACCTTAACTTTGAAATCCATGTTTTCCCCAACCATCTGCATGATCAAAATAGGATTAGCCAATGACATAACTTCTCTGCCAAAAAATAGTTTCTATGAAGTTTCATAAAGATCTGTTAAATAGTTTTTAAGAAACGTGGCAAACAAAATGTTGGAGGAAAAATTGGAATAACCATTACATGTCCTCCCACTGCCTTTGGAGGACATAATGAGCAAGTATACTGAGTGACTGTTACTATGACAACATACCTGCATGGCCTCCAGTGCCATTTCCAGACCTTTATGTTCCTCTGACTGTTTTTCTGAAGATTTTAGTAATTCCTGTAAAATATTCAATAAAACTTTTTGTGTAAGTGATTTGAGTATTCATGATCAGGAAAATATAACTAATGATGCTTTATTATTTTTTTCTAAAGCAGTAATGAGTTATGGTCTAGAAACCAGTTTCATACAAACATCCTCTGTGACCTTGTCTTTTAAGATATTACCTTGGTTAATGGTACCGATATACTTTTGGAAAACAAATACATTGGGTGTTGTTAAATGAAATTCCTCAAAAGCAGCAATCAATTCTGGTACAGTCACATTTTTACAGACAGAAAGACAAAGATACCACTTATGGGGATTCTTAAAGGAGCCCTAATACTCAGGTTTGTATGAGATAGTAAAATTCACCAAATTATGATATAGCATGCATGCAGACCAAGAATATATAAAATTTAGATGCATTATTCTGCTAATGCAGAAATTAATCTTTGGGTCCCAATTGGGCTTTAGAATGGACCAAATGAATCTAAGTCCAAGAATGGATAGCAAAAGGCCTTTTGTTACTCTTATTAAGTTTTGAAAACTCTTGACTAACCATTTCTGAGATATACTACAACAATGGTTTGAAAGACAGAGTAATCAGAAATGCAGCAAAATCAATATGTTCCCACTACATTTGTGGGAAATGATTAATTTTAAAATTTAATAATAAATCCTCAACCAAAACCTGTTCCTATATCAAGGTATATACTTTGAAAGGGAAGATTAATATTGAGCTTACAATTTACTTACTGATGTCACAAATAGTAAATACATTTAAATCCAGATATGAAACCAAATACCTTAAGAATTACCCACCCCACCTCCATCTTGTGTAGCAGCCACCATCAGTGTTTAATCTAGATGTGGTCTGTGCTATTGGTCCAAAAACATTAATTTTGCCCCACAAAATTACTCTCTGTAGACAAACCCTGGCCAATCTTTTTAAATGTTTTTTTTTAATAAATCCAGTTTTACCTCTTTCACATTTTTATTTTTCCTTTGATACATTATTGATCCTTTCACATAAAATTAAAAAAGTTATGTTTTTAAGAGGTCTGGGCCAGTATAACCCTACTCACTACATTTCTGGATTGAACACTGTACTATTTTAATTATTAACTCACCTTAAGTAATAAGTGGTATTTCAAGACTCGCTGCATAGGTACATGTAAGAGATCACGTAGTTTAAATTTTCCTTCATTTGCTTTCTTCTCACAGGCCTAAAATAACAAGATATCAATATCAAGGTTAAATAATGTGACAATGTACCTCAGTTATAAAAATATCATCACCAGTTTCATGACTTCAAAAAATATCAGTTGTTACAATGGGGCCCTTTATATTTAAATTGTAAAGTCCTTCTTTACAAGGATAATACAATTTTGTCTATATGATAAAATAATGGCACAAGGACCATTCAATGATATTGGACTTTCCATTACAAAACATAATTTTGAACCCCTGAGTTTAGTAATGGTAAATTATCGCAAAAACAATACCTACAGGGAAATTTTCCCAATTTAAAGTAGTCTTATACCTACCTCTATCTGTATTTTAATTGCTTCACCTTTTTTGAGAACTTCATCAATTTTCTCCTGTGCTATCGGAAGATTTGAACAATAGTCACCATACACTAAAAGTTTTGTTTTATATTTCACAAACACATCATAAAGTTTGACAGATCCTGTCACACAAGCTAACTGTATTTCTACTAAAAATGATTTGTGTACTTCTAACAGTTTCTGAAAAATGAAAAAAAAATCACATTATCAAGTACATATACTAGGTCTTCATGTTCTTGCATTGTGGATCATCTTTTCATAATGTATATTTACAACAGATTTCTGAGACTTTTAGAAACTTTTCAACAACACCATGGTTCCACACTTGACTTCATTCAAAATTCCCCGATTTTCCCAACAGAATTTCAATTTTCCTTGACATCCTAACACACATGAAAACAAGAATGCCACACAGCATTGCAATAAATGCCAGTAAAAATGCTATAGAAATAATAATTCTCGATACTCAAACAATTTACTTTACCATAAAAACATTTTCACTGTTAATTTTTACATACAGCTCCCAATACCTTACAGTCAAACCTGCCTAAGAGGTCACCTGGTTTTGAAGACTAGTATAATTTTATACCAATTCCTTTTTATTCATGTTATTGTTACCTGTATAGAAGGACCACCTTGTTTTGAAGGCCAGTATAATTTTATCCCAATTCCTCTTTTTTCATCTTATTTACCTGTATATCAATGCCTCCTGTCCATAAAGGCCACTTTTACTGTTTCTCTTTGGTGGCCTTCATAGACAGGTATGACTGTACCTGATACATCAAACTTACCTCTATATGTGCAAATATAATATCTCTTTCTTGTTGTGGTATAACATCTTTTAATGGTTTTATAAAATGCTGCAAAAATAAGAAAAATATGTTTTATTACTCTCTAACATTGCAATAGATTTATACCGTGCCCCAGTCAAAAATATTTCAATTATATTGGGACATCACCAGCTATATGCAAAGTTTTTGTAAATTTGAAGAGCACAGGGCTATGTGCAGGGAAGATTCTTTACATTTTTATTCTTTTCTCTACTATAACACCGAGAATCAATTTTTACGGTTTTCCACAGAACCATATGACATTCATTTCCAGATGCAGAGTAATATAGTAATAACAGAATATAAAGGAGAACTAGTTTACGACCAAGAATGCTTTCTTTGATTCAACTTAGCATTAAATGACGAAATTGACATAAACTTCAGTGGGGGGAGGCATAACTGATAGTAAATTTAAAATTTAAGGGAATCATGTCTAATCTGAAAGTAAAACTTAAATCTGGATAGTTGATTGGTCTAAACACTCTTACAGATCACAACACCACTTAAATTACACTTTAGTTGGATCGAGTGTGACAAAAATGGTCAGTTCCCTTGCCAAAGATCAATGGTTTTCTCCAAACACTCTGGTTTCCTCCACCATCCTAGACCTGACAACTTGATATAAATTAAAGAATCTTGTCTGGGGGGTAATATTTAATGACTCCACTATTAAATCTGGAAGGGACTCAGTATAAAGGGGTTTTTAAGTGTTCATTGTTGTTAATACTGTGTATACTCACCTGAACTAACATTTTCAATGCATCAACATAATTTTTTTCTGTATCATAAAGTTCTTTAATACAATGGTCTTTTTTAGTTACCGGGGAGGGGAGTTCTGATGCCTGAAAATAAAAAGTACCAATATTAAAACCACAATGAAATCTTGAAATCCACAATAAACAATGATACTTGTGTACCAATTTAATACAATATTTAAGAAACTATTTCAGTGTATCAGAAAAAAAAATCATTAGTAACAACCACATTGTTCAGCATAGGGAATTTATAAACATATGATTTAATATTTTTGTGATTTTACCCTTAAAATAACTCAACAGACCAAATACACAAGAATCACAATTATATATACAAATACATGTAGAGTTGATGGATTTATAGAATTTGTTTCCATGACTATAGGATCAATGACATGATTTTCCTCGATGTTCTTTTTTTTATAGAGTAATAGAATCCTCAACCACTACTAGGATACATGGGATAGAATTTTTCGAAAAACAGAGGGTGTCTGACTTTTATCTATGTGAGCTTTAGTGAGATTTTGATTTAAAAGTTTGTTGGTATACTTGCTAAAGGTCTGTGGTCTCACCACTAATGAGTTCCTAAATAAAAATATGGCCACCAGAAATAAAATATGACACATGGATATGTCTCTAATGTCATTTTGTGCAAATTTTACCTTTTTCCCTTATTCATTTTTCACTTTTAATTTTGTTATATATTTATCTGATGTATAGTTTTTATTCCAAAACAATTTTACGGCATTAAATTCAGTTAGCGGTACATGTACCAGAAACCTCATACAAACAGACCCTTCCTGAGGAATACCCATATCAAGACAATACCAATATTGTAACTGATAGGAGGATCTTTTCTATTTTTTGTAGAGAGTTGAGTAATGGTGTTTAACATTCCAGTCAAGAATATTTCATTTATATTGAGACGTCCCCAGCTATAGGCAAAGGTACAGAAATTTTGCATGTGCATTGCGCAGATGGCATTATACAACAGGGTTCTTTATAGTGCCAAGCCTACCGTAACACGAGACCTTGTCTATTTCAGGTTCCCATCAGAAAGAACCAAGACTTTCACTTCGAAATACCGAGTGCTTGGTAAAAAAACAGTAACTACCAACTTTCAAGTCTTGGGTCAGACCCAATCAGGGTTCAAACCCACAACCTTCCACTTACGGAGTCTATTTTTTGTGATTTAAAATCTTTTTTAAACTTACAGGTTGAGTACCAGAAACACGTTTAGATCTACGAGTAGAGCACAGATCCTCGTAGATTTCTTCATCGTCTTCCTGGTACACACGGTCATATATTTCCTCGTTATCATCAAGGTCATTCTCACTATACGGAAATAAACGTAAAAACACAAATAATGCAAACAAAAAATACACAACAAGCAGTGTCTTAACAAACAAAACATAAATAAACTGTGATGTAAAAACATGCTGAAAACAAAACTGAAATAAATAAATAAATAAATACAAAAACATAATAACACATCTCAAAATATATTTCCAGTTTTCTGCCAAGATTTTCTTTACATAATTGAAAACTATTGTCTCGCAATGTATTGATGAAATCTTAAGAAACTATGAATATTACAACCTTTACCCCTTCCAGACAGCTAGCTGATGATAAATAAATCCATATTTTACACTGTGTATATTTTAGTTGTTTTAATCTAAATCATAAATACCACTGTGACAAAAGTTAAAAACTTGAATTTTCAATTTTTTTTTAGCTTTTAAAAATATTTTTAAGGCCTTTGAGTTTCTAAAATAATAAATCAAATTGTATATGCACACAGGATTGCAATTTGAAAACAAATACTATCAGTTTTTTTCAACTATCCACAAGTTATCCAACACAATTGTCATAACTCCACGAGTATTCTTTAGACCAACTAAAGAAATCATTCAAGTTTTTACACAGTTGCCTGAAAAAGGCTAACATGCCCCGAATGCTTCCCAATACCTAGGTATCTTGGCAAATCACTGTTTTATCACATCTAACAGTCATGCAACAAAACCTAAAAATATTTATATGATTGCAAAATCATCTTCCATTCCATGACAGTTGATTTGAGTCGGTGTTTAACAATTTGTGCTGGCACCGTTGCACAACTATGGACTTCTTCACAGGGGCCATTTCAAAAGGGCAAAATTCTGTTTAAGTCATCTCTTGTGAGATATTGTGTCACAGTACTTTTAAGTGATTTACACTTAAATTCAAAGAGCCATAACTCCCAGGAAAATGGGCAAACCAATTCAGGTTAATGAAATCTGCATCTCCTACCAATGTAGATGCTTTGTCCCAAATTTCATAAATTAGTGGTTCATAGTTTAGGTAAATTACTCAAGACAAGAAATGTATGGATGGATCAAAACTCTAATTTAATATGAACCTTTTTCTTCAAAAGGATAAAAAGTAACAGAAATGGTAAACTGTTAAAAAATAACAGAAAAATAAATATTAATTTCTATATATACCAAGTAAAGACAAACAACTGTAATATATCTAGAAAATATAAATAACTAAAATATTACACATACATATATATACATCGGTACATAAACAAACAAATACAAAAACTTCTACATGTGACAGATATTCCTGATATCAAGTGTGTTATCAATATTTAACCGTCAGAGTAAACATTTTCACCATTTAATGGTGTTAAATCATTCAGAAACGTAATCAAAAGTCTGTGCTTCAAGGTTGTACCTATAAATTAATTTAAAAAGGCCAAATATCAAAGAGTTTATTTTTAACCAATTTCTATTGCTAAAATCACAAATAAAATTGGTAAGATTTACTGTGATCTTCGGATACATGAATTTGAAAATATGTAAATTAAACTGGTCTCTGTTCAAATTACAATCCCAAAGCAAAATAAAAACTTTGAAAACTTGCAAATTAAGTCAAACACGTGAACTTCAACCAGTTGTACGGCATACACTAGAAGGTACTCAATAATTAAGGCTACACAAGGTTGTAGCTCAACCATTTGTACGGCATACACAAGAAGGTACGCAATAATTAAGACACCACAAGGTTATAGCTCAACCAGTTGTACGGCATACACAAGAAGGTACGGAATAATTAAGACACCACAAGGTTGTAGTTCAAGTGACATAAAATGGTTGATATCTAAAATATCTGTCACAAGCAGAATGACAAACAAAACTTCAATACTTATGATTATATCAAACATTTATACATATAATACACACATATATGCTAAACTGAAAACAAAATGATGTGCACAGGACTGTTTCTGTGTGCTGGTTTCCATGCCAACATCAAGACTACAGCTAATCAGAAGGTCTGTTGGAATACCTGTGAATCAGAGGACCTCTTAATATAACAAAGATCATCATATATTTTCTCTTCTTCTTTGTTGCCACCGATTTCAAGCTCGTCCAATACATCATGATCACTGTAATGTTTAATATCTTTCACATTATCAAATACATATATAAACAAACTTTTTCAAAGAATCATAAATAAAATTCCTACTCTAGGCATCATCTAAATATCTAGTCTATATGAAATCTGTGACATGAAACTAAGTTGACTGAAAGCATTAAAATAGATGTCCATCTTCACATCATGGTGGATGTATGGCATAGCATGCTGAAGTGAATCTCAAAAAGGGTGTCATTTTACATGAAACAAGAACAGTTACTTAGGTGTCAAGAGGCCATTTTATAAGTAACTGACAAATATAATTGTTGTAGTTAATATAAAACAAATTAGATTTTATAATTTCAGTTGATTGATTAACTGATGGGGTTTAACGGCCCAGTCAAGAATATTTCATTTATATAGAGATTTCACCGTCTATAGGTAAAGTGGCAGAAATTTTGGTCTTTACAGTGTGCTCAGGGTAATGTGCAGGGAGGGTACTTAAACATGCTACGTCTGCCATAACACAGCTAGGGCATCAGTTTTAAGGTCTCTTCTGAAGTACCTCGTGACTTTCATTTCTAAATGCTGAGTGCTCAGCAGATGAACACTCACTACCTAGTTTTAAGTCTTGGTCAGACTGAGCCAGTGTTCAAACCCATAACCTCCAACATTCAAAACAAGCACACTACTTACTAAGCTACCTTACTAAACTTTACTTCTGTAAATAATTCTAACTCAAAGTACCTGGTACCTTATTTTGAGTGTTCAAATGATCTTGCATATCTAAATAAGTTATAAATATACAAGTAAAAATCAGACATTTTTATCAAACATTCTACCCATGCTTAATATATAACAATTAAAAGTTAGCATTGTGTTATAATACAAACATACAGCTACAATAACCTTTATCAAAGTACAGAATGTATCAATGAATTTGATTTAGATTATACACCATGTACTGTAAACTTATTTAATTTTGCATGTATTTATTTTCGCAGTATAAGAAATTTAGACAATCCGCATAATTAAATTTTCCCATTTTTGAAATATACACAATAACACAATATGCATAATATAATTTTTGCTTGGTATTAATTTTTACAAACGACTGTGAAATAAGCCAAAATTAGTACACCCCAGAAATAAATACTTTTACAGTACCTTACTATTCCTAATAACTGAATATTCATGGTCAAGGTAAAAAGAGGAATAGTGCAACTGCTTCTCACACAAAACCAGCATGAGCTAGCAATTCTCTTAAACAAAAAGAGTCAATATGTCATAAGATGTCAATAACTAATTTTTAGATATTACTAATTTTATAAATAACAAATTTCAAATTCAAAGATTCATGTTTTTGAAAATTGACTGATTTCAAGCAGTTTCAGTTCTAACCATGTTTACTAAAATAATTCTGATTTACTGAAAAATTCTGAGAAAGTAATCTTGGCAAATCGCCAAAATATTCATTTATGAAAGTGGCTGTATTGGACTTCTAGTTTTTCCTTTGAACAAGAGGCTCTTCTATTAATTGTTATTTCCCAATCTTTATTTATGACCAATCACATCACACAGACAACAACTTAACATTTCTCATTTGACTGGGAAAGTATTCTCTATGGGTCTTTTGTGAACAACAGTATTTTAAGGCGTCACCGACTGGTGAGCACTTTCCAGGAAAATTCTGTGATCTGATTCCATGGCGAAGATCTGATTCCATGGTGAAAAACAAATGAAGGAAAATATCAGTCAACAGAAGAGCCTCTTGCTCAATGGAAAACTACAAGTTCAATATGGACTCGTGTTTTGGACAAATTACCTAATAACAGTTTTAGGTTAGGTCATGACTACTGGTAGCAACATAGGTTATGGTTAGTAAACTTGCATCTAACTACTTAATACTTACAGAGCCATGTCAGGTAAGTTACCATAGATATCTTCATCATCGTCATGGTGACGACCTCTCCATGTACCAGTATTTTCAGGAGGGAAGCCATTACTGTAAGTTAAACAATGTACTAACTTTGAATGCTGTTAATTTTACTATACAACACTTAATCCATACATCTGATGCATGCTATGTTCATTACTTTTTTGTAACATCATGCTAATATATAAATTAAAACACAGAATAATGGTATAGTACTGGGCCACAAAATTATACCATATCATGGCTAGTTTTAAAACAGTTTGTTTCATGGTCACAGTATGCCGAATTTACCAGACACGATTCATTTTTCACCCTGAAGTTTAACTCTATATTGATCTTGGGTAACTTGGAAACACCAACAGCATGGCTAAAAGTAAAGTAATCAAACTTCAGAGGCATCCCAACGACATTCAAATCAAAAATATGGACCTTTTTTGACTTATTGAGTAGCTTTTTTACTCATTTGGATAGTTTGAGAACTTGAGACTTCTTTGTAAGTGAAAGTTTTGAAAGTGAGTCGGTAATTTTGTGTTTTACTTATAAAATCATAATCCATAAAAGATTGGAATCACTTAATAGTGGTCCTGAGGTGATATACCAATTATGATCTGCTATGACTTATTAGCTATTAGCATGTTTTGAAAGCAGGTATTTTTGTGTTTCACTTGTCAATAAAATGTAATCTTAAAGACTAGCTTGTATATATATAAATATGGTAAACTCACTAGCACTTTGTAGTAGTACTATAATAGCACATATTATTTTTTACTTTTTCATCTTGGAAATCATGTAATCTGTATGTTTATTTTGTCAAAAACAACATAATACTAATCATTTTAACTTCATGTTATGTTTAAAATATGACCAACTAAGTCTTTACCAAAAGTGTCATTTGACAAAATAAAAGGTCAAAGGTCAAATGCCCCAAGGTCCCTTTTACATTGAACACTGAAAATCCATGATCAGTTATGTTTTACTAATACCAGTAGGTCAAAGTCATGACAGACCATTTTTATTATTTCATTTTGGGCTGAAAGACAAAACACATTGAGTTATATGTAGCAGGCAATGCCATGGCAATAACAGCAAAGTTAAGAGTAATAAATACGGTTTAGTAAATAGCATTTTGTCAACATGAATAAAGCAGGTCACAGTATACATCCTTGCTGCAGACTTTGTTAAGTTTGTATTACTTTAACACACTCAGCAGGCAGTTTCGTTGTATCCATGCAGCAGCGACAGCAGCATCATCGTCACTTACTTTGCTAATTCTTCCAGTAAATTATAATAATCAGGTCCAGCTATATGTTTGTTTTGAGAACGAAACCCGTCACTAAAAACAAAACATCAAATAAGAGGCATTGTTTGAGGAAGATATTGTATTACTACCAACACAATACTCTGGAGCAGCGTTACCACATCACATGACAATGCTGTCACATGACATGTATTACTGAACTATACAGACTCTGGAGCATCTTGTCTTATGACATACTGGGGAAGCGGCTATCACATGACATGACAATGATGTCAAATGACAAGTATTACTGAAATATACAGACTAGGGAACACCTTGTCTCATGACATACTGGGAAAACAATGTTGTCATGTGAAACGTATCATTAAATTATACAGACTATGGAACACCTGGTCTCAAATGCTGGACATTTCTGTCAATTTTATGACATCCATTACTACATTATGGTTTTTATAATGCTTGGTCTCATGACATACTGGGGAGGCTGCTATCACGTGACATTATACTGTCACATGACATGTATTACTGAGTTATAGAGTCTACAGAGCACCTGGTCTCAAATGACATGACATGCTTTGTTATGTTATACAGTTCTTCAAACACCTGGTCTCCACACACCTGGTCTCAACATGTGACATACATTGCTACATCATACAGATACTCTGGAATACATGGTCTCCACACACCTGGTCTCCACATGTGACATGTATTGCTACATCATACAGATACTCTGGAATACATGGTATCCAAACATCTGGTCTCCATAGGTGTATCCACAAACCTAGTCTCTACACACCTGGTCTCCACATGTGACATCATACAGAAACTCTGGAATACATGGTCTCTCATGACATGACCTTGTTGTTTCATGACACAAAGATGCACTCTGAAACACCTGTCCAACTCTGACACACATGCCCAACTCTGGCACACCTGCCTAACTCTGGCACACCTGTCCTCAAATCTACTAATGCTTTATCAGCAATGTGACTAAAGGTGCAAATACAATTGTGTGATTTTATAATTGTACATCAAACTTACAATGTATATTATATAGATACATCACATTTATTATACATGTATATATACAAAGTCACTGCAAACAACTTCAAAAATTGACTATTGGCATTTACTACTCAGGTGAGCTACGCTTAGTGAAGACAAAACTGTTATGTGTTTACATAGATCAGATTTCTAACGATCCCAAAAATGTTTCAAAAACGGAAACAAATCCTGAAATAAACAGAATATCTCGGTGACTAGCAAATACTTGTGATAAAATGGATTAATTATATTAAAAAAACAAATGGCACAGGATAGAAATCATAGATTACAGGTGAATTAACATTGAACAGATGTCTTAGATCTCATCCCAGTACAGTCTTACAAGATTATAAACGGCATAGTGTAAATCTTAGATCTCATCCCAGTACAGTCTTACAAGATTATAAACGGCATAGTGTAAATCTTGGATCTCATCCCAATACAGGCTTACAAGATTATAAATGGTGTAGTGTAAATCTTAGATCTCATCCCAGTACAGTCTTACAAGATTATAAACGGTGTAGTGTAAATCTTAGATCTCATCCCAGTACAGTCTTACAAGATTATAAACAGTGTAGTGTAAATCTTAGATCTCATCCCAGTACAGTCTTACAAGATTATAAATGGTGTAGTGTAAATCTTAGATCTCATCCCAGTACAGTCTTACAAGATTATAAACGGTGTAGTGTAAATCTTAGATCTCATCCCAGTACAGTCTTACAAGATTATAAATGGTGTAGTGTAAATCTTAGATCTCATATCCCAGTAGTCTTACAAGATTATAAACGGTGTAGTGTAAATCTTAGATCTCATCCCAGTACAGTCTTAAAAGATTATAAACGGCATAGTATAAATCTTAGATCTCATCCCAGTACAGTCTTACAAGATTAAAAACAGCATAGTGTAAATCTTAGATCTGATCCCAGTACAGTCTTACAAGATTATAAATGGCATAGTGTAAATCTTAGACCTCATCCCAGATTATGAACGGCAGGCATGGTGTAAATCAAAGATTTCATCCCAGTACAGACCAACAGAATTATTAAGGGCATAGTGTAAAACAAGGAAATTTATTGCTGCAATTTACACCAATGTGTCAATGTAAAGAATTAAACTGCTGGTGCTTTAAATGTTGGGCTCAACAAGATTAAAACAAGTACCGGTAAAATCATGTGTATGATTATATTACAATAATGCTATTTTGAGTGATTGAGATGGTGGTGTCTTGCACTTACGGTAATTCCTTAGTAATGGAATACAACTTCAAGGCCAGCCAGATGACAGTCAAATTGTCAAACATGCATTAATGCGATGTTTGTGATATGTCACTATGACATCGTTTAAGTCATGGATCATTTAATTCAATAATGTCATTTTTGTTCAAATTCCAGCCTCAGAAAATCTGTAATAACAATTTTCATGTTCAGCCCCTTATTGTACATATAACTTTGTTTAACAATTTTAATGGATTAATTTATACAAGACTCAACTATTAGTCCCAGAGCTCATACAGGTTTATTTGACTTTTATTAGCCAAAAAGTCTGAAACTTGTTTCTGAAAGGCAATTATCAGTATAATATGAAAATGCATTTCTTACAAAATACAGTCTGGACATTTTTGTGAATCCCGGATTTTTAGCTATTGCAATGGTTCACCGTCTGTCATGCATCGTGCGTCGTTCGTTAACTTTGTACATTTTAATCATCTGCTCTAAAACTACCAGGCCAAATTTGATGAAACTTAGTGATTATGATGCCTAGGTGAAGGCCTTTCCGATTTGCACAAATGAAAGGATTATGTCCCCTTGGGGCCCCATAAAGGGGGAAATTGTGAAAATCTTTAAAAAACATCTCCTCTGAACTTACAAGAGATATAGCTTAGACATTTCATGTGAAACATACTTAGGGCACCAGATTTGCACAAATAGTAACTGTTGAGGCCAAAATGGGGAAATGGCAAGGTACTTAAGGGGAAAATCGCTAAAATGAATGTATTTGTCAATATATCTTGAACACTATAAATTTTTCGTATAGGCATGTATAGTGGAATATTGTAGGTATTGGCCTAATGATCATTTTGATATACGAATGAAAGTCATAGGTTCAAAGGTCAAGGTCATAGATGCGAACAAATACTTAAATGGTTAATTATCTAAAAAACTATAAACTTTTTGTACAGGCATGTATATTAGAATATTGTAGGCATTTGCACAACGATCATTTTGATATATAAATGAAGGTCATAGGTTCAAAGGTCAAGGTCATAGACGTGAATGAATACTGAAATGGTTAATTATCTAAAAAAAATATAAACTTTTTTGTATAGGTATGTATATTGGAATATTGTAGGTATTGGCCTAACGATCATTTTTGGTATATGAATGAAGGTCATAGGTTCAATGGTCAAGGTCAGAGACAGGAACAAATACTTAAATGGTTAAATATCTTAAAAAAACTATAAACTTTTTGTATAGGCATGTATCTTAGAATATTGTAGGTATTAGCCTGATGCACATGTTATACAGTGAAAACTGTGAAAACCGGATCCTGAGAAAACCGGATTCCTGTGAAAACCGGACAAATTTTCGAGTCCCGATTATTTCCTTCTTATTTTCTTATTAGAAAACCCTCTGTAAACCGGATCCTGTGAATTCTGAAAACCGGACGGATTTTGCTGTCCGGATCGTATTAAAGCTATATAATATTACCTGTGTAAACCGGACTTCAGATTTACTTAAAGTTATTGAAATTTTTTTTTAATTTTTTCAAATTGTAATATAACATTGTAATTCAAAATCTGTTTTACATTTGTACAATCATTGTCATAATCTGTCGGCGTCGCCACAATAAACTTATCTCTTATGACTGTTGTTATTTTGATTTGTTTAATAAAGATTATTGCAATCGTTAAGAGTATTATTTAATCCACGACTACAATAATAGTAAAATAAACAAGTATCACAAGTAATCACCAATATCGAGTATACCTGGCCACCTGTTCAAACGTCATGTCTATATTGTCAAGATCAATCAACCGAGATCGAGGTCAGCTTGTGTTCGGCTCCTTTTTTTAGTTTTCAAAGGGACACCATTCGGGTATATAACCCGTATATTTCATCGTATGCAAACAGTCTTCTATCGATATCAAATGGGTGAAGTATATTTAGACCAAACAAAATTAAAATGAAATGCGAGAAAATATAACATAGTTTAAATTGCGACTTCACAGTCAAGAATATTGCCGATAGGTTCCTTAATTCTTCAAAAGAAAAATTCCACAACCGAACATAATGATATACATTGTGTATTCTAATGTTGATAACAATCGAGACGACACATGGTGTTACATGAAAAGGAAATCCAGTCACTGATTCCATTGATCGGTGTGTATCATGGTTTATTCTTATCAAAATAATAACTTAAAATACAAATAATATACCACTGAAAACTTTATTTAAACACTTTGTATTTAAGTATATTATTTTTATAAGATATACCGATGACCAAGTCATCTGCCGATAAACCTCAAACGATACAGTTTTTTTTAAATAAATAAAAATAGAATACACATTACTTACCATAAATTATTTATTTTTTTATTTATTAAAACCTCGCTTTAAATATTTTTATTTATTTCGAGCAAATTGTATTATACATGTACTTGTATTCATCCCGTCTCTATCGCCACCCCTCCCGGTGGATAAAAATATAATCAAGGGCAATTAACTCTGTTCCAAACCTGGATAAACCGGATCCTGTGAAAACCGGATTATTTTAAAGGTCCGGAGACCATCCGGTTTTCACAGTTTTCACTGTATATAGATGTTTTAGCTGTTTATAAATAATATATTGTAGCTAGACTTTAGATATGTTATATATAGCATACTTATAAATAATTATTATAATTAATTTGCAAAAATACTTGCATATTATTGGCCCTTACTGCTGACAATTTTGATATTCTCTTTTATTAATGTCATTGACCATTGAACCTCTGCATAAGATATGTACTCTGCCTCAGATGAGCGTTAAGGCCCATGGGCCCAAAGACTTTCATTTTAACCCTGCTGAAGAAAAGAACTTCCTTATATAGTCCTAGAGCTCATGCAGGTTTATTTGACTTTTATTTGCCAAAAGGTCTGAAACTTGTTTCTGAAAGGCAATTATCAGTATAATATGAAAATGCATTTCTTACAAAATTTGGTCTGGACATTTTTTGTAAATCCCGGATTTTTTAAGAGCACCTGAACGTATTTGTCAAAAACACGTTTTTGGGGTAGGGGAAGGGAATCATGATTATTTAACACCTAAATACAAAAGATACCAATTAAATTTGGTATCATTCAAAAGGTTATTGATAATTCTTTATTATATGATAAATGCATATTATATACACAGTGTGTAGGTACAACCCTCAGTATCAGGTCGAGTCCTTTTTTCGTAGCCGTATCACTATGAGTCGTGCTAGCCCTGGATACATATGAGTATGTGAATGTCATCTATCCTAGTGAGCTTGAAATAAAAGATACGACTGATTCTTCAAGTTCTGCTTCATATTTAGACTTTAACCTGAATTATGACACCCACAAAAGGCTACATTTGAAACTTTATGACAAACGTGATGACTTCAATTTTTCTATTGTCAACTTTCCTTGTCTATGCAGCAATATACCTGCTTGTATATGCTATGGTAGAGTCTGCTCCCATTACAAGAATTTTGTACAACAAAGCAGGCTGCTTGCAAATAAATTGTTGACTCAGGGATATTGCAAACCTAGGCTTATCAAGGCCCTCAAAAAGTTTTATGGTCCTCATCAATGTATTGTTGATAAGTTGATGTCTTTGTGTCCAGGATTGCCCTGGATATATTTGACGTCCCATAGTTCCATGTTTCTTTCACACAATTTTGATTACACACGTGGCAGGTGTAGCTAGCTAAACAGGAGATGCTTTCCCTTATGGAGCACACAGCCTCACTTCCCTAGTTGAAGTTAACATGTCTAACTTTACTTGTCAGTTCCAAAGTTTTCACTTTGCTCAATAATGATTTTATACCTAATAAAATTGGAAAGCATTGTTTCAGTGTCATCGTTTTTATTAGTCATCATCATTTTCATAATACTCATCAGATCCGAATTAATCCCCACCACTTCCTCAACTTTACCCTACACTGACTGTGGAACACTGCTTTCCAATAAACATATGATGTTTTGTGGCACCTGTGGTCCATCAAACCAATTAATTAATCAGGTTGAATTGTATACGGGTTTGGAATGAAAGTATTTTTCCAAAAAAATGTGATGTAGTTGACTGGCAATATTTTGTGTTGTAGAACTCTCTTGCATGATGGCATGCTACTGGGATTGTCACCTTTTATTTTATATAATGGTTCCTCTTTACTTTTTGATTCCTAATATTGTTGAAAGAGAAGAAACTCACACTGTTAACATTGGATATATAGGGTTTTTCATACGGAGTACAGACAAATTTCTCCAACTGATTCATCAAGTCCTCGGTAATGTTTCTATTGTTACAATAATGCATTTTAAGTGATCACTATCTTTTGAGAGGTCTAGCCATCCCTTCATTAATAAATGCTGAACTGAAGTAAAGTCCGAGCCAGTAAAAACATGTAATCCAGGCAGTGCATCAATTAAAAAAGTTCTGGTTTGTGTGACAAACTTCATGGATATGACGCTGTGTATTGCTGCTGCTAAGACCAACATCCATCCAACCTCTATGAAAACTTGGTGACCTCCAATAATCTTTGCATATGATGCATTTATACTCCAGATGCGGTGCAGAAGACTCAACTATTGCTATCACTAGATCTGACCATAAATGGCGAAGAGATTGACAGCAAGCTCTACGGTCTTCTTCTTTTAAAACAAGAGGCCCATGGGCCTTAACGCTCACCTGAGGAAGAGTACATATCTTATGCAGAGGTTCAATGGTCAATGACATTAATAATAGAGAATATTAAAATTTTTAACAGTAAGGGCCAATAATATGCAAGTATTTTTTGCAAATTAATTATAATAATTATAATATAAGTATGCTATATATAACATATTTAAAGTCTAGCTACAATATATTATTTATAAAAAGCTAAAACATCTGTATATTAAAATGTGCATTAGGCCAATACCTACAATATTCCAATATACATGCCAATAACAAAAGTTTATAGTTTTTGAGATAATTAACCATTTAAATATTCGTTCGCAGCTATGACCTTGACCTTTGAACCTATGACCTTTATTCATATATCAAAATGATCGTTAGGCCAATTCCTACAATATTCCAATATACATGCCTATACAAAAAGTTTATAGTTTTTGAGATAATTAACCATTTAAGTATTTGTTCAATTCTATGACCTTGACCTTTGAACCTATGACCTTCATTCATATATCAAAATGATCGTTAGGCCAATACCTACAATATTCCAATATACATGCCTATACAAAAAGTTTATAGTTTTTGAGATAATTAACCATTTAAGTATTTGTTCGTGTCTTTGACCTTGACCTTTGAACCTATGACCTTCATTATATATCAAAATGATCGTTAGGCCAATACCTACAATATTCCAATATACATGCCTATACAAAAAGTTTATAGTTTTTGAGATAATTAACCATTTCAGTACTTGTTTACATCTGTGACCTTGACCTTTGAACCCATGACCTTTATTCATATATCAAAATGACCATTGTGCCATTACCTACTATATTCTGATATACATGCCTATACAAAAAATTCATAGTTTTGCAGATAATTAACTATTTTGGTATTCTTGGACATCTGTGACCTTGACCTTTGAACCCATGACTTTGATCTATGTATCAAAATGATCGTCATGTCAATACCTACAAATAACTGAAAATCCTACGCCATTATCACGGGAAATGTTAAAAAAATAGCATTTTTTATCAAAGGTCAAAAACTGGGACATGACCTTGACCTTCGACCTTGACATCAATTGGAAGAAAATTGCAATACAAGATCAACAGTGAAAACTCCATACAATTATCTTCAGCCGTTATGAAGTTATAACAATAAATGTCTCATTTTAAAAATTACGTAACTTTACGCAAAAAACGCGTAAACTATTTTTAGTTCAATTTTCATGAAAAACACAATTTTAATGTTCCCAGGTATGCTGAATCCAAATATCCAATCAAAATTTGCCTGCACCTTTTGGTTTCAGAGAAGAAGATTTTTTTGTCTTTTTGCTATTTTTAGTAACAGCGGCCATCTTGTTGGGCGTGGCCAAACCTCGAACACAATTTTGAAAGGCTGTTACCTAGGCATGATAATCACTAAGTTTCATCAAATATGGCCCAGTAGTTTTGGAGGAGAAGATTAAAATGTAAAGTTTATACACGACGAGACGACGCACGACACACGACGCACGACGCGACGGACGGTGATAGATTGCAATAGCTCATCTGAGCCTTTGGCTCAGGTGAGCTAATAAAACTTCAAATTCTTTGCTAGAGAATAAAGTAATGCATCATATGCAAAGATTATTAGAGGCGATCAAGTTTGCATGGGGTTGAAGAAACCTGTCACTAATTTTATGCAGTTGATGACGGTGTAGTACGTGAAGAGGTGTAAACATGAGGAAGTAGATACATGGATGGTGTTGCACTTGACGGAAATTGATAAAAGTACAAAATGTATATTTAATGTAAGAATAGTCATCAGAGGTAATAATACAGATGTTTTGGTTACACTTGCACATCATGTTCAACGACTTATGGAAAAGCAACCTCATGTTTGGATCGATGTAAGTCTTAGCAGTAGCAATACACGATGTCATATCAACATAAACATGTTTTTTACACAAACCAGACCTTTTTTATTGATGCATTTACTGGCTCAGACTTTACTTCAGCATTTGCCAATAAAGGGATAGCTAGACCTCTGAAAATGTGTGACTTCAAGAATTCTGTACTTTGGGTAACAGTAGAAACATTACTGAGGACTTAATGAATCAGTTAGAGAAATTTGTTTGTGTTCTGTATAGAAAACCCTATATGTCCAATGGCAACAGTGTGAGGAACCATTAGATAAAATAAAAGGTGCCAACCCCAGTAGCATGCCATCATGCAAGAGAGTTCTACAACACAAAATATTGCAGGCCAACTATGTCACATTTCTTTGGAAAATACTTTTCTTCCAAACTCGTATACAATTCAACCTGATGAAAATGGACTATCTTCGAAGGTAAATACCTAATCATTTAGTTTGATGGACCACAGGTGCCACGAAACATCATATGTGTATTGAAAAAGCCGTGATCTACAGCCAGTGGAGGGTAAAAATGAGAAGTTGCATATGGAGAGGATTTATTTGGACCTGATGAGTCAGATGATGAAAATGATAATTAATGACTAAGACAAAAACATGACACTGAAACAATGATTTTCAATTTTATTATGTATAAATGATAAATAGTGAAAATACGTAGAATTGAGGAAGCAATACGGTAACAAAAGTCTTATAGTTTATAACCAAAATGTGATGTAGCAATAATTGTGATATTATGTATTTTAAACTTGGATTAACATATAATACTTGTTCTTGTTTCTTTTTCTGTTCATTGTTAAATTTAGAGTTTAGCAGCCTGTTTCCGTAATATAGTACAATCTTAAACTGTTTTTCGTTATCGTTTGTTTGTACATTATAATCTGTTAGTTGAATGACATAATTAAAAAAATATATCTCTTCATATTTTTATGTATTTTACCAAATAATTACGATTATGATGTCACTATGATGCAATGAAAGGTAATTTGTTTTATGTTGATGCATAATATTACAGTTTATTAAAATACCTTCAATTTGATAACAAACATGATGGGATTATATATATATACAGTTATGATGTTAAATCATGATAGTGTTCCCCTACCCCCCAAAATGAACTCTTCAGTAGAAGTGGGTACATATTTTCTCTGATAGAAAATATTATAATGCTCAGATAATTACACATCAAAGTTATAGAATATCAATGGCTGAGGGTATATTATTATTTTAAAACAAAAATTAATGACAACACACACAAAATGTAAACCTGAGAAATTTGTTTCCGATGGAAATAGCCTTTTTCACTATTTTTAATTTTAAAAAATAGTTTATGACATCATATCTGTACCTAGTGACATTATACTGAAAAATATTTTATCATATAATAAAGAATTATCAATAACCTTTAGAATGATACCAAATTTAATTGGTATCTATCGTATTTAGGCGTTATATAATCACGATTCCCTTCCCCTACCCCAAAAAAGTGTTTTTGACAAATATGTTCAGGTGCTCTTAAAAAATCCGGGATTTACAAAAAATGTCCAGACCAAATTTTGTAAGAAATGCATTTTCATATTATACTGATAATTGCCTTTCAGAAACAAGTTTCAGACCTTTTGGCAAATAAAAGTCAAATAAACCTGCATGAGCTCTGGGACTATATAAGGAAGTTCTTTTCTTCAGCAGGGTTAAAATGAAAGTCTTTTCTTTAGCAGGTTTCAAATCCAAGTGTTTCTTTAGAAGAGTTAAAATGAAAGTATTTCTTCAGCGGGGTTCAAATGAATTGTTTCTTTCAAGTTAATTATACATTCAGTTATTTTTGTTTTCTAATCATTATTGCTATTTAATTTGCCAAATATTTAATTAACATAATGATACTGGAACAGTTGAACTAAATTAACTCTTACATTTTCTGCCAAATATACAGCCTCTAGGTAATGTTTATAATTACAAATGTGTAGAGTTTAATGAAAATCCAAGACACCATCATTCTCTTTACACAGATACTTCAAAGGCTATACTATAACCTAATAACTTTTATAATGTAAGGGCATACTGTAAACCATGGACTTCAAGGATATTTATTTAACTGTAACAAGAGAATCAGGTTAATGTTCATATATATATAGGCGTCTTAAGATATATAGACTGAAAAGACATTTTCTGCAACTTTACTTCAGGTTTATAACTGACATGGGCATAGCATAAATTATTTACTTCAAAGTGAGTGGCCAATATGATGGGTTTCAACATACTTAAAATCATTTCACTAAATATATGGGCTTCTAAAATGAAGGGGAAAACATCAATAATTTTGCATTCATAATATATTAAATATGACCTACTAAAGCCTTAGCAATGGGGGTCATTTGGCAAAATAAGGGATAAATGATCCCCTGCTCCCTATGAACACTGCAACTGGGAATAGCACCCAGGTGTAAAGATGCACCGTGAGCCTAAGACAGACCTTTAGATCAGTATCAGCCACTGACATCCCTACCTCTTTGACTTCCCTATGAACACTGCAACTGGGAATAGCACCCAGGTGTAAAGATGCACCGTGAGCCTAAGACAGACCTTTAGATCAGTATCAGCCACTGACATCCCTACCTCTTTGACTTCCCTATGAACACTGCAACTGGGAATAGCACCCAGGTGTAAAGATGCACCATGAGCCTTAAGACAGACCTTTAGATCAGTCTCAGCCACTGACATCCCTACCTCTTTGACTTCCCTATGAACACTGCAACTGGGAATAGCACCCAGGTGTAAAGATGCACCATGCGCCTTAAGACAGACCTTTAGATCAGTCTCAGCCACTGACATCCCTACCTCTTTGACTTCCCTATGAACACTGCAACTGGGAATAGCACCCAGGTGTAAAGATGCACCGTGAGCCTAAGAAAGACCTTTAGATCAGTCTCAGCCACTGACATCCCTAACTTTTTGACTTCAAAGTAGATGTATGTTAATTATGGCATTAACTTCAAAAGTCTGTCTATTTATATGTCAGAATAGAGATGATGATTAGCCTATGTATCTGTTTACATATTTTTTTTTTATGTTTTCATACTGAAGACATCTGATCTATATTATCAAGTATAGTGCATCAAGTTTGACCTGGCCATTTGACCTTTAATTTAAATACACCAACAGACATATCTATTGTGTAATATAGGAGCTATATAAAGGTGACATGTAAGGATAAATGATAGAAATACTGACTATAACAGGTGTTTATGGTAATGAAACATAATGTCCTCCCTAAATCACACAGTCTATTAGCCTAAAGTAATATTCATATTAAAGGTCAAACGGCCAGGTCAAACTTGACACACTATATATACACTATAAAGAACCATCCTCGTCTGACCTGGCTGCTGTATTTTCCTATAAACATATCACCTTCATATAAACCCCTTGGCCCATGTGCCAAGTAACAGTTAAGTACCTTGTTATATAAACTGTCTGTAAATCATAAATATGTTGTCTACCACTAATTAAATTTACACAGGTCGGAGTGGAGATAAATATGTTGTCTACCACTAATTAAATTTATACAGGTGGGAGTGGAGATAAATATGTTGTCTACCACTAATTAAATTTATACAGGTGGGAGTGGAGATAAATATGTTCTCTACAACTAAATAAATTTACACAGGTCGGAGTGGAGATAAATATGTTGTCTACAACTAATTAAATTTACACAGGTGGGAGTGGCAATAAATATGTTGTCTACCACTAATTAAATTTACACAGGTGGGAGTGGAGATAAATATGTTGTCTACCACTAATTAAATTTACACAGGTGGGAGTGGAGATAAATATGTTGTCTACAACTAATTAAATTTACACAGGTGGGAGTGGCAATAAATATGTTGTCTACCACTAATTAAATTTACACAGGTGGGAGTGGAGATAAATATGTTGTCTACCACTAATTAAATTTACACAGGTGGGAGTGGCGATAAATATGTTGTCTACCACTAATTAAATTTACACAGGTGGGAGTGGAGATAAATATGTTGTCTACCACTAATTAAATTTACACAGGTGGGAGTGGAGATAAATATGTTGTCTACCACTAATTAAATTTACACAGGTGGGAGTGGAGATAAATATGTTGTCTACCACTAATTAAATTTACACAGGTGGGAGTGGCGATAAATATGTTGTCTACCACTAATTAAATTTATACAGGTGGGAGTGGAGATAAATATGTTGTCTACCACTAATTAAATTTACACAGGTGGGAGTGGAGATAAATATGTTGTCTACCACTAATTAAATTTACACAGGTGGGAGTGGCGATAAATATGTTGTCTACCACTAATTAAATTTATACAGGTGGGAGTGGCAATAAATATGTTGTCTACCACTAATTAAATTTACACAGGTGGGAGTGGCGATAAATATGTTGTCTACCACTAATTAAATTTATACAGGTGGGAGTGGAGATAAATATGTTGTCTACCACTAATTAAATTTACACAGGTGGGAGTGGAGATAAATATGTTGTCTACTACTAATTAAATTTACACAGGTGGGAGTGGCGATAAATATGTTGTCTACCACTAATTAAATTTACACAGGTGGGAGTGGAGATAAATATGTTGTCTACCACTAATTAAATTTACACAGGTGGGAGTGGAGATAAATATGTTGTCTACCACTAATTAAATTTACACAGGTGGGAGTGGAGATAAATATGTTGTCTACCACTAATTAAATTTACACAGGTGGGAGTGGAGATAAATATGTTGTCTACCACTAATTAAATTTACACAGGTGGGAGTGGAGATAAATATGTTGTCTACCACTAATTAAATTTACACAGGTGGGAGTGGAGATAAATATGTTGTCTACCACTAATTAAATTTACACAGGTCGGAGTGGAGTAATGGAATTATGGAGTCTGACATCCCAGTCAAGATTTTTTTCATTTATATTGAGGTGGTAACTTTAGGATGGTTGAGGAATCTAGAGTGTACAATGAAAAACACTGATCTTCAGTAAGCAAACTGACAAACTTTCTCAAACTAGAATTAGTCCTGAGTGACATCCAAACCTATAACACAATGAGAGGTATAAGCACATGCTTTAGACCACTTGACCAGCTAGGTCCCTTCTGATTGTGAGACTTCCTTGTTTAATTGAATTCCTTCCCTACAGTAAACTGATTTACCACAACCATTTCTTTCAGTTTATCAGAATTTTTTTTGGTATTTTAACAGCAATTTTAACTTGTTAAAACTGAAGTAAAATTGGTGTCAAGAGAGGATTCTGAAGTCAGACTGGCACATTTTTCAGAAGGAATTATGCAATAATTAAAAACAAAACAAACATTATCTTGGTTTGAAATCAGAATGTACTGGTGACACATAGAAAAACCTATCAACTTTTGGTTTGATATAAATGAACTGATTGTCCTACACTAGAAATGGCCTCAAGAGGGATTTGAACACATGAGCAGAAGAAAGACACCATGATCCAAAACATAAACTGGAATTTTAGATTATTAAAACAGCCAACCAACCTCCGCCCTATCCACCCCTAGCCCCATCCCATTCAAAAGGGAATCCATCAACACCCAAGCCAAATTCAAAAGAAATCTAAGAAAATATGACATAACAGATTTTATATAAGGACAATGAACTGTCCCACATTTAGAAAAAGGTGATCTTTTAAACAGGTGGAAACTACATATACAGCAGAATTCACTATTTATTACTAAGTGGTATTTATTACAAGGACATGTTTGTTTAATTTCTTTTCATAACATGGGTCTAACCTATTGATAATTTAAAAAGGGCAATATATCTTCCACCAATGGTATGATTTAAATATGTTTTTAGATTACAAGAAGGAAGTTATAACCCTTCAGTGGTATATATACCTGGTTTATCTTAATACAAACTCAATTACCTTAATAAACTAGGCTTGTTTACATGTTTATTCTTAGTTATAGAGGTTTTATCTGGCTCAGTCAAACAAATGGCTACTCATGCCAATACACAGCAGGATTGAAGGATTACACCTAACTAATTACACTACTAATTCATCACACCTGTTACCTAATGGTAACCATTCTGCCACAGCTGACATCTCCATCTCTCTCTCTCTCTCTCTCTCTCTCTCTCTCTCTCTCTCTCTCTCTCTCTCAGCACAAATCCAGCCAGTTTGCCAATGTTAATCAGTGTTTTTCAGATACTTTTTCACTTTTCTCAAATATACTCATTTCCCAACACCACCACCATCTACCCACCCCCTCTCTCTCTCCTTACAAATCACACCTGTTGCTGATGTTAACCAGTGTTTATTCAGCAAATGGTTCCAAATAAAGCTGATTTTCCCATTAAAACCCACCCTCTCTTTCCATCACAACAAATCACACCTGTTGCCTAATTTTTATCTGCAAATCAGCATTTATTCAGCTACTGGTCCCAAATAACTAACTCTCTCTCTCTCTCTCTCTCTCTCTCTCTCTCCTGACAAATCACTCATGTTACCTAATGATAATCAGTGTTTATTCAGCTACTTCCAAATACAGCTAGTTTCATCTCGCTTTCTCTCTCTCTCTTTCTAACAAATTACACCTGTTGCCTAATGTTAATTTAAGTTATTGCTTCCAAATACAACTGATTACCATTCTTACTCCTGACATTTGTTAGATCTTTACATTTATATTACACCAACCTTACATATGGTGCACACATGTAGTCAACACAGCTAAATGTTTCTAATGGCCTACAAGTCTGAGGTGGTCATTTTGGTAGGACTAGGTAATTATTGGTTAGGTCAGCTTAGATTTAACTCAAATGTGTATTTATGGGCAGACATGGTTGAGGGTACTGTCACTGCCTTTCAAATTCAAGGATTGCAGGTTATAACCACACTCAGGACTTGCGAATTTTCTGGGATGATTTTCATCTCCTGCACATAGTAGAACTAAATAAATAACTCATTACTAAAGTAGTCTTTCGGATGAGACGAGGTCCTGTTTCTCCATATGGCTCTCTCTTACTACAACACAGGCTCACTCTCTCTCTCTCTCCATGACAAAGATTTATAAATTTCCAATTACAAAAGTCAGTTTTAATGGTAGCTAGCATTCCTATTTTCTCAATTGTACAAATGTATATACTGTAGGTGACTGGGTGTGTCCCATCATTATAAAGTATGTAATGTCTTTATTACATCAATAAATACTCTAGTTATATCACCAATAAAAATCTACATTATACAACTACTGAAGTTATATAAATCAATTATTGTAAACTTATGTACAGTATATATAATGACTTTGATGAAGGATTAAAAATATTCTTACCCGGTTAGCAATGTTCAATCTAGGACATTTTTAGAAGGGACCATTTTCAAAAACTTTAAAACACTATAACATCAATATTTCTGTATTCCCATTATGTTAAATATGACCTAATATGGCCTTAACAATGGGGTCATTTGGCATAATAAGGGATCAGTGGCCATATGGCCCCTTCTACAATGAACACTTGGTCAAAAGGACCATTGGCCTCATATTGGCCTCTTCTAGAATGAACACTTGGTTAGTCTTTTTTTTCTAAACAATTGAACTGAATATTTCATAGTGAATAACTAGATGATCATTTCCAAAAAAATCAGAATATAAATATGATGGATAGAAAGAATAATATGACTGATTGACTAATTGATTGATTGATTGATTGATTTATTCATTGATTGATTGATTGAATGGAGTTTTACGTCTCATTCAGAAATATTTCACTTACAAATTTTATTCCACTCATATCATGACATCACTGGCTATAGGTGAAGATTTTTACCTTTGCATTGTGCTCAGGACAACAATCATTGATGGTTCTTCAATGTGTCATACCTACTGTGACACAAAATATTGGTTTTTAAGGTCTCTTATGAAGGGTCCTTTGGAGGGGAAGGGAGCAAAACATTCTAAAAGAACCTGTATGTACATGTGTTATAAACGATTTATATAATATAATACATACGCAAATTTGCTCTGTGCTATTTCTGTTTTAGAGAGTTTAGATAAGGTATGGAGCACCTAAAATAAACAAACAATCATAATAACTATCCACATGTCAATTATATACGCCTTCATATACAGTAGAAACTGCCTAAACGGAACACTCACTAAACAGAGTATTTTGTTCAGTTTAGACAGGGATTTGGTTTACATATGTTAATTTGTCAAAGAAAATTAACAGCATGTTTCTAATAAAACAGTTCAGTTTAGACAGGTTTCACTGTACAACCATCACAATAAGCTACTCAATGATTTGTTCTAGCCACTTATAGAGACCAGTAAATGGATCAATTCCCAATGTCAAAAGGTCAAAAGGCCAAAAGGTCAAAAGGTGCACATTTTCCAATTTGTAAGTTAAAAATAACCCATTGACTTTGCATAAAAATTGGGGGGGGACTCAAAAACTCCATATTTTAGCATAGTTTATATCTTTATAATAACCCAGTTAGATATTTAGTGATGTGTATTCAAGTAATTATTCTCAAGGTTCTTTTTTCCCAAAGTGACAAGACAAATTCCCTGCTACTATACACAGCAATCCAATTATTATACAGTCAACCCTGTCTATAAGACAACCTAAGGGAACCAATAAAAGTGCCTTTTATGGGCAGGTGGCCTTTATATACAGGTTCAAATAATGAATAAAGAACAACTGGGATACAATTCTACTGGCCTTTATAAGCAGGTTGTCCTTATATAGAGGTGACCTTTACAGCAGGGTTGGACTGTACATGTATAAAATTGGCCATACCATTACAGACTGAATACTGGTATCTTGTTTTTCTTTAAGTTGATACAATGCCACCATTTTTGTTCAGTTGGATTTTGACATTATAAAATAGTTTGGGGATAAATCAAGAAATGTGTCTAATCTAAATCATAAATGAAATAGATTTTGGAACTTTAAAATACTGTGGTGATAATCAACATGGTAAAGTAATTGTCTGGCGTTAAAATAAGGTTTTATTGTACATTAGAAGGTTGATCAGTTAATTATATACTTACTTTTCTGAAGTCTTTAACATCAAATAAATCTGGAGGGTCAAACAAGTCATGATCTCGGAGACCAAATTCTCTTTTACACGTTTGTAAAAATGTCCGTATATTTTTCAGGCATAAAAACTGCAAAACAATAAAAATAAAGAAATATTATATACATGAATGAAATCAAATTGTTGACAAGTTCCAATCAAGTCAGAGATCAGAAAATGAAAATGGGGATGGATAGGTCACACGCTTTGTAAGCCTGCATCCAATGTCACCACGCATGCTCTAGAATGGACTCCACAAGGGAAGAGGAGTCATTTTTGATTCAGAATTTTATCTATTATTAAGTTTTCAATTTTTTGTTCATTTAGTTTATCATGTAATAACCAGAACGTTAAATATATTGGCAAATGGTCAATGTTTACAAACTCATTATTTTTTGTACTGTTACTGTGTACAGTATTTTCAATGCCTTACAGAATGCCTTTAATTAAATGTTAATTAACCGGTAAGATTTTTTTTTTTAAATAAAAGCATATTTCCATAGATATGCCTCTATCATCTCTATTACTGGAGCTGTGGCTATAACAATACAATGTAATATATATACAGAATAATCAATAATCAATTATTATTACCAGAATTTTATACCGGTATTGATTACTGTCAAGTGAATCAGTGCAATCTAGCACTCCTCAATCTCCTAACGACTAGAAAAATTCTCAATCTCTTAATGCCTAGAAAAATTAAATGAGTGCTTCCATCTCTCTCTCTCTCTCTCTCTCTCTCTCTCAGAAAAGATAATAAAAAATAAGCTAGGCAATTATACATAGGTAGGGTTTTTTTTAAATTCCTATTTATTTTTTTTTTATTATTATTAAGTTTCCACAATTTCAAAATTGTAAGTAGCCAAACTTTTAAAGCTTGTGAGGATATACGTGTAGTACTTTTCAATTTTTAAATATTTTCTCACAGATTTGCTATAGAGGTTACTTTTGGAAATAATTTTCATACATTAGCAACCAATGGCATTATTTTGACAACAGGAAACTTAGTTTTTTTTTTTTCTACACCAACTGTTTCAATAATGGAACATGATCATGACTTTAACAGTGCTTGACCAAAAATTGGAAATAAATGAACAATAACTGTCAGAACTTGATACTGGGTCGAAGGATCTTGGACAATAAGCATCATTTCATGCAATTTAATTGAATTTAATTGAATTTAATTGATTGAATTGGATTTTCAACCCTGTCAAGAATATTTCACTTTTATCGAGATCTCATCAGATATAGGTGAAATGTCAGAAATTTTACCTTTGCACTCAAGCCAATGTACAGGGAGGGTTCTGTAACATGCCATGCCCGCCATGATTGTGGGGCATCAGTTTTTATGGTCTCTTCCAAAAGTCCCCATAACTTTCACTTCTAAATGTCAAGTGCTTGGCAAATGAACAGTCAATCACTTTTTTTCAAGTTTTGGTCAGACACTGGCCCTGGTGCAAACCCAAGACCTCCCACATCCGGAGAGAGCACTTCACCTATTGAGCTACCATAATCTTGTCATGTAATTTGGGATATATCTCATGGTAAAATATATATTAAAATATTTAATTTACACACAGTCAAATTAGGAAATTCAACAACATAATTGGGAAACATAATAGGCTTTGAACCTGGTGGAGTTGGGACCCATTTTCAGTCTGAAATTAAGTCTGAGATTGACACCCATAAAAGTGGTTTAACCCTACAATATGTGGTTCCACAGCCTAGAGCATGATCATTAACTTCTTTCATTTGTGAGAGCAATTTAAAAACAAAAAAGAAAAGAAAAAGAAGTTACATAGCAAACTCCCCAAATAACATCATTCTTCTCAGAAAAATAAAATTTGGTTGATCCAATATCCAGTGGACATTATCATTCTTTACAGAAAAACAAAACGTATACCCAATGGACATACTACTTTGGCACAAACTTAATGGGATATTCTACAAGATAGCTAGGCGAAACCAATCAGGGTAGGGGCATACCACATGTGTTGTCAATTTTCGAAATTGTACAAATGTCACACTGTAAATTCCCTAAATAAGAAACAACAGGATTAAGTCTAAGTCCCCCCCCCCCCCCCCAATTGCAATATTTAAAAAGGATGGCAACACAATTTTACTTCTGGCAATCATTTTGTTTGGTCACAGGGAATTTTGTTTGAATCAATATGAAAGACGTGAATGAGAGGACTTTGATCAGAATATAAAAATTGTGACAAAATTTGGGCATTTGGTGAGTTTTTGACACCAAAACTGAAATTTGTGAATGTTGTTATCTTAAAAGTTATGTACTGGTAAACATAATAGAACTTTCCCATTAAAGATTTTAGAGTATGATACTATCATTTCCTAAGCTGAAGAAACCCTTTAGTGTTTGAGCATACCACATAATCTAGATCCAATACATTTGTGTGTTATATATTGCAACCTTCCTGAATAATATCATTTCACAAGAAAACACAAACTTTTGCCATTCCATATCTTATGGACAATATTTGTACACAGTGATTTTGTTACATTTTTAAAAAAATACCTTCTGCCTTCTAAAGTGGAAAAATTTGAAGTTCTGAAATACAGCAAACTGCAAAATGACATGCTTGCAATAGCTTCAGATAATCATTGCCAAGATGTTACATTGTGACAATAATTAACATTTTGTGGGTAAGGACAACTGATTTAATTTGCTAGTACCACTATATCTGTTGTTTTGGGAATTTTAGTGATCAAATTGGGAAATATTAGTCATTTTTACCTTTATTCTGTAGTAATATCAGGAAAACAAACTCACTGATACACACCATTTTGAGAAACAATTATGAGATAATATTGTATTTGGCGAATTTGTGACACTAGTGTTTGATGGAGATTAAATATACACCCACCATGGATCATAGATACTTTGAATTTCAAATGTAAACATTTTAAACAGAATTGAATTTTTGCCAATCCCAAAAGTTGTACGGTATTAAATGAGGAAATGTGATTTTGCAAGACAGATGGTGAAATTAAAAATTCATGACCATTACTTTGTGAAATTCTAGACATTTTATTTACCCCAAACAGGAAAATTTCTTCTATTTTGCATTAAAATGTCCTATGTAAATAGTCCCAAACCTGTGTATAGGATGGCAAGATATGGTATGGCCCTTTAATTACATCATTAAAATAAACACCAAGTTTGGGAATTAAAATCACACCGTTTGATTTTCATTTCAATTGATTAATGAATACTAGTATAAATTCACACAATAGTTGTAATTTTAATGAAGTTTTACTGATCAACTTTCAGTTTACAACCTGGGAACCCTGAAGTCAGCTGTCAAAATTTGTTATTAAAACCCAGGCTACTAGGAAGTAAATAAAATGTGGTGTCAACACGTAAACAAATGTTATAAACAAAAATAAACTATTTTATTACGTTCTATATGGAATATATTTTCAATATTCTCATCTATGGTAGTAAATATCATTGATGAAAGTATAAACATGCACATTTTTTAGACAGGAAGTACGACACAAAAACAACAACAGACCTGTGACAACTGGGGTCGAGCACTAAAATCTTTGGCATCAATAACCCCGGGATGTATATTGTTCAGTAAATGGCATATTAAAACTCCATCTCGCAAGGCTTGTGCTAAATCGAATGCTTCAGATTCTGGCCTTGTAGCTCTGTGATCTTCTGGCAATATGCGACATCGGACTAGCCAGTCCACACACATTCGCCACTCGTCTGAGGCCATTTTGGATACTTTCTTCAATCATGCGGCCCTGCATGTAGCACATATAAAATAAATACGAAATATTTCTTAGTTACCATAATTTAAAAGTAATGTCTACTAAATATCACAAAATATGACTGATTTAATTCTATAAAGATTATTCGAATGGATAAAATTAAAGATTATTTCTCAATTACTAAAATACGAAACTTACAAAAGTACTGGCGATAGCTCTACATTGACTGCCCGGTGTTTTGGACACATTACTGTATCCAGGGCATATCCACCAGAACACCTTCCTGATAGAGAGATTCTTGATGTCTGTTCACAGCATGAAGTTCCTGTAACTGGCGAATGTAAGAGAACAATTAAAAAGGTGATGTATTGGATAGAGTAGCTGTCATAAGAATTAACAGTCTCTTAAAACTATGATTTTATGAAGTTTTATTATGTAATGAGGATGGTCTGATTTATGGTGTTACACCCATCTCTCTCTCTCTCTCTCTCTCTCTCTCTCTCTCTCGTTGAATTGCCGAGACATTCCATAACAATCAGTTTGTCAGGGGACAGTTTTAACATAGCTAAAAATGGATGACTGAACAGTTCTCAGTTGGTTGGGAGGTCCTACTGTCTGGGGATGACTATTTCTGTGATAATGAATTATGTTTTATTTCTATAGAAACTTAATAAATTTAAAATAATAAATGTTATCATCCGCTTACTTGTGCTTAGTCATATTATGGACTTGGGATACTGAAAATTTGAATGATGACTAATTCTTACTTCAAATCCAAAGTTTACTTAAGGACAATTAAAAAATAGATCTCTGTGACTGAGTGGTCAAAAGCGCATGCCTACCGATTACATCACCTCTCACCACTTAGGTTCAAATCCTACATGGGACAGATACAAGTGTGAGAAAAGTTGTCAGTTTGCTTGCTGAAGGGCAGTGATTTTCACAGGGTAAGCTGGTTTTCTCTTCCACCATGATATAACCACTGCAGTAGCTTGATTGGTAAGGTGCTCACTCCCTAAGTGGGAGGTCATGGGTTCCAACCCTGACTGGGTCTGACCCAAGACTTGGAAGTGGGTAGTAACTGTTCTTTCGCCAAGCACTTGACATTAGGAAATGAAGGTCACAGTTCTTTTAGATGGGAACTTAAACATGCACATTTTTTAGACAGGAAGTACGACACAAAAACAACAACAGACCTGTGACAACTGGGGTCGAGCACTAAAATCTTTGGCATCAATAACCCCGGGATGTATATTGTTCAGTAAATGGCATATTAAAACTCCATCTCGCAAGGCTTGTGCTAAATCGAATGCTTCAGATTCTGGCCTTGTAGCTCTGTGATCTTCTGGCAATATGCGACATCGGACTAGCCAGTCCACACACATTCGCCACTCGTCTGAGGCCATTTTGGATACTTTCTTCAATCATGCGGCCCTGCATGTAGCACATATAAAATAAATACGAAATATTTCTTAGTTACCATAATTTAAAAGTAAATGTCTACTAAATATCACAAAATATGACTGATTTAATTCTATAAAGATTATTCGAATGGATAAAATTAAAGATTATTTCTCAATTACTAAAATACGAAACTTACAAAAGTACTGGCGATAGCTCTACATTGACTGCCCGGTGTTTTGGACACATTACTGTATCCAGGGCATATCCACCAGAACACCTTCCTGATAGAGAGATTCTTGATGTCTGTTCACAGCATGAAGTTCCTGTAACTGGTGAATGTAAGAGAACAATTAAAAGGTGATGTATTGGATAGAGTAGCTGTCATAAGAATTAACAGTCTCTTAAAACTATGATTTTATGAAGTTTTATTATGTAATGAGGATGCAAGTCATGTCTGGTCTGATTTATGGTGTTACACCCATTCTCTCTCTCTCTCTCTCTCCTCTCTCTCTCTCTCTCTCTCTCTCTCGTTGAATTGCCGAGACATTCCATAACAATCAGTTTGTCAGACAGTTTTAACATGCTAAAAATGGATGACTGAACAGTTCTTAGTTGGTTGGGAGGTCCTACTGTCTGGGGATGACTATTTCTGTGATAATAAGAATTATGTTTTATTTCTATAGAAACTTAATAAATTTAAAATAATATTTGTTATCATCCGCTTACTTGTGCTTAGTCATATTATGGACTTGGGATACTGAAAAATTTGAATGATGACTAATTCTTACTTCAAATCCAAAGTTTACTTAAGGACAATTAAAAAATAGATCTCTGTGACTGAGTGGTCAAAAGCGCATGCCTACCGATTACATCACCTCTCACCACTTAGGTTCAAATCCTACATGGGACAGATACAAGTGTGAGAAAAGTTGTCAGTTTGCTTGCTGAAGGGCAGTGATTTTCACAGGGTAAGCTGGTTTTCTCTTCCACCATGATATAACCACTGCAGTAGCTTGATTGGTAAGGTGCTCACTCCCTAAGTGGGAGGTCATGGGTTCCAACCCTGACTGGGTCTGACCCAAGACTTGGAAGTGGGTAGTAACTGTTCTTTCGCCAAGCACTTGACATTAGGAAATGAAGGTCACAGTTCTTTTAGATGGGAACTTAAAATAAATGAAGTCCCGTGTCATGGTGGCATTGGCATGATAAAGAACCCTGCTGTATTATGCCATCAGCGCAATGCACAGGCAAAATTTCTGCACCTTCGCGGAAGCCTATAGCTGGCGACATCTTGATATTAGTGAAATATTTTCGACTGGAACATTTAACACCATTACTACTCCACTCCTCCAACATGATGCCACCCCAGAACTGACCACCTTGATGTAAATCAAATAATCCTGTGGCTGACTGAGGTGCATGCTACAATCTCCATTGTGGTAGGAATTCTTAACTCGGACAAAATATAGGATAACGTATATATACCGGAACCACAACCACTTGGTCAATGTTACTGTAAATTTATATTTTATAGTTAACACTTAGTTTTATATAAACTTTTACCTGGTAAAACCCAGGGTACTCCTACACAAAATGAGGGTTATCTAAAGACAGAACAAATATTGCCATTATTTCACTCTAAAAATTGATGTTGTATTTGTAATTAGTTGCATGTCTGTGCGTTAGCAGCCCAGTTATTACATGCACCATTCATAGGCCACCTGATGTGAACTTGGAAGATTTTGTGCATATTTCAGATTTTTAAGTGTTCAATCTAATAATGCAATTTATTGGTAGAATTATAAGCACAAGTTATTCTTCACTGCAGGTGTGTGAAAATCCAGAACACTGCTTACCTTCTATTACACTCTTAAATTAGACTGCACATTAAGTGCAGAATTATTTATATTTGCAAACCATATGGCATCATAGTAATTTCTCAGTTGTGGACAATTTAACTTTCTTAAATTGGCTAATTAAACAAAAATAGATAATTTATATACAGTAAGACTTTGTTATAATGTCCCTGGATAACTTAACCGATTGCAATGTGATTTTAATTAAAGTCCAAAAACTTATTTCCTCTATATGTTTTTCTTTGTAAGACTCCCTTGCTTCAATGCCAGACTTCTTTATAATGTCAAAATAAGACCATACAAATAATGAGGAATCTGGGTTCTACTATTAATAATTAAAATTAAGTTAAATTTTTAGCTCATATGTAAAAGGTCAGGGCTCAAACCCTGGCCAGATCTAACCAAAACTTGAAAGTTGGTAGTGACTGTTCACTCAGCAAGCATTTAGAAATGAAAGACAGTCCTTCAGAAGAGACTTTAAAATAATATGCACTGCACAGCAGGTTGGGCATGATAAAGAACCCTCCCTGCACATTGCTCACACTGCAAAGGTCAAAATCTCACATTTCACCTATGGCTGATGACCTATTGATATAAGTGAAATAGTATTGACTTGGACATAAAACCCCATTCAATCAAGCAACTTTCCTCAACTCTATTGTTTCATAAATTACATGTGTATCATTAATACACATATGAAAGAATGTAACTAAGAGTGGAATATTCATGTATAATTTTTGCATATATTGCAATGCATAATTAAATGATAGAAATAAAAGATAAGTCAGTGTTGTGTCTGAACAAGTGAACCATTCTGGTTTACTTGTAACAGAACAAGTGCAATTCTGGTTTACCTGTAACAGAACAAGTACCATTCTGGTTTACTTGTAACAGAACAAGTGCAATTCTGGTTTACCTGTAACAGAACAAGTACAATTCTGGTTTACCTGTAACAGAACAAGTACAATTCTGGTTTACCTTTAACAGACCATGTACAATTCTGGTTTACCTGTAACAGAACAAGTACAATTCTGGTTTACCTGTAACAGAACAAGTACAATTCTGGTTCACCTGTAACAGAACAAGTACAATTCTGGTTTACCTGTAACAGAACAAGTGCAATTCTGGTTTACCTGTAACAGAACAAGTACAATTCTGGTTTACCTGTAACAGAACAAGTACAATTCTGGTTTACCTTTAACAGACCATGTACAATTCTGGTTTACCTGTAACAGAACAAGTACAATGCTGGTTTACCTTTAACAGAACAAGTACAATTCTGGTTTACCTGTAACAGAACAAGTACAATTCTGGTTTACCTGTAACAGAACAAGTACAATTCTGGTTTACCTTTAACAGACCATGTACAATTCTGGTTTACCTGTAACAGAACAAGTACAATGCTGGTTTACCTTTAACAGAACAAGTACAATTCTGGTTTACCTTTAACAGACCATGTACAATTCTGTTTTACCTGTAACAGAACAAGTACAATTCTGGTTTACCTGTAACAGAACAAGTACTATCATTTTACAACCGGTCCTCACTAAGAATACAACCCAAGGAAGGTAACTCCAGCTTATATTGGCTTTACAAGATTTAGAGAGATGTTATATTCAATGGACAATTAAGATAATTTGAGTCCTAACATTGAAATGTGCTAGTCAGTTCTTCTAAAATATCCTACATTGAATGCTGCATTTTTTTAGAAAGGTGGCTCTTGTTTTTTTCTAGGCCTTGATCAGGATTACACAAACAACTACATTACTGGATTGAACACTGAAAGTCAATTATAGTGGTAGATCTATGTATCATCATCATGTACATCAAATAATATATCTGTAGTCATTAGATTTATCCTGATAACTCCACAAAATAGAAGTACTGGTATTATAACAATTATATGTCATATTAAATACATTTACATATATAAATATACACTTATAGTTGCTTCATAAAATAATTTTATCAATTTTACTTTCAAATTGTAATAATACTGTGTTACATTATATGGATCAGTAGCTTTAACTCAAGGTTATATTTCAAAACAGCTATCAATCACATTTTTTTGCTGACTTTGAATACTGAATTGAGCTAAGCTTACACATAACATGTAAATTAGCATTTGTATAGTTTAAATTTTTCATATGTAAATTATATTATCTAAAAATGAACTTGTAGAGAGCTGTCTATCTGTTTAATGCAGGCCAGAAGGTTACTTAGATCCATTCCCAGCATCAACAATTTATTTTCTTCCCAAAAAATTCATACCGTCATAACATTAAAATATTGCTCCTGAACCACAGAAAGTCATTAGGATTTTCTTTTACTCAGTTACTCATGCAGGTTTCGATGATTTTCAGTTCAGGTTAGACAGATTTTTGTTTCAATTCCTGGATTTGTTTTTACAGATTCCACTGTAGTTCAATTGAGACAGGTTTTTGCTTTAAATCAAGATCTGGTTTTTGGTTCAGTTAAGTCAGATTTAGTTTTCAGTTCAGTTCAGACAAGTTTTTGATTTACTCTTAGTTTGATATTCACTTCGTTGTAAACAGTTATCAGTTTAAACAGGGTTTGATTTTTTTAGGTCAATTTATATGATTTCGACAGGTTTTCGATTTACTCGGAGGTTAGTTTTCAGTTCATTTTAGACAGATTTATTAATTTTCTCATGATTAAATTTTCAGTTCATTTTAGATTTAGATGAGTATTTTGGTTGTTTATCAGGGCTTGGTTTTCCCAGGTTTCAGATTATACTTATATATGATATATATAATGTACAGATATGAGACATATATTATCAATTAGTACATGAGTAATAGGTATCAGTTTTAATCCCTATTTATATCCTCTTCAGTCTGTCAGCCAGTCAGTCAGTCATTAAGGAGATGTAGTAACTATATAACATACAGGTTTATATTATAATTGATCTGTCTGTCTCAGACTAAGTTTTCACTTTTTTAATAGTAAGTATATGTACCACTTCTGTGTTTCTTTAATTACAAGTGTTTTTCACATATGAACATTTATATCAATTTATTTAAGTCACGTAAAAGGCATATATATATACCGGTATATAAACACATTGATCATCATTTCTGAATACAAAGTGTGTACGGTAAGGGGGTATACAAAAGCATATGTGATTTTAATATGTATCAGTAAGGTTGTTTTTTTAATATAAATTTTTAATTAATCATTTCAGACATATTTTACATTTATTATCAGTTGTATTCTCAATTATTCATTCGTTTATTCATTGTCTGCCAGTGTTCAGAATAAGTAAAAAAAATTCAACCAGTTCTTGTCTTGACAATTTCAACATTTTCTATCGTGGTATATAGAAGGACTATATATTGAAAAATTAACTAGTCCTTCCCAAAAGTTACCCGTCTTTGGACTGTGGGACTGGTTGGTATTTCAAACACCGTGTCTATACATGTATTATACATCCATTGGACTTTATATTGACAATCATGTAATAATGGATTTGTCATGTCATCAGTCTTAAGGGTTTGTTAAATTTTATGTCACAGTAAACTTTATAATGGGTGGGTTTTTTTTAATGTTCATATTAGGAGGGAGTCTTTGCATTGCGGACCCCAATGTATAAAGGCAGAGATTTTGTTTGGCTAAATTTACTACCGAATAAAGGTAGTTTCCCCATGGGAAAAAATGACTAAAATTTCCCAATTTGACCATTGAAATTCCCAAATCAACAGTGATATTCTAGCAGACTACATTAGTTGAACTTGCCAACAAAATAAATTCAAATATTTTCAAAATACAATGGATTTGCCATAGTAACTTTTATAATGCATTGTGTTGTATTTCATAACTTGAATTTTCCCAATCTTAAAGGCAGAAGGCAGTTTTTCAAAAATGTAGCAAAATCACTGGGAGGCCCTAATATGAGCATCAATATAATGTCTTGTCCAGTTTTTAAAATTAATGAATGTTTTTTGATGGACAAATGTTAAAGCTTTAGATTTAAGTTTTTTATGGACTAGATGTACGATGACACAACTTAAGTTTTTCTAACAACTTGTTTATTTCTGAAAAAGTTATAACAGCCAGGAAAATAAGGACTTTATTGAGATAAAGTAATACAATTTCCAACAACCAGCCATAAATTTCTAACATGTCTAAGATAATATTTTTTCCCTACTTAAGTACTGTTTGCTTGTTCATGGAAGGGTTATTTGTACAAAACTTTCACTTGTTACAAGTTATAGTAGTAACTACTGAGTAAGTTATAAACTGAGGATCCAGGAACAGTACAGACCTGATGAAAGTTTAACACTGGGCCGCTGAGTGATGGAGATAATTAGATTGCTAAACACAGTAAAGCTACCAAGAGATATGTAGCAATTGCAGAAAAAGCTGTCGAGGTATAATCTGTCAAAATATAAGTTAAGAGAGGCAGAGATGAGACGCTGATTAGTGCAGTGATTTTCTGTGAATAAAATTACCAAAGAAAGGTAGTTTCCATTTGGAAAAATGATTAAAATTTCCCAATAAGACCAATAGAATTCCCGAAACAACAGTGATTAACAAGTAAAGCTATGAAATTAGACTAAATTTCCCCAAATTTAAAAGGCAGAAAGTAGTTTTTATAAATCGTAACAAAATCACAGTCCTAGTGTTAAACTTTTGTCAGATCTATACTGTATATAATAATTTATGACTGTGGTACACTTGTGTTTTGATGTGTTTTGATAGTACCTGTAAGGAAATACAGTAACAGTCAGTGTAACACCTGGTGATAATTACATATCTTCTTTAATTCCCTTTTTTGTTTATTTCCTATACACTGTATAAAGCTATACTGTTATTAATGAACTAGATGTTATAGCCAAACAACATTGACCTGTCCACATGACCCTTCAGTGGGAATATTCTTATAGAATGATCCACCCAACACATGGGTAGTGTTAGGTTTGGCATTACATACATAAACAATGCATGTTTCCTATGAGGTACATGAAATAAACACCTGTGTCTCCTCCACATAAATGTACTGGTCCAAAGTAAATATTTAAGTTAAAGTTCAAATCGACGGGTTAGTGTTGTTTGACTATATATAAAACTAAGACCAGACAGGTATCAGTCCTTCCTTAGATAAACCCATCATATAGATCTAAACAGTTCTCTAGGAAGACTGGTCACTTATTGTACGGTAAGTGTGGGAAAACCATTGGTTGTAAGTTGCTCTGTGGGAAAACCATTGGTTGTAAGTTGCTCTGTGGGAAAATCATTGGTTGTAAGTTGCTCTGTGGGAAAACCATTGGTTGTAAGTTGCTCTGTGGGAAAATCATTGGTTGTAAGTTGCTCTGTGGGAAAACCATTGGTTGTAAGTTGCTGACATTATCTCTGAGGTTCTACAATACCATTTGACATCACTGTTTGTTTGGAGCTATCGTTTGTACTGCAATAGAGAAATGGAGGTTTTTTTTACCCCAGTTAAGATTCTATCACTTATATACTGTGCACCATTGCTTGCTGACTTGTTTCTTTATTCTTACGAAGCAGAATTTATGCAGAACCTTGTTAAATCTGGAGAGAAAACTGTCGCCAAATCATTCAACTCAACATACAGATACATAGATGACGTTCTGTCTCTTAACAATCTTAAATTTGGAGACTATGTAAATGTCATCTATCCTAGTGAGCTTGAAATAAAAGACACGACTGATTCCTCAAGTTCTGCTTCATATTTAGACTTATACCTGAATTATGATGCACAAGAAAGGCTACATTTGAAACTTTATGACAAACGTGATGACTTCAATTTTTCTATTGTCAACTTTCCTTTTTTTTGCAGCAATATACCTGCTTCTCCTGCTTATGGTGTATTTGTTTCCCAATTAATACGCTATGGTAGAGCTTGTTCCCACTACGGGGACTTTGTACAACGAAGTAGGCTGCTTGCAAATAAATTGTTAACTCAGGAATATTGCAAGCCTAGGCTTATCAAGGCCCTCAAAAAGTTTTATGGCCGTCATCAAAGTATTGTTGATAAGTTTGATGTCTCTGTGTCCAGGATTGCCTTGGATATATTTGACGTCTCATAGTTCCATGTTCCTTTCACACAATTTTGATTACACCCGTGACGGGTGTAGCTAGCTAAACAGGAGGTGCTTACCCTTCCGGAGCACCCGGCCTCACTTCCCTGGTGGAAGTTCACGTGTCTAACCTAACTTGTCAGTTCCAAAGTTTTTACTTTGCTTCTGGATTGTGATTCGGAAATGGATAAGTATGTTTGTTTTTGATTATATGGAAGCAGTCAGTTCAGGGATGGTAGAGGAAACTGGAGTGCCTAGGGAAAATCAACAATCTTATGTAAGCAAATTGACAAATACACTATTATCTGTCCAGAGTGGGATTTGAACCTTAAGGTGGTCCTGTGATCCATAAGTGTGCACTTTAGACCCCCCCCCCCCCCCCCCCCCCCGACACACACATACACACTTTCTCTTTCTAGTTAGTGTGGAATATGTTATGTCATACTCCTTCAATAATGCAATTTTTCTGATAAAATTGGCATGTGATATTACAGTATTCATTTTGTAATGGAATGATTTGTTTTCTATACATGTATACTTGTATATTAAGTATTGAGTGACCCATGAAAATGTTCACTCTTCATTATGTTATAACAAAGTACATTAAACTAACACCTGTTGTACTGGATAATACTGAATAAGGTAAAAGAAGGGAAATGAGGTAGTGGATGTTTATTCACTTTTAACAAAAAAGTTAAAATTTCAAAATATTTAGCAATTTAGGAACAAGTTGAAAATACATGTACAAAAAAACATGCAGATCATGTCATATAGTTGAATTTATTTCACCAGTTTTTTGGCTAATATTTAAAGATATTCAAAAGTCTCATGTGTAAAGCTGAGTGTAAGGCATCCTGGTTATGGTTTAGTTCTGATTTTGGCTCTGCGTTGTGGATTATAAGGGATATACTGTAGCTTCAGGCTCCAGGCTCCAGGCCCCAGTTTCACAATCATTCCTTAACTAAGATTTTCCTTAACCTTAATCTAGCAGATTTGAAATCTGAATAATCTTGTTACGTTTTCAAGATATTCATGAATTTAAGATACTATTTTTAATTAAGATTACTGAAGTTTATTACATCTATATTCTAATTTTGTTGAACTATTTTATTTGTAGTACTATAAATTGTTGTCAAAATTTGACAGATTAAAGTTAAAAAATAAATCTTAATTAAGGAATGATTGTGAAACCCGGGTCTGATTTGAAAGATCTGGCTCTGTGTTATGAATTATAAGGGGTAGTCCTAGATATCTATACTCTATATACTGCTCTGGTTGTTCGTGTTATTATTTTTATATAGTTTACACACACACCTGTTATATAGTAAGGCTGTATTCTTACTTTGACTATAAATTAATGCACTTCAAAGAAAACAGGAAATATGAATTATGGCTAGGTTATTTTTGTGATATATGCAGAGTTGTAGAAAGGAAATATTTACATTACATTTGTATATATTTATGTTTTTTCCTGTATAAAGATTGATATGTTAATGAAGTACTATACATGAACTTTAGTTAACAGACTTCATTCATAGTGTTACAACAGAGGTGAATAAATACAGGATCAAACCTTGTAGGGCCATTGGAGGGGAGGGGTGTGGAGTGGAGTGGAGTGGAGTAATAGTGACTTATATCACAGTTAAGATTCTTTCAAATATATTGAGGTGGTCTGAGGGTCAGTTCATGGGTGGTAGAGAAAACTGGAGTGCCAAGATAAAATCCCTCAACCATCAGCAAGCAAATGGGAAAACTTTCTCCTGAGTGGGATTCGAACCTAGGCTGTGAGAGGCATTGTAATCCAACAAGTAGGCATTAAATTCTGTCAGTCTGCATAAGGATATGGCTAATGAATAAATTTTATTGGTATCATGAAATTTGGATATCGCTAATCTGCATTAAGGTATTGTTAATCTGCATAAGGATACAGGTAGCGTTAATCTGCATAAGGATAGCTCAAATATGCATTAGGTTAAGAAAAGTGCTAAATCACATAAGGATAGCACTGATCTGCATAAGGATAGTGCTAATCTGCATAAGGGTAATGCTAATTTGCATAAGAATATCGTTAATCTGCATAAGGATAATGCTAATTTGCATAAGAATATCGTTAATCTTCATAAGAATGTCATTTATTTGCATAAGGATATTGTTCATCTACAGAAGGAAAACATACTCTAATCTGCATAAGGATATTATTAATCTGCATAAAGATATGATTTTTCATTAGTGATATTAAATATCGGAAAACACCAGGAAGCACTTGCACATGCACCAGTATATATATATAACTATATATATATTATATGATAGTGTTGGAGGGGTGATGTGTATTGGAGTTTTACATGTATGTATTGTCTCCCAGTAGATTATAGATTCTCACAGTGGATGATCAGGAAGTGTTTTATATATAGTATAGGTAATATGTATGGCAAAGATTAATGACTTATAATGATAACCTTTGATATAAATAAACAGTTTTTATAACTTACACTAAGGTAATTTATCTACAGTGGTCTACAGAAAACCTGCGAATTTGATAGTTTTACTTTTTACTGTCAATTAGTATGTCTGTAAATATTTTAATAAGAAAATCTGGATTTTTTTTACAATAATCAATTGAAAAATCTGTATTTAATTCAAAGAGATGAGCACTAAATTAAAAAAATATTGAATTTTAAAGTTTTACTATTGATTTGTATGGTTATAAATGCTATAATTTGACAACAGAGATCTAAAGAAATTCTAATTTGTTTTTGTTTTTTTTACAATAATCAATTGAAAAATCTATACATTTAATTCATTTTGAAGAGATATGCATTAATCAAAAACAAACATACTAATCCATGTCCGAATCACAATCCAGAAGCAACATAAAAACTTTGGAACTGACAAGTTTAGTTAGACAAGTGAACTTTCAGCCGGGAAGTGAGGCCGGGTGCTCCGGAAGGGTAAGCACCTCCTGTTTAGCTAGCTACACCCGCCACGCGTGTAATCAAAATTGTGTGAAAGGAACATTGGAACTATGAGACGTCAAATAAATTAGATAATCTGGAAATTTTAATTTTTATCTTTTTACTAGATTACTATTGATTTGTTTATTATTGAACAAAGGTTAACTGTATACAAAAGAACTTGTCTATAAAAGTGTCATAAGTACAGTTAGTAAAAGTGGTCTTTATCAACAGGTGATCTCTATATACAGGATTTGATCACACTGTTAACGAAGAAATGAGATTCTTTCAATAGTTTTCTTTTTAAACTAATTTCTTTTATAATAAACATATCTCGTAAGATGTTAAACTGGCTTCTTTAACTTTGCTAACCAAAACTAATCTTGATGCTTTTTCTCTAGGTTAAAATCCTCCTTCATTTTAGAAGTGTCAGTCTAAAATTAAGTGAAATAATCTTGGATGAGGCTTTAAACACTATTACTCAACTCCATTCTTCTTTACTCCACTTTATTCTAATCCACTCCTCTAAATCCAACTTCAGCCCTATTTACTCCCCTCCCTCCTTAAGTGGGAGGTTGTGGGTTCGAACTCCCACCAGGTTTTACCCAAGACTTGAAAGTGGGTAGTGGCTGTTCTTTCACCAAGCACTCGGCATTATGGAACCAAATGAAAGCCAGTTCTTTCGGATGAAAACTTAGAATAAAGGAGGTCCCATGTCATGGTAGGCTTGGCACTATAAAGAACCCTGCTGTATAATGCCATCAGCCCAACATACAGGCAAAGTTTCTGCACATTCACCTATAGCTGGTGACGTCTTGATATATAGCCAAACATTCTTGACTGAGACATTAAGCACCATTACTTAAATTACTCTCTATTCCACTCCCATATTTGGCAATGCTGTATAAGTTTTAGTTTTAGACAGGTTTCACTGTAATTATGACCTGTCACTAATATCATACTTAAACTTATAATATTTCTCTGTACCAGATTAGTAATAATATTTTCCCTTTATATTGTAGGTTAAGAAGCCATGACTGTATTGTACTAAATGAGTAAAAGTAAACCTGGACCGTCATCTTACTTCGAATCATCATACTTTCTACATCAACGATATGAAGACACCGCACTTCTGATATTCCAACAACAACAACGTAAAAAACACGATAAAAACTTTGCTACTAAAATACCTCATATGAAGGAGGCTAATGGCAGCCATGTTGAATATGGTAACTATGGCAACAAAGGTGTCATTGCCAAACCAGAGACTGTCAGCAATATGAAGGTCGATATTAACAGAGTGGAATCATCAGTCTGTGAGATCCTATAATAATTATATCGTAAATTTTTACTATTGTTTCCATGGTAACCAGTGCTTCCATTCTGTGGTTTTGCATGTTAGTTCTAGGAGCATGTTAGCTTTATTTTCATTCATTGTGTCTTCATATTCATTTTATAACTCATAGTTTGATTTTCAAACATACATTCATTTGCATGCTTGTGCATTAACAATCATATTATATAATATATACCTATACATGTATATATGTTGGGAAAATTCATTTATTAGCTTTATATTACTTATTTGCAAAGTTTAAATATTTGACAAAAGAACATATATAATTAAATATACACTGCTGTATACAACACTGCCATTTGGTGTAAAAACCCGAAAAAATATGGAGCTTCATCCGATGTTAGATTCTGACACAACCCCAAATACAGGACTTTGGTATGTTCTATCAACATTTGGGGATTGTCCATCAATAAGAGTGGGTCATACTGTTTCCTTTGTGAAGAGTGAAGAGGAAGGTAAAAATGGCCGACTGTTTGTTATAGGAGGTGCTAATCCTAGTGGTGCTTTTTGTGATACGTTTGTCCTTGACCTTAATACAATGCAGTGGGATATGATAGATTTTCCCGGATTTCGTGCAAGATATGAACATGCAGCATTTATACCAAGTAGTCAACTAGACAAAATTTACATATTTGGTGGAGCGGATCAAACAGGAAATATGAATGATATTCAAGTGTTAGATACCAAAAATAATTCATGGAGTACTCCATCTGTCAGTGGAACACCGCCTAGTCCTAGAACATATCACACTACTGCTATAGCTGGAGATAACTTTATTGTGTATAGCGGTGGACACAGTGGTCCTGATCCTGTCGCTGATCGACAAGTATACTCATTTAATGCTTCAACGTTAACATGGACAACATTAAATGTGAAAGGTGACTCGCCAAAAGCCAGACATGGACATGTGTCAGTAGCAGTGGGTAATAAATTTTATATTCATGGTGGAATGGCTGGCTCATCATTTTATGATGATATACATGTGTTAGATTTGGATAAAAAGTCCTGGTCTAACATAAAACGGAAGAAAGTGTATCCGTCAGCACGGGCAGCACATAGTTGTACCGCTGTAGGGACAGATCTGTATTTGTTTGGTGGGATGAACAGAGATGGTGCTTTAGATGATCTCTATAAGTTTGATACAGGTAAGGCTACAAGATTTGTTTGTAACTGTTGATGTTAATTAGTGATAATTAGGGTCTGTAGTTCTATCAAATATGGATCGCTAGTCTGTCAGTTCCTTTGCCAGAGGTCAGTGGTTATGTGCACTCAAGATTCGTTTGTAACTGTTCAACAGGGCTTTTAGTTCTTGCACTTATGGACCACAGCGCCTCTCACTGCCTAGATTCAAATCCCACTCAAGCAGAATCTAGTGTCAGTTACCTTGCCAAAAGTCGGTGGTTTTGTGCACTCCAGTTTCCACCATCATTCAAGGACTGGCTGTCTCTTTATAAGTGAAAGAAATTTGACTGGAGCGTAAAACCTACCAGTTAGTTACTTTACACAGCCCTTGGTTGCCGAGTTGTAAAAAATATGTGCTTGAGGACCACAGCATCTATCAGTGCCTACTTTCAAAACACTGATCCTAGTTAAGTAGTTATAAAAAATTTGTCACTTTGCTTGCAAATCGTAGACTGTTTTCTCTAGAAATTTTGGCTTCCTCCACCATCCATCAACTGTTCTGATTAAAATTTCCCCCTAAAAATCAGGAACTTTTATTGTCATAATCATGTGGCAAAAGCACCTGCACCTTTGTCTATAGCTGTTTACAATGTAAACTTAACATCTTACATAAGTGGTATTATTTGATTTAGAACATAAAACAGTTCTAATGAATTAACCCCCACATTAGCTCTTCTATATTGAATTGAAACCTGCAAATTGTGTTTGGGAGTTCTTATGGATTTACAAGGCTTCAGTGACCCAGTGGTTGAAAGTGTGCACTTACGGAGCAGAGTGTCTTGCTTAGGTTCAAATCCCACTTGTGCAGATCCTAGCATGAGAGAGTTTGTCATTTAGCTTATGGATAACCAGTGGTTTTCTCCTGGCACTCTGGTTTCTTCCACTATCCTTGAATTTACCATCTTGACCACGGCCTCTCTTCCCTGATGGAAGTTCAGGTGTTTAACTTAATTTACCAGTTTTCAAAGTTTTCACTTTGCTTTATCGGATTGTGGTTTTGACATGAGCCAGTATGTTTGTGTTTGATTTTGACCAGGCTGCCAGTATATATAAGTACAGAATACCTTACTGGTATTTCATTTTACCTTCATGAGTGTCAGCTAATCTTTACACATGAAATATTTGTCATCTCATTTTGAATTATTTTATTCTTTCAGTTTCTCAAGTTTGGACAAAGATAGAACTCTGTGGTCCACCACCTGCCTGTAGGTTAGATTTTGGTATTTGTACCATGGAATTACACAGGTCGATACCGACTGTTACCGATGACAACGATGATGATGATATTGTCAGTGCTACAAAACATGTACAGGAAGTTTTAGATCGGGAACTCAAACCTGGAAGTGCTAGTTCTCGGGAAAGTAGACAGGGTACAGGAAGTGCTAGTTCTAGAGATAGCCGACAGGGAACTGGGAGTGCGAGTTCTAGAGATAGTAGACAGGAAACTATATTTGGTACATATATGTGGTGTTTGTTATATATATAAATAGAAGTGGTGCACATTTAGCTTTGATTATTTCGTAGTATTTAATGTGGTAGCTTTTTGTCATGTTGGTTGCATATTGGAATATGTTTGGTAGCTTACGGTCAAACCTGTCATAAAGGTCGCCCACATGAAAGGGACACCTACTGTTTGTGGTCACCTGTATAAAAAGGACAATTTATTAACTTAGTCTGTCAACAGTATATATTACAGTATTTTGGTAGGGTACACAACCTCATGTACCTTGTCAAAGATTTATTTACCCGAACGGAAGGATACTTTAATCTTTAGTACTTGAGGCTATGTAACCTTCCAAAAACTTGTAAAATGTTTTTGCCACCCTTCAAAGCAGACTAGTTTGGAGTTTTCAAATTCAATTTCCTATTCTCTGTATTTTGTGTACAGTGTCACCATGTTTTTTTGCCGTAAACAGCTGCATACAATTATGTACCCAGTTAGATTTACAAACATAGTTACATGTACCCTGGCAAAATAACCAAATCACAATACAAGAAATGTTTTTAAAGGGTTATGATAGCTTATGTCACATTCTTGGCATAAGTATACACATTAATCTCTGTACCAGGTGAGGTATAGCTATGGTGTCCTAGCAACAGTGTGTGTTTCTTTATTGACAGGTGTGACTGTATATTGCTTTCATCTGTCCTGTTTTGTTGAGCTTATTTGATCGTAAATGCGTTACTGTAGATGAATTATTTTACACTCCTCTCACTACCCTCCCCTACTAACCATTATAGACTGGTCTATATGATTATGTAGACGATGACCATTACATCATTTTGGGTTAACATTTTTGTTATTCTGACCAAGATATACATTTCTTTTTATGGCATGTACATTATGTATTAACTCCTCTTAAGATTTTCAACTCTTCTGACCAGGTAACTCAACTAAAGTTCTTTAAATGACATGTAACATTGTAAAATTATCTCTGACAAAGGTAACTTACTTTGGTCATGAAAACTTTAAACATGGATTTATGTACCAGATGTAAAAGTAGTAGTGTACAATGACAATGTCACTGTACCATACACATTCTTAGGCACTTTTTAATTCACACAACTTGCATTCTGTTGATTTATATAGCAAAAACAACAAAAAAGTAAAATGATACTGAGCATGATCTTGGGTATTTTAAAATATTGTACATATTAAATGTTTGATTTGGTTTGTTTTCTATAACAGAAAAACTGAGCTGAGATTCGCTGGGTTAAACACTAGTCAGATGAGTAGGTATTTTCAAAACACAATTAACTGGTTCAAAATACCTCATTTTGTTTTTTATCTTTTTTAAACAGAAAAATTAGCCAAAGGTGATAATATGACCGTGAATGCTGCTGAGCCTCTTTCTGATAGTGATGAAGAAACTCCACGGCCAGATGGCGTTGCTGAAGGTGCTTCCTGTATGTCTGATAGATCTGAAAGCAAGACCATGACTTTTGTTTTAGTAAACGGTGGTATGGACACAGAAGGAGAAATATTTGATGATAGTCTTGTGTATCTGGTAGAAAATTAACCTATAGCTTTAATTAGTAAATTAAATGATGTTTAGTTAGCTTCAAATAAAATAAATCTGGTTATTTTTGTGACACTTAATTCTTGAAAATTTCTTACCGAAAACTTAATTTACCAAAATTTTAATTTTCATTTGAGTTTTTTCTTTTGTCTCCATGGCCAATGGTTCCAAAGTGCTGGCTTAATAATCAGTGTCAGTCTCCACCTAGGTCTCCATGGCCAATTGTTCCAAAGTGCTGGCTTAATAATCAGTGTCAGTCTCCACCTAGGTCTCCATGGCCAATTGTTCCAAAGTGCTGGCTTAATAATCAGTGTCAGTCTCCACCTAGGTCTCCATGGCCAATGGTTCCAAAGTGCTGGCTTAATAATCAGTGTCAGTCTCTTCCTAGGTTAAAATCTCAATTGGGCAGATCCTAGTGCAAGAGATTGTCAGTTCTCTTACAAACTTGAGGAGTTTTATCCAGTAACTCCAGTTTCTTAAGTATCCCAAAACTGAAAATAGCCTTGTTATAAGTAAAAGAATCTTTACTTGGGCATAAAAACTATTACTTCACTCTACCCACTCAGTTCTAAACTAACAAAATTAATCAGTTTTACATAAGACTTGAATTTGTTGTTAGGTCAGGTAATAAATGAATGCAAAAATTATGTTCTTGCAAATAAAACTAGATCTTATACATTGTGTAATATACACAATATTAGATAGAACCTGTCTGTATCAGCAGGTGCTTCTTATATTAAGGTCCAAAATTGCAATACAGTCAAAACAAAGAAAGAACCAGACAAATTTGAGTCAGCTTTTCAGGAATGTTGGACTGTGTTGTTATATTTGGAACCATAAATTCTGAATTTGAATTTGCATAAAAAGCTGTGAGCGCTTGCATGAACTTGCTTAAATGGTTAGTCTATCATCTCATTGAGTAAGATTATTTTCTGACTTTAGCAATGACGAATCTCTCATCGCAGCAAGTAAGGTTGGCAATAATGAAAATGTCATCTCAGTTAGGATTTTAGAACAGAGTCATAAGATTTAAGTCAGTATTTTAAATGACCATTCAATTAAAACTATTTTCTGGTTAGATATTTATAGTTTCAATGCAGCAATATTACTCAAATCTGAAATTAGGTGTTTATTCTATATGATAATTAAAACATTACCAGGACCAGTCAATTAAAAAAGGTTATGCCAGCCCTTGCAGCACTATTTAGCAGACCTTTGTAATGATTATGTTTGTAGATATGTCTGTTCGTTGTCTTGTCAAATTATATACATGTTGAAAATGAATTGTTTTGCATATACTAAGTAATATTAAGTTTGATCTTATTTGATGCACAAAAAATTGTTATTTATCATGTTTGATAAGACCAACAAAAAATATGTGCTGTTTTTCTTCCCTGATGCTCCGACAAAAATGGGGGTCGGTAGGTAGGCATTTTTTTTATAAAATTTACATTGACCATATGGGGCAAGGTTGCTAACTTTATCAGTGCTTGTCAAAATATTGTCATTTGAACTTTAGGGATAAACTGGTTAGCAGAGACACTGGGCTAGTTTTCTTTTCTACTTAAAATTGTGTTCCTTAATCTGCTTTAATGTAACATAAAATGTTTTGTGTGTATGTACAATTTGGTTTGTATGGTGGTTTGTATCTCATACAGCACAGTGTATTAATTGTTTCTAGATATGGAAATTGACAGTAACAGCAATATTGACCGATTTGTATCAGTACTTGTCTTTTAAATAACAGCAGAATCTCATTGGGAAAATTTTGAAAGACTTTGGTAGATGTGTCATTCAAGTGGTGTGTAAAATTAATTCCTACTAGAATATCTCATGTGTATGCACAATCAAGCATACCTTATATAACACCTGCATATACAGTGTTTGATCTAAAAGGGGTCATTGCATCTTTGGCCTCTGAAATAAAGGTCAAGTCCACAAAATTTGTATTTTTTGTTTATCCTACTTTTACTCATTTACATGTACCTGTTTATTATAACACCTGCAAACTAATTTGAGGGGGATATATAGAAATCACCATGTCTGTCTGTCCATCTGTCTGTCTGGCTGTCCATCCATGTAAAATCATATCTGGGCCATATCTCATAGCAGCTTTTAAAGAATGTCATAAAACTTTACATGAGTAATCTTCATGGTCAGAAGATGTGTCATGACCTTGAACCAAGGTCATATCGGAAAGGAAAAGATCGCAGGAAAACATTAAATATTGCAGACAGGATATTGAAAAGGTCAAGGTTGCAGAAAACATTAAATAATGGGGGGGGGGGTATTTTACTCTCAAGAGACAGTTCTTTGATTCACTGAAGTTTGTATGGATGTGTACTTTTATACATTGTTTATATATATATAATATAGTTATAAAATGAACAAATACACATGATATTAATTTAAAGCTTCATCAGTGTTACACTGAAGCCAAGAGATTAGATTCCTCTAAAATGCATTATGGTATATCACATTGTTTTGTTAAATATGTGCTTATGCAAACACCATTGACCTGTCTGCTTGACCTTTTATTATGAATATTCACATAGGAGTATCCACCTATTACATGGGTAGAATTAGGATATTTGCAGTCCATACATGAACAGTGTTCGTGTTTAGTGTTACTCATTATGTAGACAAAATAAGCATGTGCATTCCCTATACATACATAAACTTTTTTTTGATAAATATTTAAATGAAAGGTCAAACAGACAGATTAATGTTGTTTGCCTTCACCACGGTAAACTGTAAATCAGGAAATTTTTGTGTATATAGGAATAAAGTTAAATTTTCATTTTTGTTATGGAAGTATGAATGAATTGGACATTTTGCACACTTAATAATGCACATAGCGAATTATGTAATGTGTGCAATGTCCAATTATTTCATAACAATCAGAAAAATTAACTTCATTTCTTATAATTCATTGAAAGAAGTTTTGCAACAACAAATCAACAATTTAAATAACAATATAGCCATAGCAAGTAAAAAATAGCAAAGCTATGGCATAAGAATTCAAATGTCTCTGTGTGTCATCCATGATAAGATTACGCCCACTGAGAGCCAATGCTTGAAACAAAAGAGAATTTAATTAATATTTGTTAAAGTGACTAGACCTAAAAATGAACTTACTGACCAGAATTCAATGATTCAAATAGAAAAGAAAATTAACTGATGCAAGAATTTCCCCACTTACAGTGTACCATACACTATATTTTTCTTGTGTTCCTAAAATATGAGTCTTAGGATAGTGTTTATTTGTTGATACAATAGTCTACAATATATGCACGAAAAATTGGAAATGTGTATCATGTCCAAAACATACTGCATAAGGATTTTGTATGAAAATATATTTTGATTGTAAAATTACTTCAACATTTTTCCAGTTGAGAAAATATAGAAAACTGGTATTCTTAATGTAATAAGTTACCACAAAATGTACCACTAGAGATAAAAACCATTATATACTATGTATGATAGAGATTGTTAAACTACAAAGTTATGTATAATAGAAAATATAGATAATATATAGAGTTTGGTCTCTGATAATTGTCTCATTTATGAAGTATTATTTTATGACCTGTGATTTGTGTCCAAAGTATGATTAAGCCAATCCATGACAAAACGACCCGTATGTTGTTTTTTATACCCCAAGCAACAAAGATACGGAAGAGGGAATAATGTTTTCCACACTTTTTTTCTAATACACTTGAGACTGTTTACCTAGTTGGTATGTTAGTTTACCACAATGAGTTACAAATTAAGTTTACGTTTCGTACTGCTTCAGCGATATTACAACAATTATGAGAAACTGATCTGGAAATTGTTTAAAAATTCATGTTTCACAACTTAGGTAATAGGCATTTATTAAATATTCTGTAGTGATAACAAATGGTCAAATTTTAAGATTAGACAATTTAAAAATGCATTTACCATAATAGTACAATTAAAGCTTGACATCTAATATTTTATGACAAAAAGGCCTTTTTGCCATGGGGCGCTGTCTCAGATATTTTCTAACTAAGTAGTCATTCTTATGTTGCCACTCTTAGCCTTTTACTGTAGGAAGAATGACTTTGAGATTTCAATTTGTATCATTTAACAATATGCAATAAATTTATGCTTGTGCTAATAAAGGGAGACTACTTCACCATTCCTCACTTGATGATCCTTTTTGGATTTTATCCAAAGCAATCAAATAAAATATCATCTATAAGTTCATTAAAATACACATGACTTTGCAGATGTTTTTAAATACACAAGTTATTATATTCAAAATCTGGTACAAAGAACGATTCAGTAGTTTAGAAGTTTCATTTTTGAGAATTAGATGATTAGAAATAAAACAAAAATTGTGTAAATTTTTCATCATACTTGCGAAAAAAAATTTCTTATTTGATATTTTTCCTGTTTTAAACAATGTTGTCATTGCCTTTCATTGAATACCATTTACTTATCTCCATGGATACATGTAATTGTAGTCCATATCAAGATCAAAGATAGCATCATTACAAAACCTAACATATTTATAGCTTTTATAATTTTTCATGTTTTTCATAACATCGATATGATATTCAAGTTTTAGTTATGTATGTAATGTGCTTTGTTACCAGTTATATGTGTGACCTTGTAAGGTCAGTTCAATGTAGAATCAAAATTTAATAAACAACATCACATTTATTTTTTGTCTTTATGATGTGTATATGGGTTATGTTGATTGATTGAATGGCGTTTTACATCCCAATCAAGAATGTTTGACTTATATTAAGACATCATCAGCTATAGGTGAAGTGACAGAAATTTTGACCTTTTCAATGTGCACAGGGCAATTTTCAGGGAGGGTTCTACCATAACATGAGACGTTTGTTTTAAGGTGTCTTCCAAAGGACCCTGAGGCTTTCATTTTTTAACAAGTGTTTTCAAAAGAACAGTCACTCTGTTTTTTTTCAAGTATTGATCAGACCCAGCCAGATTCAATCTCTGACCACTCACATATGAAGTGAGCACTTTAATGACCAACTTTGCTGCGGAAGTGGTATATATGGGGTATTGACAGATAACTGAGTGGTACTGTTGCAGACTTTTTAAGCCGAGGTTCTGTGTTAAAACTTTGCCCAGAATTTTTTTGCCCTTAAACAGTGGCGATGGCAGTATTATGGAATACAATTTGAATTTTTCAATCTCTCTGTCTAACTGCTATAGCTTTTAAGCAATTTTTTTTAAGCTTTGCAAATATATTACCTATGCAAAAAAGGATGCCAAAAGATCAGAATTGTACCTGGCAGTCATCTTTGATTTTAATAATGAAAATTGAGTTTTTTGCAATTGAATCTAACCTCTTCATTTTTTGTGCAAACATTTTGAAACATTGCAGATGTATTACAATTTCATCTATACACACTTGGGGCTCTGTGGCAGGGTGGTTTAAAGCATGCACTTACAGATCCTCTCACCATCTAGGTAAGAATCACAGATCACAAGTTTTAAAATTTGTCAGTTTCCTTGCAAAAGGTTGCTGGTTTTCTCAAATGCTCTGGTTTCCTCCACCATTCCTGCAATTAAGTCTATATAAGTCGAAACAAATCTGTCTGGAACATAAACTCTATTCCACTCCACTCCTGTCCAAAATACAACGTTAAAAACTTGAAAATAGAATTTCTGCTAAAGACTCCCCTCTAAAAGGAATCCATGTGACTGTTCAAAAGACTAGGTCATTATGGAGGATGATGTAACACAAACGGACTGAGGAAAGATGCAATGGAGATATGAAGACGCAATTCAGTCCTGTAATCTGTGCTTATTATCAGAGATCGCTGAATGGGATCAAGAGCTTTGAGGAAGAAAATTTTATTATAATAATTACTGCATTTGAAGATGGTCATTATATCAAGGTTTTATTCAATCAAACATATCGGTCAATGTTCAAATCACAATCACAAACAGTGGCGTAGTCAGAACAGAATGAATGTGCAAGCCTGGTGCCATAGTCACGTCCTCGCTAGGAGTAACGATTTCATGCTCCTAAGGAAACGTTTTTGGGGGAAATTGAGCAATTAAGTGCATTTTTCTGCATGCCGGCTAAAAAAAGTGAAACGTATAATCTGCAAGATTCAATCAATCAATCGCGTTCACTGATGTTAGGTGGAAGCAACAACTCTGTAGTTTGTACACAATGGCAGATTGAATTATTTTTAATTAAAAAAATATGTGCAAGCACAAGATTATTGGCTTATATGCACACTACGCCACTGACAAAAGCAAAGTAAAAATTTTGAAAACTTGCATATTAAGTTATACGCACGAACTTCTATTAGGGGAGTTATGCCGGGTGCTCCGGAAGGGTAAGTATCTCGTGTCAAATAATAAGTTTTATAATGTGATAAATTTGTTTTGCTCTGTTTTAATGCATGTCCCTAATTATACCCGCGCAAACTAGTTTGGGGGGTTTATAGGAATCACTATGCCGTCTGTCTGTGTAAAATCGTGCCTGGACCGTATCTCATCAATGCTTTGAAAGACTGTCATAAAACTTCACATGAATAATCTTCATTGCCCAAAAGTGTGTCATGACCTTGCACCTAGGTCAATTCAGAAAAGTCAAGGTCGTGGGCAAACATTAAGTGTTGGAACGGGGATAATTAGCTCTCAGCAGACATTTCTAGTTTAATCTGTACTGATAAAGCATATTATTGATTGCTCTGGCTATTGCCAAGTTTATATTAAGCTGCAAACTTTGAATATTATTAGAAATGTCTCTCTTGTGACAGTGAAAACAAGGTCGAAACCTTTTGTGCAGCATTGGAATTAGAACAGAATAAACATTGCTCTAATAATAATATTAATGGGTAATTTGAAAATTTGAGGTGTTTTAATTTGACAGCAATATGACAATCCGATATTCTGAAAGTATGAATGCAGTTAGTTACACTAGATAAACAAGTGATTAGTTGAACAGTTCCAATCAAAATTCTGTTTGGGTGCAAGTCCATGTTTAAACATTTATTGTGAATTAAATACTTCTTTCAGAGTTCCAAATTTTGTTCGTAAAATTTTTAACATTAAATCATATGGCATTATTATAAATAAACTATGTACCAAAATTAAATGCTGAAATAAAAGATCAATATTCACTCATAACCAAAGCAAATGGACAATTGTAGGGTAAATATTTTTGTGGGACCCCACATCCCATTTTATTTACAAACATTAGAAAATTGCAACCGTGAATAACAGAAAATGGAGAATACAAGTTCAAATCACAATCCAAAAATTAAAGTGTAAATTGAAAATTTACAAAAGTTACAACACATGATTTTCTACCAGGGAAATGAGACCGGTTGCCCCAGAAGCGAGATCACCTCCTGTTTAGCTAGCTACTCCCGCTACCTGTGAAATCAAAGTTGAAATGAATGAAACATTGAACTATACGACGTCAAATGTAGCCAGGGCAACCTTGGATAAAGTCCATTTTTGTAATATAAGTTAACAATTTACTGCATACGTCTTGTACCTCATAAAAACGGAATTAACAGACATTTACCGGTATACAGACTAGTTATCATTTTACATAGCAGATATTTTTTCAAAGTCCAAGGTAAAATCTCCAACCAGTTCAGGAATGATGCATAACGGTGCAAAGAGTTGTCGTAAATCTCGTTTCCACGACAACTGTTGTCTACAGAGGGCAATGTTCTGTTTGGCTGCAGTGTAATCCCATTTCCTCTCTACAGCTTTACAGAAACACAATTCAGCTTCACCCCAGTTCTTCAACATCATGTTACAGTAACCTAACAGACTATAACTTACGGGATAATTCCGTTCAGCACAGTGTTGTTTAAAATCCGACATCGGTTTTGTAACGTCATTTTTGTTGATTTGCAAAAGACATTTGACAAGGAAGTAATAAGCAAAACTCACAGAATCTGTATGTACCGACCCTTGCAAATTCACTTCCTTTTTCAAATTTTCGTCAAGACCATTGAATTCAAGTTCTCCATAAGAGTTACCAGCTGTAATGTCTTTTTTATCACGGTGAAGAAATCTATCCAACAAGTCAATCGCCTCTGGCCATCTGTCCTGACCGCAAAGAAAGCTAATGTAATCAACAGTACTGGCCATCTGACAACCAGAGGATTCTACAACTGCGCATGTATAGAACAAAGTGTCTGCTTGCACAATTGACGTCAAATATTGTTCTGAATCAGGAGGTTGCGTCAAAGCGTAAGCATAATACATACATGCCATGTTGCCATGGTTTTTGCAATTTTCGTCACAAGTTTCGGTAATTTGTTCCAAGAGTCTGACCGAATAAAGTGGTTTCTGCAGCTGAAGTGCAATGTTGTTACCTAAGGCAAATAAAGAGACACTGGATAAATTACCCTGGGAGAATTCTTCTATACAAGCGACCGCCTCGGTATTATTGTCGTCTGCAAGGCATTTACTAACTTTGGATATCAAAAGTTTAGTCCGTAAATCAAGTAAAGGCGAATCAATATTTAGTGCCTCTTCCAGCACTGATGTCGCTCTATCCCACCATTCCAAATCCATGAGCGCAAGCCCAAGTAACCAAAATGACCAACCGTCCTTCTTCTTTTGACAGTGATGATAGAACTTGTCTATGATAGTACGCATGTCAGCATCATCTGCATTCTCTGAAAATTGTAATCTCAGATAGTATGCCAAAGAAGCAGAGCGGAAAGTTACTACTTTACAATTACCGGAGAAAATCTCGTGTATTTCATTTCGCAGACGTTCGTTTAGTGTGATAAACGTTACAATATTGTAAGAATTCACATTTTCAGATAATTCATTTCCATCAGCAATAACTTTGTCCAGCAAACTTATCGCCATAGATTTATTTCCTTGTGCGAGAAGCAACAATGCATAATCGATTGTGGTTGTTGTTGAATCGCTGTTTTCTAAAGCGGACTTAAACAACGTTTCCGATTTCTGCAAAGCTCCAATATGTTGGACGACGAGGGACAAAGTTGAACGACGCTGCGTGATACAAGCTAGCCAGGTAACCTTTGAGATTCACAAGGTCTGGATACTGGTTTACATACGTCAAGATAATCTCGTACATCTGCACTAACTGAATGCTTAGTTTCCATAATACCAAAGTTGAACTAATAAATTTGTCTATTTTGTTATGAGTGTAATTCCTTAAAAACTCATAACTGTCAAAAAGGTAGACAACTGCGTCAAAAGTTTTATTGTCCAAAAGGAGAGACGTAACCATTCTATTCAGGGCTAACATAAATTTTGTCAATGAAATCTGGATATTTCTGTGGTTGTTAAAACTTTCAAAATCGTTCAATAGATCAGACATATTCTCTCTGAATGTTGCCGTAATACTATGGTTACCAATCACGTGGCTGTCAGTAAAGTCCAGGATTGGTCCGATAGGGTTTAATCTTGTGCCCTGGAGAAGAGTTTCTAATGTTGTGAATTCTGACTCTGTGAAGTGATCAATTAAATTGTTTTCAGGTACAAAGTAACTAGGTAACCACTTGTTTCTGATATACTCTAGCAGGTTGTCTAACATAAACAATACACAACACCCAGGATTTTCCCACCAAAGAGAAACTGGTAACTTTTCACAGGCATGCAAGAATGTAGTTTTCATATGGTAGGATGATATCACTTTCAGATGTTTCAGAACAATGTTGCCTAAAAGTTTAAAATACAGATAACACTGCCTCTGATCCTTAGTTACAGCTTCTTTTGCAAGCTGTACCTCTGATGTAGCATAAGATATCCGCCATTCCACATCCGGGAATTTTGATAATTTGTGCGCAACCGGAACCACGTGACATCCATTTTGAACAATAGATTCAGCTTGAGACTTAGAAATCCATTTATTTCCGTCTACACGTTTGATCCAGTCGGAGGCTTGAGAAGGCCAGGCACATTTGATAGCAGGTACCGATTCTTGACGGTCCTGAACTTTTTTATGTGTCTTAAAGAACTTCAGGGTTCGGCTTGACGTGTCCTCCAGTGCTGTAGCAGGACCCGTTTGATCTACCATCATGGGGATTTTTGACAACATTGCTTCAATTTTCATATTTCTATCGGCGTCCTTTCTTTGCTTTATTGCACTAAGATAGTGTCTGCCTTCAGTGGTAATAGCAAAATCTGGATCAACATTACGAAGGACAGTTTCGGGATCATTGATAAAAATGCGTGCATAGCCAGGGTGAATATCTCCAGTTTCTAAAACTAGTTTCTGTTTAGTGGTAGAACATGTATCCATCTCTCTAATTGGAGCTGTGTCCCACACCATCAACACATCCGTGTCACTCAAATTCTCAACGGTTGCTATCCCGATTTTGCTTATTATCGAAGGCATTTGATAGCATTCAGCCACGCTACCCACGGGGACGCTGTTTCCACCAACATTAGCCCCGAACTGTGCCCGGCGTCTTTGGTTGATTTTTTCTATCTCAAAATGAGATCTAGAAGTTTTCCATGAACACGATTGATTTGAGAATAATGAGTTAATTATAAAAGAGAAATGAACAGTTGGAATTTCGGCAATATCATCCCAGTCTCTGTTTAAGTTTTCGTTTGCAACATCTAAAATAGAAAAACAACAATAGTAATAACATACTAGTTAAAGAAAAATCGGTCCTTCAAAAGGACTAAAACGACACATTTGATTATATCATTTTGCCATGTCCTGTGTACATTCAAAATCTGTTATTTTATAATCAGTGGTTTCAACATGTATTTTATTTTATCTTGTTTTCTTAATTGAATTGGTTTTGTTTTCATGAAATTGATTGGACCGACTGTTGCAAAATATATGACATGGATTTTCAGTTACATACTGCTTTAAATCATAAAAAATTCGTTACAACGAAGTAGGCTGCTTGTAAATAAATTGTTGACTCAGGAATATTGCAAGCCTAGGCTTATCAAGGCCCTCAAAAAGTTTATGGCCGTCATCACAGTGCCGTTGATAAGTTTGACGTCTCTGTGTCCAGGATTTCTCTGAATATATTTGGCGTCCCATAGTTCCGTGTTCCTTTCACACAATTTTGATTACACACGTGGCGGGTGTAGCTAGCTAAACAGGAGGTGCTTACCCTTCCGGAGCACCCGGCCTCACTTCCTTGGTGAAAGTTCACGTGTTTAACCTAACTTGTCAGTTTCAAAGTGTTTACTTTGCTTCTGGATTGTGATTCGGACATGGGATTAGTATGTCATACAGTTTGAACCTCATGTGTATGAAACTCATAATTAATTTTAAAGAAATTACACTGTATGCCAATCTTAGAAAAGGGTAGAAACTTTATTAATATGTTGTCAAATCCTAGAATAAAGCCAGAACAGCTTCTGCAATAGATGCAAAGTATGGTATTATTCGGTTCTACTAGTTCTTCTAGAGCACATACCGGCCAAATCGCAATCTCAAAACCAAATTAAACAAGTGAACTTCCACCAGGGAATTGAGACTGGTGCTCCGTGAAGGGTAAGCACCACCACCTGCTCAGCTATAGCTACACCCGTCGCGCGTGGAATGTGGAAGACTACCAAAAAGTTGTAATGCATATAAAAATTCTAAAACTTTACATATCTACATGATTGATACACATACCTTTGTTCTCTAATGAAACTTCTTCTTTGTTCTTTCCAGTCAGTTGTATGTCTTCAAGTTTTCTCGACACTATCGTGATTTTATTTTCTTTGCCACTTTCTTTCATTCCATCCTCTGTCTGATCGGTAGTAAATTGTTCCGTTTCATCCTCGGCTGCAGACACATTTTCTTTAGTCATTGATTCGTTGCTTTTTGCACTCTCCGCCATATTTTATTTGTTTCAAGATTGTGGACGACTCTGCTAACTTCTGTTAAACGTGCGACACCGTCACTTTTATTGCAAAGCAGAAAGTCATTTCTTTGTTACATCTCGCAGCTGTGCCTGAAATCTGTGAAAATCATAGGAATATATAATACGTTATGATATGTAAATCATGACAGAAAGACGAGAGAGATAAGGAAAAAATTATTCACAACAATAGAAAATTAAAATTGTGGTACAAATATTTTCAAATAAGTCTTGTTGGCCCAGTGGTAGAGCGTCCGCTTCAAGAGTTGGAAGTCTTGGGTTAGAACCCATGCCGGGTCACATACATAAGATTTAATTTAGGATACGCCTTGCGCTCGGCAGTATTATGGGACAAGAGTTTACACTAATTCACCAGGTGCATGGTGGGGTGTGCATGTATGGAACGCCGTTTCTGCATATACTCAATTATTTATACCTATCTTCAAATAACTGAACCTAGGAATAATTTACTTGAAGATAGGTTTAATTCAATTGTACCTAGGTGCAAATGAATTATTCCCAGGAACAATTATTCATTCTTAGGTACAATTATTTGAACCTATGTATAATTCTATTACACCTAGGTTTTATCTTTAATAAAATAAAACCTGGGTGCAATTAAATGTACCTAGGTTCAATATATTTGTTGCAAAAAGCATATGTATGCTTAATGCAATAAAGATTGAATTGAATTGAATTGAATTGAATATTTGAAGATAGGTATATGTAGAAACGGCGTTCCATATGTACTGACTCTATGAGTTAGCACAAGGCAGACGGTAAAACACACTCGTACATCTCATGTATACACAAACAATTAACAATTTGTTTTCGTCGTGAATATATGCAAATTGCTGATGCGACTTTAAACAAAGTTACAACCAACCATCACAACACGCTGTCGTAAATCGGAGGTGGGGTGGGGGGTTTATAATATGGTTGATAAAAATATAACATAACTGCTTGTAGTCCAGTGTTAAATATGCCGTTTTAACACAGTAGACAGGTCTGTAAGTATAATATACCGGCATACTAAACCAAATTAATCATGTATTTTACGGTAAACTGATAAAATTTATATATCTTTACCTGTCTGGATGTTACAACATGGCTGCAGTTTATTATCGATATAATGTCATGTAGAGTACATACCTCGATATTTGTTTGCATATTTAAACAACAAGCGAAGCGTAAACCAAGTACCTACATAAATCAAACAATATTGACCTGTCCGCTTGACCTTTGATTTAAATATTCATTATGGACAAGTTTATTTAAGGATAGATTGGTTGGTTGGTTGAATGTTGCTTAACGTCGCATCAGCAATTTTTCAGCTATTCGCGACGAGAACTATTTAATTAATCTCTATGGATTAATCTATGAACAATTTTGTGCATATGCATGTGAAGTGCGAGTGTGTTGTATGGTCTGCCTTGTACTAGCGCGCACTCAGGGCGACTTTACCGTGCTAGCTCAGTGTCAGTACGCCGCAGACAAGCGTACCACTCCCCCAGTCCATTATACTGAAACCAGGTGAATCAGCAAAGGCCAACGCTAGAGATAGAGATCACGCGTGTAAACGTCGTCTATATGATGTGATCACTAATCATGGGTAATGTTTAAATATGTATTAACTGCGAATCTCAGCACTACCTATGTATTTTGTGAGCCCTCCTATATGAATATTCCTAATGAAAGGTCAAACGGACAGGCCAAAGTTGTTTGCCTATACCTATACATAAATAGAGAGTAAATGTAAAGTGAAGTAATAAAGAGAGTGAGTAATGGTGTTTAACGTCCCAGTCAAGAGTATTTCACTTATATCGAGACGTCGCCAGCTATAGGCGAAGGTGCAGAAATTTTGCCTGTGCATTGCGCTAATGGCATTATACAGCAGGGTTCTTTAGCGTGCCAAGCCCATCGTGACACGGGACCTCGTTTATTTTAAGTTCCCATCCGAAAGAACCGTGACTTTTATTTCGTAATGCCGAGTGCTTGGCGAAAGAACAGTCACTACCCACTTTTAAGTCTTTAATAAAGAGAGCATAGAGGAATTGCAAGCAAACATTCCAAACTAAGGGATATACTAAGTGGACCATTTGAATGCATACAAGAAAAATATTAGCGCGACACATGATATGCCAATTAGTTCTAAATAAAATTAACTGAAAACGTGTAATGGAGCAGAAACGACTAGGTATATATAATAAAAAAATCATCATTCGTTTAAATTGGAAATGTTTATCCTTTCGGTAGCTAGTATGACATTTCGTTGAACACAAGTCCATTTTTCGGGAAGCAACTAGATGCTCCATAGCCTTGCAAGAAATTAAACGTCAATATACTGATCAATGTTTCATTTAAAAGCCAAACAGTTTTCCATAAATATACCGGTCCATTGTCAAAACACAATTTTAAACACAAACATACCAGTCCATATTCCAATCGCAATCGCAAAGCAAAATGAAGACTAATAAATTTAGTAAAACATAGAACGTCCACCAAGGAAGTTAGGCAAGGTGCTCCGGAAGGGACAGCACCTTCTGCCTAGCTAGCTACACACTTGAATTTAAAAATGAAAAGAACATAAAGCTGTGAGACATCAAATAGATTTAAAAATTGAATACAGAGTCCATCACAGTTATGACAGCCATAAAACATTTCGAGGACCTTGATAAACATAGGCTTGTAATACCCCCGAGTCAACATTTTATTCGTAACAAGGTTACAATGTTATAGAGACTATTACATATAAAGTAGTTGGTTAAATGTTGCTTAACCTTTTTTCAGTTATTCGCGACGAGAACTATTTTATTAATCTCGATGGATTAATCTTTGAACAATTTCGTGTATTCATGAGTGCGAGTGTGTTGTACGGTCTGCCTTGTACTAGTGTGCACTCTGGGTGACCTTAGCATGCTAGCGCACAGAGTCAGTACGCCGGAGACAGGCGTACCACTCCCCCAGTCCAGTCCATTATACTGATACCAGGTGAACCAGTAAAGGCCAACGGCAAGGAAAATTCACATTTACACACGTGGTCTGAGCGGGACTCGAACTCGCAGACCCTTGATTTAAAGACTGACATCTGAAACATTAGGCCACCACAAAAATTTAATAAAGTATACGAGAATTTGTTGTGAGTTCTGTTTATTTCATCTAAATGTTTTATTTATCTTTTTGACATACAAATGGAAGTTTGTATTCACAGTGACGGTCCCACATATTAAGGTTAGACATATCAATTAGAATACAATCAGCGCTATGGCGGTCTCCATCACAGCTCGAATCGTCTGCATGCAAGTGCTTAAGTTGCCATGCTGTGAAGCTATGTCCATTCCACCACCGGAAGTCACCCTCGTTGTCAATGTCGTTGGCACCGATCCAAATTTGGTTCCGTGACGGACAGCGCTCAGACAAAACTGTGATATTTGCGACTGAAAGAACACAAACGATTTTGTGGATTATATCATTCATTCTATGCTTTGATTGCATTATTGTCAGCCTTAATGAGTTCTTTTGTAGTAGTATGTTTAACAACGTTCACACGGTGTTCACTATATACATATATAGACAATTAATCTCTCTTTCTCTCTCTTGGCGGTTATACTGGCACTCCGGTTCCCTTCATCTGATCGGAATGAATTTTGACTAGGGCTTTAACGCCATTTTTTTTTCTCTCTCTCTCTCTCTCTCTCTCTCTCTCTCATATTCACTTACGTTTAGACGAGATTGTGTCTTTCACTGCTTCATAATCTGCTGAGTTTCTGATCATAAGGAGCTTAGCATTGTCTAAAGCACACAACTGTTCAGCATCTGGCCATGTCTGCGGTGTCGTGTATAGTTTGATACAAATGTTAGCTTCTGAGAGATATTTATAACCATTGGCAGCGCAACATGCTGAACAAATAGAAAATAGAAAATTTCAGAGTATTAAAAAATTCAGAATCCCATTAACAAATCCTACATGCTGAACAAAAAAGAAAATAGATTATTTCAGCGGGTGAGAGTAGCAAACAAATTAATATCAGTTTTCTAGTAACATGGTCTATGTAATTTATTTCTCAAATCAAATTAAAGAATATCCTTAGTGTTTAATGTGCTGCAATACTTCTGAAGGTCTGTGTTGTCTGCAGTTTAATGTGTTCAGACATCATTATTTCTTTGCTTATAATGTCTTAATTTAAAGCTAAGGGACGTCTAATAGCATGCTATGAAATGACTTGGGTATTTTGACGATTTGACTGACTGGATGCGCACCTCCCGTCAAACCAGGGATGGAACACTTTGTTTTACATATTTAGATATGATTCTGGTTTATCAAACGTATTTTAAATCTTTCTTAATTCGGGATACATGTGGAAAGGTGGTCTAAAGTGTGCGCTTACGGATTGCGGCGTCTCTTTCCGCCTAGGTTCGAATCCCACTCGGGACCACTGTGATAGCTTGCTGGTAGAGTGCTCGCTCCGTCTGACCAAAGACTTGAAAGTAGGTAGTGATTCTTCTTACGTCAAGCACTCGGCATTACGAAATTTAAGTTATTTCGAAACGGAACTTAAAATAAACGAGGTCCCGTGTTACGATAGGTGTGACACGATAAAGAACCCTGTTGTATAATGCCATCAGCGCAACCCACAGGCAAAATTTTAGCGCCTTCGCCTATAGCTGGCGACGTCTCGATATACATGAAATATTCTTGACTGGGACGATAAACACCATTAATCAATTAATTAATCAACCGCATTACACTTGGCAAAAAAGTTTGTCAATTTGCTTATCGAAGATCGGTATCGGTTATCCTTCTCTAGCAATCCTTTTTCCTCTATCATCCCCGAACTGGCAGTCTCAATATATTCAAAAATATTTGACTTGGGTATGTAACTCCATTATTCAACTCCACTCGATTCAATACTGACATATATAAAAACTAAACCATTAAATAAAGTAAAATCCGAGTATCAAACCTTCTAGAGACGCTGAATTATTACAACATCTGACGTTACATCGTCTGCTGTTACAACAAGCGTTACAGTCACCGGAACCTCCTAATTGTCGTCTGCCAATGAGAACAGGGGGGTCAGTCGGACCTGGGCAACTCTGAAAAAGAATATCATTTCATGAATGAGTTGATTTAAAGACAGACGGGGCCGATAGAAACATCCAAGTCGCGTTTTATTGTTTATTCTAAATTTGCTGCTAGTTAAATGTAAAATTTGTCAAAAATCTCAGGTATATTCCCTCATGCAATGTATTTCCTTAGCTTTTGGTAAAACATATTTTAGTCTTTTGGGTAGCTATTCAACATCTTGAAAAAAACCTTGGTTTCATAATTTTGGTCCAAGCACTACTGATGAGGAACTGTATTCCAAACGACCGCCCAGTGCTGTAAAACTAACACTGGTATAATACGTAATTTAGCTTTAGGGTCTCATCATACATATCCAAGTGTGAACATACACGTGAAAACACAAGCTGTACTTTTTCCTTTAATAACACTTACAAACTTGCCCAAAACAACATCGAAATGAATATCTTTAGAAGAATGGTAAGATAGTTGTATGGTTCCGATATAGCCTTTTAGTTAGAACATTTTATTCATTTACATAAAACACATTGAGCGTCTTACCCCACTTGTGGCACATCCCATTTTATACAAACTACTGCCAGTGCCTGTCTGAATCTTCATAATATGACATTGCTGAAAATAGACAAATTTTGCTTCATTTGTCTCCTATAACATAGACTTGGTGATATACATTTAAGTAAGAAAAAAGTGAATAGAGCGTAAAAACCATTAATTACATGAACTATGTTGGTTCTTAAATATGTTAACGGTATGTTACCAGTACAATGTTACAACCAACTACCCATGTTCAAATCACAACCCCAGAAACAGGGTAAAACATGGAAAAGTGACAAGTTAAGTAAAACACGTGTACTGTCATCAGGGAAGTTAGACCAGGTGTTCGGGAAGGGTAGGAAAGTAACGAGGTCTTCGTGAATTGTTTTTTATTACTTCCACTTATCATAAAATTACAAAAGCTTTGTGCCTCTCTCTCTCTCTCTCTCTCTCTGAGGTTTATCAACAAATCCTTTCCTACCAAATATATTATTACACACTGATTTACGTCTGAAATGTTGATGTCTTCGCTATACCTCTGGTTGACAACTGCGGTTGCTCAGTTGATAGAGTGTTCACTTCGTAAGTGGGAGGTCGTAGGTTCGATTCCCGACCGGTTCTGACCTAAGACTTAAAAGTGGGTAGTGACTGTTCTTTTGCCAAGTACTCGGCATTACGAAATAGACGTCACGGTTCTTTCTGATGGACAATGAAAATAATTGAGGCCCTGTGTCACGGTAGGCTTGACACGATAAAGAACCCTGCTGTATAATCAGCACAACGCACAGGCTAAATTCTGCACTGACGCCTAAAGCTGGTGACGTCTGGATATAAGTGAAATGTTCTTGACTGGGACGTTAAACACCATTACTCAACTCTATTTGATGTATTAAGTGCCGTGGTTGCTGACTGAGTGACAAATATTAATTAAGTATTTATCTTTAACTAAACCTGTACTTACCTGACCAGTTGGACAATGGACAACATCATGACAAAGTGAAGGATCTGGTATATAAAAGTTACTATGGCAACAGTCAATCTCGGCTACGAAAATACAAAGTGATATCACATTCATACAGAACAGATGTAATAATTCTAAAATTAAACGATTTGTTGGGTCGAAAATCGAGCACCTTTTTGTTAATCCGTCAATAAATTACATGCATTTTCCATTAGTTAATAAGTGAGACCTGTTTTGTAAACCAAGACTCATAATGAATCACAGAAAAGGTACCACTTTCAAATACACATGTATTCACATAACCAACTAATTTTAGTAAAAGCATTCATTGGTTCATAACCAATAACTAAAATACTAAGTCGGTAACATTATAAAAGGGTTAAACCCTACGCTGTTAGCTGGGATTTGTTTCATATCCAGAAGACCTCTTATCAAACATATAAAACTGTCTCAGTTGCAGTGAAGAATTAATGTTAGGTAAACCAAACTGCCTTTTGATCATTGAATGCAAGTACAGATGGATCTAAAAAAACCACAATGCAAATCTGCATATACGCCCAAGGAAATTTTATCTTTATCGTTATTACAGCCAAAGCCCAACAGAGACGTTAGATTAAACTTACCCTTGATAGCAAGCGGCAACAGAAGTAAATACACTAAAAACATCCCTCCAATGTTATCTAAAAAGACATATAATGTAGGCGTTTGTATTTTATTAAAATGCATTTTTAAGTAACCAATTCAACCAAGAACGAATACACAGTTACTTATTTTATCGGTTAAACTCTGGCACTTTTAAAGACATTGAATATAATAAAAACAAACATACTTATCCATGTCCGAATTACAATCCAGAAGAAAAGTAAAAACTTTAAAACTGACAAGTTAGGTTAGACACGTGGACTTTCACCAGGGAAATGAGGTCAGGTGCTCCAAAAGGGTAAGCACCCCCTGATTAGCTAGCACGTGAAATCAAAACTGAGTTAAAGGAACATGGAACTATGGGACGTCAAATATATCCAGAGCAATCCTGGACACAGAGACATCAAACTTATCAACAATACTGTGATGACGGCCATAAAACTTTTTGAGGGCCCTAAGCTTGCACTATCCCTAAGTCAACAATTTATTTGTAAGCAAATTGAATTGCTTCGTTGTATAAAGTTCCCTAAGTGGGAACAAACCCTACCTTGGCGCATTTATTAAGAAACAAATACACCATAAGCAGGAGAAGCAATTTGGATTGTAATTTGGACATGGACCGATTTGTGTGCGATTGATTAGAACGCAATAATGACGCATTACACAGTAGCACCGTTCAATGAACGACGACACTACTAAAAACCTATAAAGAAAATGTCAAAAGTCAAAGACGAATATTGAATTATATCCAATGCAAATATTAACGCTCCGGTGTCTGTCTTTAAATGGTCAGTTAAAGCCCAAATCATTCCTAAACTAAGGTTTTCCATAACTTATATTTAGCAAATTTTTAAGAAAATCTCTCTTGGAACTAAGAACAATCATTTTTAACAAAAGTAAAAACAGATATTTTAAGCTTGAAATTCAAAATGACATCTGAATGATTATCACTTGACAAAATTATACAGATTTCAAATTTGTCAGACTTAAGTTAAGGATAGTCAAAGTTAAGGAATGATTGTGAATCTTGGACCAGGTGTAAAAACGACTTTACAAATGTACTTGAGTGTATTTCTTCTAATACAATGTTCACTAACATCAATTCATGATAACTAAAATTATATTCCGAGGTTTACAAACCCTGAGCGATGATACATTATCACGTTTTCTAAAACCTCGAAGCAAAGTCTAATCCCCAGTTGGATTATTAAAACCGATAATATTTAGAAGCCATCATCTTGGTAAAGTGCTTATCGTTGGTGATTTGAATAGCAGAATAGCTTCAGGAGACTACATGGTGCAGTAAAAACTATTTTAAGAACCACAGAAGCGCAATGCTTACATGCAGCAATCTATCGAAATTTTAACACTAGGGCAACAAAAAGGAGACAAGATTCGGCTGTCGACTGGCGTATATAGATATAGGTAGTTATTGTTCGGAAGGCTGCTTAGACATAGAAAAAAGCTGCCGTAAACCTGACCGAGATTTGGCACCAATTTGTTAGCTTAATGTAAACTTTCGACAGGTCCATACTGTAATGGTGTCAGCTTTCTTGTTAGAACAACCAGAGGCACTGTATTTAATTGACGAAAGCTGGTAGATCAACTTAATGGCGAAGATAAAGATAAATATACAAACGATTACATGAAAGTGTCATTAAGTACAAATATCAAGTTTGGCTTTGTTTTTACTAATAAATGTTATGTGGTAATATAAATGCAGAATTTTCCCGGTGCCGGCAAAATAACCCCAAATAAAAGCCCTTTATACTTATACGTAAAGCAATGAGGACCGATGTTAAAAAAGGTCGAACTAAACAACAAGAAGTAAGAGAGATTGGCCAAAGATACCGATATCGGTGGCCTTGTAGCCAAGTGATCTAAACGAACCATCGACGTATAGTGCCTATGACCTCTTAGGTTCGAATCCAACTCGGGCTTTATTACAGTAGAAAGTTTGTAAGTTCGCTTGCCAAAGGTATAAATAATGTTTCCTCTAACATCCCAGAACTGACCAGCCAGATACAATTAAAAGAACCCGGACTTGGACGTAAAATACCATTTCTCTATTGCACTCGTACATGTCGATTAACAACCTGTAATTTTGTAATAAACTTAAAAGTCACAATTTCAATAATAATATATAACTTACCAGACTGAACTCCGTAAATGTGAAGTATCTGTCCTATATTTCTTTACCTTACGTAATATACTGATAACAATGGAATGCTCAACTCAACTTACATTATATGACTCTTAGAGGGCAACATTAACGGAACATATAACTCGTGATTTATTTTCAAATGATCTTAGAATTTTTTTCTTGTAGAATGTCCATGGTTTGATCAATTAAGGACATATGTGTCTTTACGGGAGAATGATTGTAAATATATGAAATGACTAGGTTAACCCGCACCTTCTTCAGAAACATAAGTTCTGGTAATTACAAATCAACTAGCATGTGCAATACAAATAGCAGATTCAGCAAGTGCAGCTAAACGTCTTTCACGCCAGGTCCCTACACAACAATTCTGGAAAGAAGAAAAATATGACCTTATGTACGAACTATGTAGCATGAGGTTTGAACAGTGTAAACCGTTTTCATCATATCTAATGTCTACAATAAATAGCGTTTTACTGCATAACGTACCAGACTTATACTGGGGAACAGGAACTTATACAGAATCTGAGGGATGTGGCCAAAATTGTTTCGGAACTCTATTAATGAAAATTCGAGATGAACATTCAACACTGAGAATAGCACTATTTGGTTCGAGCTATATAACTAGATTGGACAAATTTTGCGGTGGTAAATTTAATGGTGTGCCGGCAGACGTTAGGTATTTTGCTAGAGGTGGAATGAAAGCCTGTGATATTCCTCAGGATATAATCGACACAATGTTAGGATTTAAACCACGTTATGTTTTCGTTCAGTTATGAGCAAACGACATATCAGTAGATAAGGATTACCTGGATATAGTAGCCAATTTGCATTCTTTTCTCTCGTTCCTGTCAAATAGTGGTATTCGGGACATATATATTGGTGAAATACATAGTAGAGGAAAGTTTAACAAGTCTACTGGTTTAGATCGAGATAATTATGAAAGACAAAAAAAAAATCAATTAACCGAAAGTTATTTCGCACTGTTGGTGGACATGTTATTAGATTTAAAAAACTACAATTTCCTAAACACTTCTGTGAGGATCTGGTGCACCTTAATGACGAGGGACTTAAGATATATTTTCATACTTTAAGGCGACTGTTCTGCAGTTTTAACTGTTTAAATTTCAATTTAAAGTGTTGGACTATTTGTTTTTCGTATATTTCAAAGCATGCAAATTATACATGTGATTTTAAAAATGTAGTGACAATAATTGGATATTATTATTTTTAAGTATAAATATTATTATTTAAATAATAATAATATTATTATTTAAATCACTAATATTATTATTTTAATTATTAATATTATTATTTTAATCATCAATATTATTATTTTAATGTTTTAATTATCAATATTTATTTTAATTATCAATCTTATTTTTTTAATCATTAAAAGTATTAATTTTATTAATTTAATTATTAATATTATTAATTTAATTATCAATATTATTATTTTTATAATTTTATCACTAACCATTTGAAAATCTAATGAAAAATAGTTATTGTATATTTTTTCATTCTGTTTTGTTTGTTTCTTTGTATATAATTAATTCAGTTCAATACTCAGTTTATATGTAATTGTTAATTTTGCGAATTTTTATTGAATGTTGTGTCCTTTAATTCTATTGTCTCATTCGTCAAAATGGCTTGGAGTAATGATTATTGTGTTTCACTTGATTATTTGTGACACTTTAATAAAATATTTAATAAAATAAATATTATTATGATTCTTCTTCTTCTTCTGCTTATTATTATTATTATATTAGTTAAATGAAATAGGAATGAGGTAAATAAGAATGTGCATATTTTTCCGATTTAACTAAATGTCGACTTTGGTTATATTAAAGTCTAATATTATATTAGAAAAATGAATAAAAAATATGATAAAATAAAAAATAAAAATGTGCACATTTCATTCCTTCCTATTTGTTTAACTTAATTTAATATTTTAATAATATTTCAAATAGAAAAGGATACAATGTTGCATTAGATCCAGTAGGCTAGTATTTGACTATGATCATACGGTAGACAATACGTATACACACATATAGACCTATTGGCCCTTATCCAGTGACTGAAATATTGATATAAATATTGTACCACCTAAATTTCAAATTAAAAGTGGAATGGATTTTTTTTAACGGTATCACAAAGATTTTTATAACTGAATTTTCATCACGATGTGAATTATATCATGAAAACCAGACATTTTCACTTTTCTATATATTTAATAAGAAAAAACCTGTTAATAACAACAGTGCTGTGCACTTTCTAATGAGTTTCATAGGGAAATTAAGTAAAATGTCACCATATTTTAAATCAAAAAGTGGAATGGATTTTTTTCAAGATATTTTAATCATTTTTATATTTGAATATTCGTGACAGTATGTATTTTTCACTGAGAACCAGACATTTTTAGAAAATAATATTGTTATTGGTGAAATTTAAATTTGAAAATCTGGTATATCAAGTTCCCATTGTAACTTAACGGGCTGGCGATCGCACAGGTGACTTAATATAGGTGATAAGAACCTTGTTAACACTCTAGGAGTCCATATTTTTGGTCCAATCTTCATATAATTTGTCCAGAACAATGTTCATGACCAAAGCAAGGCCATGTTCATATATGGGTCATGTTGGGTCAATAAGTAGGTCACTAGGCCAAATCATATAAAAACCTTGTTAACACTCTAGAGTCTATGATTTTCGGTCGGACCTCGATTTCTGTACATGTGTACTTCTTTCCCGGTATTGATTCTTGGATCAGGAAAATACTGTCAGTGTGGATATCGGCGATGTTTTTTTTATCAAGGAACAGGTCCTGGATAGAAAACCGCAAAAATCTGATTTTTGAACAAACTTCTTTTCTAACGGAAGCTTAAAATTTGATGTCTGCTAAAAAACCGACGTACACGAATAAAACAATTATTCCTCGTTGGAATGTACGACATTTACATCGATCGATAAAAGGCATATATAAGTCAAATGTTCGTTTACCTGACACACTTTATCTGTTTGTTTTGACCAATGATAAGATCAGTACGAAAAGGGCACATACTTAATAATCAACACCATGAATTAATTCAGAATAGTATTTAATAAAACTGTGAATATAAATGTGCAATTAGGAGCTGACACTAACAAAGCTAGAACTGTCAGTGAAGTTGACTTATACCCCCCACATAGGTTTTGTCATCATTGGGTCATAACCCGTTAAATTTGTTATATGGCATATCGTCTTGTGTTGATGTACATTTGTGCATAGTTTGATCGAAATGCATACATAAACATGGAATATGTGGAGCGGACATCATATTGGAATGGACCGACAGGAAGGTTCCTATATTACCCTTCCTTTGCGGTGTAGGTAGAATTATGGTATGCATAATTGCAATCATTATCTTGCCAATATTAAAACACATGTAATCACTTACTTACTCGCAATTGTGAAGCTTATTAAGTTACGTACGTGGTCGCGTCTCGATATTAGTCAAATATTCTTGACTGGGACGTAAAGTTAATAAATAGTCTGTACTTTCATATAAATCAAGAGATAAAAGCGTCAAAAGAAGGAATTTGTTAAGTTATTGTTAAATATTCATTGCCCATTTACATCATATTTAAATGTAAAGTATTTGCGACTTGTTAAAAGTGATTGTCAGTCCATTGGCATTCGTTATGATGGAAAACAATAAGCAAATTCAAAAAAAATCTTTATTTTTCTAACTTCAACAGTTGCTTTATGGAGATGAAATATCAGGCAATAACAATTTTATTTGGGAATAATAGTGGTACTATTATCTGTGGTATGAAGTGGTTTTGATTGTTTATGTAATGTTTTATGTTATAATAACTAAGCAAACAATACGTATTGCATTTATTTTATTTTTCATTGGATTTGACAAACAAATGGAAGACCATAGTCACAATGACGATCGTTCCAGTGAGCATGATGTAGACCAATCAGAACACAGTCAGCACCTGTGGTTTTATCACAACTGCCGTCGTTAGCGTGGAGTTGATGTCTCTGCCAATGCGTGAACGTTTGGCCATTCCACCATTTAAACACGTTCTCGGTGTCAATATCGTTTCCACCTATCCAAAACTGGTTTGCTGAACTACAATTTCCCGTTACCGGAACCTTGGCAACTTAAAATACAAAAAGATAAACATTTAGGGAAAATATGGAATGTCGCTCTTGGCACATTCTTGGCGTCTATCTCGTTCCCGTTTGTCTAAAATTTGTTTGCTGGACTACAATTCCCCGTTACTGGAACCTTGGCAATTTTAAATAAATCATAAATAAATGGAAAAAAATCATATTCTGGAAAATATGAATTTACACTAGTTTAAGTAAGCAATAAGCAATGTAATATTTTAAGTTATGCCTTAAAAATCGCACTGCAAGTACCATGCGTGAAGTTACTGGGTCAGGAAGAGGCCTTAAAACCGATGCCCCGTGACACATTAGGCATGTTACATTAAAAAGCCCTCTCTGTACAATGAATTGAGCACACCGTAAAGATAAAACGTTTTGCCACTTCACCTGGCTGGCAACATATAAGTGAAATTTTTTGTACGATGTAATACCTAATCCAATCAACCTATCCGACTTTAACACATGATAATGTACTCACGTTCGTCTTTAATACCATGTTTAACTGCATTATAATCGGCTAAATCTCTTATAATGATTAAATGGGCATCTTCTTCCTGACATATTGCTTCAGCCGCTTGCCACGATACTACAGATGCGTGTAGCTTGACACAGATATCTGTATCTTCAAGGTACTGATAGCCAGCTTCACTGCAACATGCTGGAATATATACATTAAAGTTATTTAAAAAGGAAATCTTGTTACGTTCCTTCAAAAAAATTGAAGACAATTGTAGCGTTAACCAGAGGACTTTGAAGAAACTTCTGCAAGTTAAAATTTGAAATTTCTCAAACACTAAGGTATACCCTCATGCAAAGTATTTCCTTAGCTTAATTTGGTAAATTATATTTTGGTCCTTTGGGTAGCTTTTCAACATCTTCGAAATAATTTTGGTTTCATAGTTTTGGTCCAAGCACTACTGATGAGGAATTGTATTCCGAAACGACCGTCTAGTGCTGTAAAATTAAAACTGGTATAATATGTAATTTAAACCCCTGAGCCGATATCTCTGCTGGTGGCTGGTGCCCCGAGGATATCACCAACTCAGTAGGCAATAATTTCGTATTATTGTCAGAAATATACTATAATTGTCTAAATTTCCTGCAAGTTAAAATTTGAAATTTCTCAAAAACTAAGGTATACTCCCTCATGCAAAGTATTTCCTTAGCTTAATTTGGTAAATTATATTTTGGTCCTTTGGATAAGTTTTCAACATCTTCGAAATAATTTTGGTTTCATAGTTTTGGTCCAATATGTAATTTGCACACGTAAAGTTACTTTTATATTTCTGATGTATTGTCGATACCCGTGTCATTATCGCACAATTCCAACAGGAAATACATTCTTAAGGCATATAGTTCGGTCCAGGGAGTACCTAGTCGATCGCAATGGAATGGAATTCAAATAGATCTATTGAAGAGTCAACAAAAATCGATTAGATATACATCTCTGATTAAACATCTCCATCAAACTTTTTTCAGAACCTTCCAAGTAGTACTAAGAGAAATACTACACGCATTGCGTTTTGTACATCAAATATCAAGTTGCTGATTTGTTGGAATATTGCTGTACTTACAATCTCAGGATTATCTCATTGATATAGAGACGATAAATTACAAAACGAATGAAAACCTTTAAGAGCTAGGAGAAAACAATATCTTCCAACAAACTGTCTGCCAGAGTGATATCTTAACCCTGCGCGCGTTGAGTAACTTGTTCAAAGGATGGCGAAGTCGCTATTTTCAGTGAAGTTAATTACCTGCCATAGTAGCGTTATTGTTACAACAGTGTTTATTACAGTGTGCAGTGTTACAACAAGCTTTACATTCACCGCCAGACTGTCGTCTGCCAATGACGGTGTTACCTCCAGTTAAAGACGAACATACCTGTAATGTAACGTTGCAAAATATAACTTTCATTTGTTTGATTATGTCTAAATTAAATTGTAACATTGTGGAAATATCGATTTGAAATGAAACAACGTAATAGGTATAGTCGGTTTGATTTCAACTTAAATGGACAGTTTTAATTTAATTTCAGTCAAATATCTGATACAATTTATTTAACTAATAGAGTAAAAACTGTCCGAAATCAAGGTATAATCAAGGTACGTTGACTCTATCCCGATCAACCAATTTTTAAATGCATTTATTGTCAGAACAATAGTTTGTGATATTTGATGTACCAAAGTTTCAGCTAGACAGGAAGTAATTACTCTTCCGGAGCACCCAAACTCAATGTAATTGTGACAAATCACGTGCTTAATTCATTTGCCTGTTTTAGGATTGTAATTTGGACATGGATTGTTATGTTTAATCAGCAGCATGCCGTACTGGCACATTCAAGCTGACATCTGTGTGCTATAGTGTATAGCAGTCTGATGTGCAATTAATGTTTCATGACGAGTTACACTTACGTCACTGGTTCCACATCCCATATCGTATGCTGGATGACCGTCACCCTGTACTGTTTTTGTTATCATGCAATGCTATAAGACAAATAACAAGAGAAAATTGTAAAGATCTCGCAGTCTTTCTTGGTAACTGGAAGGGTAAGTCTAGTCATAGGGCCAGCAGGATGAAATTCTAATTCAAACTTTTGAAAAAATTGTGGCAGTAAAATCGTTTACGGGCGGAGTTAAAATGTCACGTGCTATCGTGTGTTTCTCATTGTTTACAAAAAATAAAGGGAAAATAACATATTTTTCTTGATAATGATTTCAAGTTAGATCTATGATGTATTTTTAAAAATATGTTTTACAAATACTTTATGAACAAGTTGTCATATACAATTTTTTGAATTTAATCATAAAACATTCAAAAAATGGTATATGACAAAGTACATTTTATGACTACATTAGTTTCTTGTCGTTTTCCATAAAATGATAAATGAAAACATGCAGTTCCATGCGACAAAACAAAGTGGGAAAATGAAAATCGGCGCCATGATATGTCCTAATATATTTACCTGACCAGCGGGGCATTGTACAGAATGCTTACACGTAGTTGGATCTGTCACACCTTTACAACTGTAACAGTTAGTATATGCTGCAAAAACAAAATTAACCATAAAGAACAATAACTGAAATTTTAAATCTACTTTGTATGAAGGTTAAAGTTTGATTTTAAGTGGGTGTTTATGTATACCAGCACTACTGAACCAACAGTTTTACAAGACAGGAACGGTAACAGTCAGGTGTCTATGAAATTATCCGAATTTAAGCCGATTAAGTATTTTCTTTTCAATGATATAAGGTCGCTAATTACGTTTAATTTCAGTTTGCATAATTTATGACGTAATTAAAAAAAACGAAAAATACTTAATTTTAGGGAAAATTTGACCGCGAATATAAGATACGATCTCTCATTCTAAATGCTTATTTTGGATCCAGTAGCAAACTGCAAATTACATATTATACCCGTGGTAATTTTACAGCACTAGACGATCGTTTGGGAATACAATTCCTCATCCGTAGTGCTTGGATTAAAATTGTGAAACCAAAACGTTGCGCAGTTTGTAAGACTGAAGAGGGTATCGAGTTTATAAAACCACCTACTGCGCAAGCAATATTGTTCAATTACTTTTCTTTAAAGACAAATATAATGATTTATCAAATGGGAGTTTATGTTAATATGAGTCGCAGGCGTGGAGTACTTAATCTTTGTCGGGGAACAAAGATCGTGCAAACTTTAAAAAACCTGCATAACGTTTGTCACCCTACAAAGTTACACTATATTTTCATTTTTCACTTCGATTTTGTGCCTTGTCTATTTATATTAACAGGAACCAGACTCACGCATTACCTTTACCGCTAAACGACGCGTATGTATATGTCCCCCCGACAGATCCCTGGCAAGTTAGTCTATCGCTATGTCTTTGGATGGCGACAAACTACCGACACATTAAATACTTCTTTGAAGCTGAAACATATTTCAATATGTGACCAAGTACCGGATATAGCAAAGAAAACAATTAAACATATGTATTATGTCTATAATTTTTGTCGTCGCAAATTGATGTCACACACCATGTGTTACTGTCGAATACGTCAAAACACGAATAGCCACGTGACGTCATATAACATAGCTTCTTATCACGTATATAAACGCTGGTGACATGGTGATTTCTTTTTAACTTTGGATACGTAGTGGATATGTTGATGAAATGGTATTTTATGGTGCGATTTAACCACTTGTGAACAAACAAATTGTTTGTTGCAAAATTAAGCACGGACAAAAATCAAATTGACAACTTACCGCATATACATGGTAAAACTGTTAACAGTACAAATCCAAAGTAGATAACTGCAAAAAAAAAAAAAAAAAAAAAAAAACAAGAGGTCTAATTGCTATTGTTTTTTGGTTGTTTTCCTTAATCGTCAATACACGTCCCTAGGATAGTCATTTTGTTTTGATTTTCGGCCCCCTTCACGTTATGCTCAAAATGCTGCATGCTTATAATGAAGTTGTGATTGTGTCTTTGCTAAAGAATTGTGCTGCTAATGCTTAAAATAGAAATGTTAAAATGTTCCTTCCGGTTGCATTTCTTGAAACGCTTAATGTCTTCAAATTCGTTACAATTTCATTCCATACATCTAGTAGCATTTCCTATTTTCTACTTATTCAGAGAATTGCTGCTACATTGACAAACATACTCGACAAGTCAGCTGGGCCGTATGACTTGCCATTAAGTCAGCTGGTCCATAACATTTGCCGTTAAAGGTGAGAGTAATAAGTGCCGATGACATTATAAATTACACCAACGACAATGGAGAGTCTAGATTTTACCGTGGGCGACAGCACAAGAATTGTTTGCGTCAGGAACTATGACTCTGGAAAGAATGCTATTATCAAGGCTGAAAACAGCCTGATCACGAGAAACTACATCACCAAAGGGATCAGGGATCTTCAGAATAGGTATATTGTATTTATGAGGTCTGGTACAGAGTGAGTTACATCCTCCTCTGCTCCCGAGGTGTCGATAAAAGACGTACAGGTGTCACCTGGTTTTTTGGATCAGTAAGGACCATACTAAACAATGTTTTGTGCATATTGTAGCAGTTTGTAATCTTCGAATGTCCCATCTTATTGTGTTTTGAACATATATTGTAGACATGTATAATTTTTGTGTTTAATTTATGCTAAAGGGTTGGTATCTCCGATGGTTGAATCTTCTCCAAGGAGAGCTTTGTCGTATCGTATGGATTGTCATGTAGTTTAATTTATGCTACGGGTTTGTGTCCCTTATGCTGGAATCTTCTCCCGAGGTTATCCAGTCGCATTGTATTGATTGTGATTCGAACATAGACATGTTACTGGGTCGGTATATCTAATATTGAACTTTTTTCGAGGATATAGTTATTATTGTTTGTGATTTGAACATAGACTGGCATGTAACCCAGGTTTCCTATAATGTATATAGTGTAGAATTGTCCGTCCGTAGTCTGTAAATCTTTGTTTTATGTACGTTTTTGTGTACTGTTTGTGTATAGTGAACATGGGTAATGTGTTGTGACGTATCTCTGTCCATGTGCATTTGTTTACTAATATATATGTTATTCACGGTTCTGTAATCACGCACGAAATCTGTTGCATTCTGGTCGCGCTCACGAATTTTCTTTTTGCATGAAACTCTTTTCTTATTTCATTAAACAGCAAATCATCAAGCTAACAACACCTATTTTTACTTTGAACGAACATCTGACTTTCTTTTGTTGTAATTAAAGCCGTCAAATAAACATATATGTACCTGAGGACATCGTCGTTAGTTTTTATCATAAAATACGAGAGCCCTGTGTTATAGGCATATCTATGTTGGAGTAAAGTCTAGCTTCTACACATTTGCCAAATTAGAATTGTAACTAATTTTAACCCATGAACCTCTTCCGCATCAACATTTGTGCAAATTAATTACAGTTTGTCGTAAGGATGCTACTGTAGTGTAATCTGAATTCGACTAAAGTCAGTAGCGCTTCGTCGTCGTATACATGGATTACTTATGTCAGCTTCATAGTCACATGTGTGGCAAGCCATCTTGCTTTGTACGTGTCTGTCTTATTTATAGACCAACTCTGATCAAACAGCACTGAGCTACATCATAGAGTATCTAAGCTGAAGAGTATTAAATTCATCTATTAGCGACCTTCTACACTTGTATAGTTTGGAATATATCCCAACATCTACTAAATCTTTACAAGAACTCTGCGTAAAACTAGACCCATGACCAATATAATGAATTTCCTGTACCTTATATTGCAAAAGTATCCTGTTTTAAAATTACGCCTATTATATTTAATGTGAATTATCGCCCTTAGTTGGCGACGTCACGTAACAGAGAAAAAACGAAAAAGTCCTTCTGCATTTATGCCACAGAATGCTCCATCATGAAAGTATACAATGGTCAGAGAAAAAACCGAAAAAGTCCTGTATGTATGCCACAAAATGCTCCATCATGAAAGTATACAATGGTCAGAGAAAAAACCGAAAAAGTCCTGTATGTATGCCACAGAATGCTCCATCATGCGGTGGTCAGAGAAAAAAAAAACGAAAAAAAGTCCTTCTGCAATTTATGCCATAGAATGCTCCATTATGCTTATATTTTATACATGAAGAACAAAGTGGATACATCAGTAAAATCAAGAGTAAGATGCATTCAGGGCGAAGTGGAATCGTTATCAGACACCGTGACCTTAATCATAAGACAAGCTAAAGTTGGACCACAGGGAGGGAAGGAATAACCAAGCAGGAGTAACACTCCAGGTCGGAAGAAGAAAGACTGTTGTGTCTGTTCTAGAAGATCATAAGCAAGTGGTAAGCATCGCAGCAAAACAGTCTGTACATTTTGCGGGAAAGGATTGCATAGATATAGCATTCCACTTGATAATATTTAAAAAACTAGTTGTCAAGGTGCTTTCTTTACGTGTTTTATTACCATCCCTTTATTCGTCTTTTATTGGACATTTTCATGCAACTTTCAGAATCCGTAATTTTTTAAAAAAAAAGGATAATGCAAAAAAAAACTATTTTAATTACATTAGAATAAATAGATATAATGTGAAATACTTAAGAGAGGTAAATAATGGAAATTTTTGAGTGTGGTCAGGTCTTTTCGACATTGAGTTTTGCCACTCTTGCAATGTATTATTTCATAAAATTTCAAAGGAACTATTTGCACATCGTATACTCATAAAGAAACTGTTAATGGTAGAAATATGCAATGAATACGCTTCAAGAATGTAAAGGGGATTACACAATACGCTGCAGTTTGGATATTCAAGTTATTTAAAATTCTGCGCACGACATATATCTAACACAAAGTAATCATTGAAGAAATGCCACGTTAGTTTTAAAAAAGTTTCCTTGTTCTACTGCATAAATCTGGGGATAAATCAAATCCAGATAATTACAGAGGCATATCTTTGAACAGTTGTTTATTTAAAGTTTTTACAGCAGTACTTAATAATAGATTCTCAACACTGATAGATGAACAATATAGCAACATGCAGTTTGGATTTCGAAAGAACAGTAGAACTTCTGACAATTTATTCATTCTTAAAACGTTGATTAATAAATACGTTCATTCAAAAAAGAAAAAAATTTATGCCTGTTTTATTGACTTTAAAAAAGCATTTGACTCAGTTTGGCGTGAGGGTCTTTGTTTCAAATTGTTAACTCAAACCAAAATAGGCTCTAAAATGTACTCATTATTAAAGGTTATGTATCAGAAAACTTTGGTGGCTTTGAAACATGATCATTCATTTACAGATTTCTTTTCTATATTTAGAGGTGTGCGCCAAGGTGATAGTCTAAGTCCTTCCCTATTTAATTTCTTCATTAATGACATTCCTGATCTGTTTCATAATAATGACCCTTTAACACTATTAAATTCAAAAATAGCATCACTCTTATTTGCAGATGACCTAATTATTCTATCAGAAACAGCAGAAGGATTACAAAAATCATTAAGTGACCTTGCCAAGTACTGTTTTAAGTGGCAGCTTACTGTTAATTTACATAAAACCAAAATTCTCACATTTCAACAAACAAACAAATTAAGTAACAAAACATTTTATTTTCAAAATGAGGCAATAGAAAATGTAAAAGAGTACAAATACTTAGGAAACAATAAATGCAGCAGGTTCCTTTATTCCCTCTTCAAATGAATTATCAAAAAAGGTATCAGAGCACTTCATTCAGTTTACAAGTACAGCAGTGGTGTAAACAATATGCCAATAGATATAATGCTTAGATTGTTTGACTCTCTTGTACGTCCCATTCTTACTTATAATTCTGAGATATGGTTTATGGATCTTTATAAACAAATATGGTCATCCAAAAACAGAGCACTCAATAAGAATCAACCAATTGATCTCATATCCTTGTATGATGTTTTTCCCATGGAAAAGGTACACATTAAATACTGTAAACAACTTCTTGGTGTCAGTAAAACTTCTTCCAATCTTGCTACAAAATCCGAGTTAGGCAGATTTCCTATATTTCAATTTATATTAAATCAATTAGCTTGCTATGTATCAAGACTTAATTCTAATAACTTAAATCCTTTAATTAAGGAAACATTTATTTTATCCAAGAAATTAGATATAGATAATACTTATTCCTGGTATTCATTTGCTAAAGAAGCATTATCAGAAATATCATTAGATATAAATACTGTTCAGTCATTTGATTATACAAAACAAAACCATAAATTAAAAAAAATATGTTTTTTGTCTTTTGGACAACATTATACAAAACTCTTTTCAGAGAAAATGAATTCTTTAGGAAATGAAAGCAAACTATATATGTACAGTAAAATCAAAACCAGCTTTTCAAAGGAACCATATCTCGATATTCTGAAAGATTTTAATTCCAGAAAGCAACTTACTAAATTTAGAATCAGTGATCATTCACTAGAGATAGAAAAAGGTCGTTATAAAAAGTTAAAAAGAGATGAAAGAAATTGTAAATTCTGTAACACAATTGATAATGAGCAACATTTTATTTTTGACTGTTCAAATAACAAGGAACTCCGTAAAGATTTTATAAAGTCAAGCAAAGCTTCTTTAAACTGTAATGTTAATGAAAATAATAAGTTTTCAACAATGATCATAATTTTGAAATCAACATCCCCTTGTCTTATACGTAAATTAGGTGCCTTCATTAAAAAGTCTTTTGAACTGAGGAGGACAGGCTTATTGAATATTTAGGATATTAAACTGAATGTTTTCATACAGATACATATATATCATTTATTTTATTTTGTGCAAAGGTATTAATTTGCAATATTGCATATTTTATGTAATTCTTGTAAGATGATTGTAACAAACTACCTATGTAGTTTATATACAATAAAGTATTATTATTATTATTATTATTTAAAAATAAGTATAGAAATTCCTGAGATCTCTTAGTGTAGTCGGATATCAATTTTAGATTGTATTTCTTTATAAAACTACGTCTCAATATTTCGACAACATTAAAAGCGGCTCCAAAATAAATATATTTGGTCAACAAATAAATTATATCACCCCCGTTGTTTTTTAAATTTCCTAGCAGAGCTAGATATATATATTAAGCGTCTACTATCATGTATGTAAGGAGACTGTGACTGAACGCGCTGGCTAACGCATCAAAGTGCATATGACTCCCCATTCTAGATTAAAATCCCACTCCTAACAGCTCATGTAAGGAGACTGACTGAACGCGCTGGCTAACGCATCAAAGTGCCTAGACTCCCATTTCTAGATTTGAATCCCACTCCCAACAGCTCCCGTGTGAAAAAAGTTTATCCGTACGCTTACCCAAGGTCAGTGGTTTATCCCGGGTACTTCTGTTTCCTCATCAATCCATGACCTGACCGCCTCGATATAAGTGAAAGAATGTTGACTGGGGCGAAACATTTCATTGCTCGATTCCACTGCACTCCAATACAAGTACATGTAGGCACACGTCTGATTAAGCAATCACCAATGGCTTCAGCATAATACTTGTACGGAACCATTAATCTAGAATAATTCAGATAATATTAACATAAAAAATATTAAAAATTTAAACCAGACCTCCCGACATCTTTGTAATCTGTACAATCTAATACGTGAACTTATCCACCTAATATATGTCTATATGGCGTGTGTCTATGAGTTGGATAGATAAGAAAAGTTGGAGTTTAGATAACATTTCGGTTAATTTTGTATTACATATTATACCAGTTTTATATTTACAGCACTAGACGGCCGTTTCGGAATACAATTCCTCATCAGTAGTGCTGAGACCAAAATTATGAAACCAAAATTATTTTGAAGATGTTGTAAAGCTACCCAAAGGACCAAAAAATATTTTATCAAATTAAGCTAAGGAAATACTTTGCATGAGGGAGTATACCTTATTTTTGAGAAATTTCAAATTTTAACTTGCAGGAAATTTAGAGGATTGAACTTATTTCTAAATTTAAGTCTTTTTACATTAACGGTGTTTTATACATCGTTTTGTCATGTCTGGTGTTCGACTTAAGTAGAGGTTTCAGTGATTAATTCTTTTGTCTTGTCATGATTGCTTCGTGTTGAATGTCTTGGTTATTGTCAAGTGCGTGGGTTTTTTTATAGGTATTATGGTCAAATCACTGGAATAGCCAGGAACAAAAGTTTCTCGGTAGAAGGGGTTGTAGCTGTCGTCGCAGTGCTGTTGATAGGTAGAATTAATCCGTGTCCAAAAATTCCTGGATATACTTGACGCTTGATATTTATTTCATTCTAAACGTTGATGTTTTACCTGGCAGTTGTAGTCAGCTAGACGGCATCACTTCCCTAGTGAAGTTCGCGTTTTTATCCTGTGCCCCAGGTGTCAAAGTTTTCCTTCACTCTTTAAATTGTGATTTGGACATAGACCGTTTCTGGTTGATTATATACAGTGCATTCCTGTAGTTAAACGTTTGTCTCAGTAAAATAGGGGTAAAGGTATTGTTCTAAGGGATCTAAGCGACCACACTCATTCTACACTTTCTTTGATAGGGTAACATGAGCTCGCAAATAGGTTCCTTGCCAGGAATATCCCTTACTTTAACGAGCATCTTAACTACTAATACTAATCTGGATATACATATAAAGGGATGAAAGTTCACGTGTTTAACCTAATTTGTAGTTTTTAAACGTTTTTACATTGCTTTGGATTGTAATTTGGACATGTATTAGTATGTTTGTTTCTATTAAATTAATGTAATTAATCATTTTATGACATTTTGGGGCAAAATAAAAGGACACACCCACAGATACTAATTTGCAAAAGGTTTAGGAGAACATACCCCTATATCTGCATGGAATGGACTTTTTATTTATCCCTCTCTCTTTTGCATTAAATTAAATATCGCTATCAAATTCCTCTAGAAACCATATCAGATAGGGTTACAGGAAGAGTGTAGTCGGGCACCATTTTAGGCAAGAAACCTACATTTATTAGAGAAAATTGGTTATGAAGTTGATTTTAAAATGGAACATGTTGCGAAGATGGGCTTTGGATTTCCTGCGCGTCAATTGGAGACAAAGATGACATACTTGTTGTTTCGTTCTAATATAAAAACGCCATTTTAGAATGTAATACATAGAAAGGACTGGGTTGAAGGTTAGAAACAGACACTCAGTGTAATTAACCAACAGAAGGGCAAAAAAGTTAAGCCCTTGAATGGAGGGATATTTTCAGGATTTAGGAAACTAATTAACTAATAAAAACAAAATATAAAGGAGTTACCAGACATTATATGGAACATCGATGACAACATATATCTTTTGCGCATCTAGAGCGATAGAACAATAGTATTTGCCACTAAGAGCGCTAAAAGATCTAGAAATATACCAGGGAGAGTAATTTGGTGAATCTGGCGTATCCAAGTCGGCTTGTATCAATGCGTAAGGGAACAAAATTCTGTCAAAGATCAAAGGAAAAACCAGAATATGCTAGATTCTTACAATACCAAAGATGGAGTACCTGGAATAAAATACACTTACCAAGAAAAGCATGGATGGAAGACAAATTTAGCGAGTTATGGTATAAAACATTTTCTAAATCACTGTGGTTCGCCAAAACCATAACTAATATTGTTAGATTCCCATAGTTTACATGAAAGCCTTGGATAACTCAAGTACAAGGAGACATATAAGGCTGCAACGCTATCCTTCCATTTTTACTTGTGATGTACCGTGACCAGACCACAAAATACTTTGTAGATAGAAGCAATTGCTGAATATTGCCAGTTTGACCTAAACCAAGACATTCAACTGACTCCTCATGGCAATGCCACAGAATATTATGTGTAAAGCTTAATATCCTCAAGGCATATATACATAATGCCCAAAGTCCTTTTTCTGGTTATCTGTCACTTTCACAGCTCATGACATCTAAGTATAAGTGAAATAATTTTGACTGGTTCACAATTCCTGAAAAATCAAACAAACAAAAATGTTTAAAATTCACCTTTATTGTTTATAGATATTTTAAGATTATTAAAATGGTATTTTACCAAAATCATAAGTAAAACTTAAAGTCTTGGTAACTTAAAAAGCATAAACACGTTTAGCAATAAATAATTATGAATGACATTGACACCTAATTACTTTTCAGAATCTCAGTTTTCCAACAGTTATAATACTGGTATACAGACCCATTACTTTGCCAAGAAACTTTATGCGATGAAGATGAAATGACACTAGAACATGACGCATCACAATATGTCATACCAGTTAAAATTGATATTAATCAGATTCTTGTGATGTTAGTGGTTATACATAAATGATACAATTAATTTAACCCTTTAAAACACACATCAATACACTACAAATGCAGACATTTCCCCAAAATATGTTGCAATAATGTACTTGGAGTTCATTATTGCTGCACATGCTCATCTGAAGGATGTCCACGAAGATATAAGGAATGACCCATAGGAAAATTTTATGCATTAATAAAATATTGATTAAAATTACATTTTATCTATAGAATAAAGTATATGGATTGCCCTGGATATATTTGACGTCTCATAGTTCCATGTTCCTTTCACACAATTTTGATTACACACGTGACGGGTGTAGCTAGCTAAACAGGAGGTGCTTACCCTTCCGATACACCTGGCCTCACTTCCCTGGTGGAAGTTCACGTGTATAACCTAACTTGTCAGTTCCAAAGTTTTTACTTTGCTTCTGGATTGTGATTCGGATATGGATTAGTATGTTTGTTTTTAATTCTAAAGTGTCATGTCAATAAAGGTATCTCTGGTAAAAATATTACTATATGTACATGAAAACCGATTCAAAGCAAAAATGGTCATTTCCATACATTTGACTGTATATATGTTGCGATTTCATAATGATAGCAGGTCTGTCCGTGAACAAAACTGACATTAATGTGTAGGTATTTAATTAAGTTTTCACTAACTTAAAGATTATTCATGGGCATGTCTGCCATTATGGTAAAAAATGAAAATCGCTTTAAATTAAACTAGTATCCTTGTACGTCACTCATATCTTATAGCGTATACACAACACAACGTTCGTAAGCTTCGGTAGCTCAATGGTAGAGCGTTGGACTGCTACGAAATGTTACTAGTATTCTTTTTAGGAGTAGGTTTCGAATCCCAAACATTGCACGGGATCTTTTTTTAAATTGTTTCCTTATTTTTGTATCTTCAAAAAATATAATCGAAATTATATTTAACTCAGTTGTAAATGAATAATAATACTTTTTTCGTCAAAAGTGTTAATATCTAAGCATTGGCATTGATATACTAACGTTAGTACACGTATATAACAAGACAAAGCAAAGTTAAAGTTTCGTATTAATCACGCCGTATCAACAACGTATTTGTTGTCATGGTTGTATGTTTGGTTGTAATCTGTATAAAGGAATTAAAAATGCTGCCGGGGCATCAGTAAACCGCCAGAAATAATCCCCTTTTGATTTACGTATTTACGAGTATTTATGCATTGTACAGCCACGTTTTATTACGGATTTAAGCTGGAATATTATCACCGATTAATAAAAAACAAACATATTAATCCATGTCCAAATTTTGTTTGTGCTGCATATATAAATACAATAGATGCGACTGGGCTTATGGTATCCTCGGGGAAAATTCCACCAGGAGAGACACCGACCCAGTAGCAATAAGCGACAGAAAACACTACATGTATTTTATATAACAGTGGCCTCATACAGGTAAAATCTTTTAAGCCATACCAGGGATATTCTTGTGCTGTGGGGTTAAAACTGGTATAATATGTACTTCACAAAAAAATGAAATTTGATAAATATAAAATGTAATTAAGAAATAAAACATAGTGAATTGATACGCCAGTATAAATCGTACATACTGTTATTATATTTTATTATTTGTAAATTAATTGTTGGTACAAGTGACATTTAATCATGATTCTGACAAAAAAATGTAAAGATTTTAAGTACCTGCATTATTCATTTTAATCACGAATCGATAATGTCGGAGTAGGAACAATCTTAAAATTGATAAAATGGTCCATATGTATGGTTTTGTTTAACATGTCGCATATAATACACACAATACTTCACATTCCAGATACAGTTTCCAATTTGTCATTACCATGGTTATTAATGTTTTGGCATAATGACAAAACAAGCAACATGCATTAATTGCGTTCAGGACAAAGGATGTCAAACAGACCTGAGGGGACAGGAGATTTACACTTTACTGGAAGAACATTAAATTTTGAAGCAAACACTATCTGACAAAAAGTCACTAGTGAGAGAGTATTTTTTGACAAAGATTTGGCAAGTGATGAAAGTGTAAACTTCTTTACAGGTTTACCAAGCACAGAAATGTTTGACACATCAGAAAATGCCAAAAATCTAAAATATTGGAAAAGCCGGCAAAGCGTGAATTAAAAACAGTATCAACAATGTAAACAGGAAAAAGTCTGGTCCATCTAGAACAAATAAGCATGAACTTTTGATTACTCTAATGAGACTTAGATAAGCAGTTCCCTTGAATCTCATGTCAGTCATTTTGGTGTATCAAAGTCCATGATTTCATCAATTTTCACAACTTGGATTTTCTACTTGTATTTTTTATTTAATGGTCAGACTTCATGGCCTACGGAAGAGCTTATTCAGACACATATGCCATTGTTATTCAAAAGATCATTTCCAAATACGCATGTTATGGTAGACTACACAAAGATATTCATTTTGCGACCAAGAAATTTTTCAAATCATTCTTAAGCATACAGTAACTACACATCACACAACATATTTAAATTTCTTGTTTGCATAAATCCTACAGGTTCCATAATGTTTGTGTCGGACAATACATAAGACGGTTACATTACTGCCAATAGCGGTTTCTTAGATTATATAAAGCCTGGCATTGAAATCATGGCTGATAGAGGAATACTATAAGAGACCTTCTTACTTCCAAAGGGGCTTATTTAACTATCCCACCATTTACTAGAAAATGCAAATAGGGTGAAGGTAAACGTTTCAATTCATCAGAAGTCAAACAAATCAAGAAAATTGCTAGGCTGCGGGTACATGTGGACAGAGAAATTCGGCGTATGGAATGTTTCAAATTTCTGCCAGAAATGATACCATTGTACATTAAATCTGTTGTAAATCCAAAGATAACAGCAATTTCATTTGAATGCAACTTGCAGAAACCACTGGGTCTTGAACACAAATGGCTGAGCTGCCATAATTCTTTAAAATGTGGGCAAAATTCTTAAAATAGTTCCATAAAGTGAAGTGCACACTTTCAATATTATATACATGTAGATAGAAATATACCGTTCATATATTCTATATATACACAACTATATTCATATAGATATACATATAGTAAAAGTATAAATTATGTCAATATTAAATATTATATATCAAATTATATAAAGTACTTACTTTTGAACACTTCCACTAAATACCTTATTATGCCAATAAACATAAAACAAAATACATGTAGATAGAAATATTCTTTGAAGTTTCATAGTTCTTGATTGAAAACTGTAAGGAGGTACCCTATGTTCCCAAACCCGCCCACCAGACATTCACCATACTATGCAACGCGGCCAATAAATTCATGAAAATGATTATAAATAGAAAATTCATCTTTATGGAAATATGACAGAACTCGACTCCAGAACAGGTTGCACACTGCACAATTTGCTACGGCATGTTTGTATGCATTATTCATGATCAGAATCAGTGAATGATCATTGATAAAAATACAAATTCTGAAGTAAAATTTTCAACTTTTAAGAAATACAACATTTTCATGAATTTTTAAAAAAAATGTCTTACCTCTAGTCTATCCAAACAATGGTGAAAAAATGTATTATTGAATGAAATTCTATTATGTTATTCCTTTTCTTGTTAAAAAAAACAAAATCACAGTCATGTTTTGTCACGAAGATTCCTTTAGTTTCACCACAGCATGAACAATTTACAACATCATCAGGCGTTGCTCAATGAAAGGATGGTCCTTGCTTATGAAAAACCCACAATATTGATATTGACTTTTCATATAATAACTTATACTGACTCTGTCTCAGTGCCACACTTTCCTTTGCCTTGCCCATACTCTGTAGCATGTGTTGAAATGAACATTTTTGGAGTTTTTAATCCTTCTTAATATATAATTATCTGACAAGTTTTTCCATGTGCATTTATCAACATTATTCATTACAGATGCGGTAATGAGGCCATATCTGTGGTTTTACTTTCAACATCTTTAATATATTCTTCTGAATAAGGAGACTGTAGGTAAGAAATCTTCTGAATAAGGAGACTGTAGGTAAGAAAAATTTCGTCAAAGTATGGAAAATTGTTTTTTTTTATCTTCTTCAAAGTCACAATCTACAGTGTGCAAATAAACAGAACCACTGTTTTGGCTTGCATTAATTTGTTGCTTATTGCATTCTTCTCTAAGGCTTTTAAAACTGTATTGTAACTATCAACAGTGTCACTGAAATGATGATAAGAAAATTACGAGTTGCTTCCTTTGTACTATTAATACACCCATGATTTTGTAATATTTTGAAGTTTTCTCTGGTCACTCTAGATTCCTCCACCATCCCATATGTAAGAACCTTGGCATTGGTGTAAATATTATAATATTCTTTGCCAGTTTGATGAGGAATCCCATGTTAACTAAATACACCCAACTTCAAAAGGTTTAACAAGGTATTTGTATTCTTTGATAAAATAAATATAGCTATAAAAGTCTTCATCAGGGGACGCAACTCAATTATCATATTAGCTTAATAGTTTTCTTGAGTGCATGTTCGCTGGTAGAACAAATAAATTCAAATAAGTCACTTATATGTGATGAGACGAGATGAGAGAGACTCTGCATCTGTGATGTGATGTATTATGACAGGAATTTTAATCTGTAGTACACAATCATGAAGCAGTTCATGTGATTAAACTAATTTGCCAGTTTCCACGATTTTTACTTTGCTTTGGTATTATTGTTTGGAGTCAGGACATGGCTTGGTATGTTTGTTTTTGATTGTTACAACTTGTTGTTACATTGGCTTTTAGCAAGATGGAGTACATATTTTCAGCTACAATTTCTATATTCTTTTCAAAATAAAAATCACTATTGTGTTTGTTTTTAACTTTTTATGAATCACTATATATGACTAGAATTATACATGGTGAGTATGTAACAGAAATCATGTCCGAGTATAAACTTGTACTGTAAGCATAACTGTAAATAAAATTATAGTTTATGAAATGAAGCCCCTTAATTATACATTAACACACGGCCAAAGAATAAGATATGAATTAGAATTAAATGTTTGTAATATAAATAAACATTGCCTTCTTTGTTGATTCATGAAATGCATTAAATACAAAACACAGAAAATGGTCTGCTTTTGGGTGTAATCAATAATTCACCAATGTTTGTTGCGAAACTCAAATTATAAACATGTTGGAACAACAAGTTACTTTGTGTCCTAATTCATCATCACCAAACTCTGGTCTTCTGTTCCGTGCCACCAAAATGCAAATGCTCTCTAGGCATTATACTCATTTGTATGTTGACCAGCTATGGATATCCAACAACAGATAATTTAGCATTTCTGGGTTTAATCTAGACCTCCAATCAATCGCACCATGAAACATAATGGATAAAACCCTAGCGTTTTTCAGTAATTTGTAATTTTCTGTCACCACATCATCATAAATATTCTGAATAAGCCTCCTACATGCCTGGTCAGTCTTATATAAGCCTCCTACATGCCTGGTCAGTCTTAAAATTTGTAGGTAAAGACACGTCATTTCTTGTTTTGCAATCAAATACCCAGTGTTAAAGCAAGAAATTAGTTTCTGTCTCTGCCATTCGTTTAAATTAAATATAGAAATATCCATATGACCAATAACAGCTGGTTGATTTGAAGCACTATCGGTTATACTAGTATCATGGGTGACCTGGCCTGTGTAAAAACAGAACACTGTGCCACTGGTCCTATGTTTTGCTAAGTTAGCTTTATTTTTAAGCTGACATGGCATGTGGACTTTGCTAACGTCATTTTGTTTTAATGTGTCGATTCTGAAGTTCCTGGTTCCAACTACAAATCTATTCCTGCGATCGGAATCGTATTTCCTAAAGGAGACACAAAACATGGCATCCTTTCATTCTTTTCGATGTCATGCTCAACCAACTTAAAATCATTTCTCCATTTCTCATAAAACTCACGCTGTCTCTTCTCGTCTTCGTACTTCTTCTTAGTCTCTTCCCTACACTTTTTGTTGTGGATTTTCTTTATTATCTTTGCCTTGCCCGGTAAAACCGAAATTGAAAAGAAACATACTAGTAATTATTGTTGCTAATGTAAATACGAGTGCCGGAAAGCATGTGTTTGCATCTTAATCAAATCGACGCTTGGGTATATTAAGATTTGAGATAAGCACAAAAAGGACTCCGATTAGTTTATCTTGACTTCCGGCATTACACGTGTTTTTATTAAGGTAAAGACATATTTTTTATTCAGAAAAAATAAAAATCGATGTGAAATTCATCCCAGACTGTAACACAACCAGTGGGGCTATTAGGCAGAATTTTCACAAGTTTAGACCAAGATTTTACTAGACATTGTCTAACGTGGGTTAATGCCGACCCCTGGATGACTCTGCAGTCACAAATGCAAGTTAAAATCTTCTTTTCCATTTGACTGTGCGAGCATGGAATTACATGTCCTTGTTCGTTTTTACTCTCATTGCGATGTTAAAGCCAATAATTTAAAAGTTCCTGAATAGCGGTTGTTCGTCTTTACTCTCATTGCGATGTTAAAGCCAATAATTTAAAAGTTCCTGAATAGCGGTTGCATTGTATGCTGGTTTGTTAATTTTTTTTTTAAAAGTATCTTGTATACCCTTTTAGAAGTATTTAGAGTCTGAATTTCTATTGTTAAATTTTGAGGACGTTTTCGAGATGATTGTTTATTTTCAATCATGTTGAAACTATAAGACATTGAAAGATTTTTTCCACTAACAATACAGATGTAGTACCCTCATGAGCAATCATTGTAAGACGCATTATAGGGGGCACTGATAATCAGAGAAATATAAACTTATCATTTATAGTGTGATAATTAGCTACCAAGATATAGAAAATATGCATTTAACTTAATTAAATAACAGTCCCTCACTTGTGCCTTAATCTTGTCCTCCTAAACTTTGACACCATAATGTAAAACCCAGAATCTGTACCAGCATATTTTATTATAATGACACATTGAAATTTTGACACCACTTGCTTCTTATCACAAATCTAGAGTTAAGTGGACATGTTATATATTTATGCATATGATATCAGACATCATCAGATGGTAAAATTTAATAATGGAGAATGAAGATAAAACAGAAAATGACATTAGAGGTAGATGAAGTGAAGTATGAGACAATCAGGGCTTTATTTAATCACAGTAATTGTGAGTTAGTCTTCCTTTCCATAATTCATGCACGCATGCGCATTGACGGTCAGGGGTGGCAAGGTAAACAACATGGCGGAGCGCGAAATTTGAAGTGCCTGTATGATTCCCCCTGTACCGGCGCAAGAAGACGGCAAACTGCTTCCAGTGGCCTGGAAAAGAAAATGCACCACCATATAACTGTCTATACCAGTTCATGGTTAGACAGAAAGAGGCAGAAAGCCGAAATGGAAAGTGTTACAGTGAAGTCTTTCAAGGCATAATATCGAGCAGTTTCACACTTTGAGGCAGGAGATGTGAGCGAAGTTATGGCAAGAGGTAAGCTGTTTTATTTAGTTCCATGAAACACGTGTTTATTGTATACAATCAAATCCCAGTGACCCAGATATCAAGTTTGACGTTTATCACGTGATTTTACTACACCCACTTAATCATTACAAATTTAAATGCGTCATTTTTCGGCAAAATAATTTTTTTTAAATATTTATTTATTTGTTATCATTACTTTTTGTAAAAATAAAAGAAAAAATTGTAGTGGTTAACACTGCAATTTCAGTTTTTACAATAAAGTTATTATTATTATTACTGTTATTCACAAAATCAATTTATTCAGTACAGTTTGTATAGATGCCTATATGTATTTCATTAAAAAATCATTATTTTATTTAATGTGTAATATTAAAGACACAAAAAAAATATATACTTTATAGGTTGAATGTGGTATCATGTATGTTAAAGCTAAAGTAAAAGCATCCATGAAAAAAGCAGCAGTACAGTGCTTGGATTTGTTTCTTGAATGGAAGGCCTATTCATGTATATTGCCAGTGTCCTATTTGGTAATGTTTAGATATTAAATTATTTCGAAAATTTCTAATTCCTCAAGATTGTATCGTGCATCTTAATGATAACATTGTTTGTCAATATCAGTATTTTCAAAGTCTACTATATCTGTAAAGACAATAATTAATTGATTTACTCAAACTGGTTTCCAGCAATTACTCAAATAGTGAATGACTGATCAAAGTATTCCTGACATATATTTCATTTTCAATTATATAATTGTCATGTGCTACTTTTGAATTTATATGAAATAATACATTCAAAAGTAGCACATGACATAATAGATAGTATTCATGGACAAGGCTATGAATAAGCAGACATAGCAAGCATTTCATGTATAAAATCACTCAATCATTCTGCAGTTTCGTTGCTGCAATTTGCATATTCTTAAACAATTCAGTGACTGCTTAATTAATTATATGATTTATATTTCTAGAATTCCAATAAGCAATTAGGATTCGAGATCTAGATTTACATTCTTTCATAGTGTTGTAGTCATGTTGGTAGTATTTTATTTGCCCTCAATGACTACACTAGACAAAAAACCCAAACAAATATGCAACTGGCATGCACATCAAAACTGGCAGTTTGAAAAAAAAACAAGAAAGATGAACCTTAACCATAAACTCATCAACCAACTGGAATTTACCAAACCAAAATTGCCAACTGTTGATCCCAAGCCAGTAAAATCTACATCTTTTGAATTTGATCCTCGTCACACAAATGACAAACATTGAACCGGATTATTACCAATACAAGTTGATGAAACTGAAGATATTTCCTAAAACAGGTACTATACTTCATTTGTAGCAATGGGTAATAACAAATTCAATTAAAAGCCATTTAATATCTTTCTTTTATATGTTTACATGGTTTATGTAATAATGTATGAAGAAATACATACAATCACTTTAAATCTTAAACTTTCAGTTTTAGTGGAAATGCTTGCTACTGGGTGAATGACCGCCCTATGACTTGTGGTAGAGCATCCACCTTGGAAGCAGGATGGTGTGGGTCATGTCAAATAGAAGACTGCTTTCCCATCTGACACAGCGTTCAGAGAGAGACTGGCTTACCCAATGTTCATATAATGGGCCGTGTTTAATGATATGTTAGTACTCCACTACTGTTCCAGTAACCTAGCAACTTAAAGTTGCTCCGAGTGCATGCTAGTACAAGACAGAGCAGAAAATTCATAGTATACCAAATTACATGCGTCTCATTGCACCACAAATACTTGAGTATATGTATATAAATCCTTCCTTTATTGCAAAAGCTGAAAAAAATGCTGATGTGATGTAAAACAACAACTATCTAAGGAAAATTTGGTAATGATTTACTATAGCCATTCAGTCTTTTTTGATATATATATATCAAACTTTCTCCTTCATTTTAGTTACGTACTCCTAACAAAATCACACCTAACAAGAGAAAAGCAGAAGAGGAAACAACACACCAACAGAGAAGAGAAGAAAAGAGGAAATAGCAGCTACAGCTCAGCAAGAAGAAGACCAAGCAGTCTTAGCGAATTTACAAGATATTGAGGCGGACTGTGTCCCTTTTGTGAATGAAAACACTGAGTTTTGGCCTGGTTTTGAAATGGGACAGAAAATTTTAGTTACGAATGTTTTTGAGAATTATTTTTCATATTATAAAGTCCCCCAACAGAGGGACAAAGAAAAATGTTTATCGGGCTTTTTAATAAGATTTTTGGTCGATTGCCTAGATACCAAAGATACTGACAGGTCGATTGCTATTTGTTTGCAATATTTAAATCAATTAAAGTTGCCCACAAAATTTTTGACCGAGCCTTTAGCCCAGAATCACTTTATAGCGATGGATAAAAATCCAGTCAGAAACTACTATTTGTTTTTTAGGTTGCCTCAAAGCATTGTTCCTTCTACTCTTCGTAAGAGATTTGATTTCAAGAATGAATATTTAAAGCCTGCACAATTGCATTTACTCTGAGCTGGGGCGAATCTGCAGCAAATTTCTGAGGAAATTAACATGGGTTTACATGACATTGGGTTGTATTCTATTGGCTCTTTATCGACAAACACCAACCATTTACAGGTTAATCTTATAAAAGAATTTGCTCTGGAAAATCAAATAAATGATGTAACCAGCCTTAGCCAATATAGGAAATTTAGGAATCCACCTATTCTCAATTTTGACACAGAGGCTTGCGATTGCGGCTGTGGATTTTCATTTTCAACACACAAAGCCCACATTGCTAATGCACAAAAGTTGTTCATGAGGAATGACGAAATAAATATTCTTAAAAATGTTATCAACTCTAACGGCAATGTAAACAATCACGACCTACAAAAAAATCTTCAGAGGAAATATTTTTTGAGAGTGTGGAGAAATTAATTAAGGAAAAGCGGTATTACTCTAAAAGAGAAAATAATACCTTTTTCTGTTATTTTTTGGTGGAGGATTGAGTTTGGGTGGAGAGAATTTTGTGTTAAATGGGAAGGAGCAAGTTAAGAAAAGAGTTGAAAATTTATGGTTCCATTTTTTTAGGTGCATAAGAGCTGCTCATAAACGCAGAGCGTTAATTTTATACGGAGGCTTTAACTCCGGAAAGAGCACAGTGAGTTATTGCATTAGCAATATGCTTCCGTTCGAAAGCATTGATCTGAACGGCGAAATCACCAAGTTTACGTTAGGGATGGCTTCCACGAAAAAATTGATTTTGATTGATGACATAAATCTTAAAGGGTTGAAAAATCTTGATCATGAGTATAGAAATGCTTTGGATGGTTTCAATGTACAACTAGAACGTAAATTTCAAAACCCCAGAACAGGCGAAGCCCCGCCATTTCTTTGACCACAAATGTCGAGCCGGAACATTTCCCCTCGGGAATAAAACATCGCCTAAAATCAATTCATTTTGAACACAAAATTCCAGATGCATTGCTTGCTTATTTTGGCGCGGGGATCTGCCGAGTTCTTGTTTTTTTCAATTTCTGTTTTAGATATAGCACCTCATGTGCAATTTTTCCGTGATTTTTTTCTTAACTTAGTCAAGCAAAAAGTAAGAGAAGCTCTTACTACTTCAGTAGATGATTTAAATGCTTCTTTGTCTGAAGCATAGGCCATTGAAAGACAGGCACTAGAAAAATGTAAATGTTTTTATTTAATTCATTATTTTTGAAGAAAAATGCAAAATATGCAAAATATATAGACATTGAAAGACATTACATTATGAGCAAATGTGAAAAAGACATTACATATATGTAGCAAAAATACATTAGAAAAAATGTATATGATTATGTAAAAAATAAATGTTATAAAAAAATATTACACTCTTTTTCTCTTATGCTTGATTCACAAGATGGTGGGTAAAACATATCTGCAATACGAAGGTCCCTTCTATTTATCTGAGCTAATCGTCTGCTAATTGACAAAAGGGAATTTCTTCTAAAATGAGAGTAAAAACATAATGGAAAGTATTGAAAAAAAAAAGCTATCTCTTTGGTTTTCTCCTCCTGTTTTTCTTTAAAGTTGCAAGACTGTTTAGTAACATCTGAAAATACATCACTAAAATTCATAAGAAGATGATAAAAAAAGTCTAAACACTTTGATTTTATCCTCTGATGCCATGGGCAGACCACTAAGTCTTTGACTGAAACTGTCGGGATTAGTGGTGCGCGGTATTATCGGTATATCACAATACAGTTTCATAATACATACGTATCGCGGTATGACAGATCTGGCCCGGTAATACCGGTATTTTTTTTTAAGTCAAGTAACCTTACTTTTTATAACCTGCATTAACGCACAAACTCGATTTATTTATATCCAACTGACCCAAATATAAATACATGTATTTACAATCTAGGTAACGACCTCTATATATGAAACTCTTTTTCGATGGACTGTTAGTGTTGGCTTATGAAATGTAATAATGTAATGAATTCTCGGTAAATGTAATTCACCACGGTAATTGTAATTCACCACGACCGGCATTCTTTTTCGATGGACTGTTAGTGTTGGCTTATGAAATGTAATAATGTAATGAATTCTCGGTAAATGTAATTCACCACAAATAGTCCTAATTGATATGTCTTACTCGACATCTTCTGTTCAATCTGGTATTCTTTAAAAATCACCATTTGCAAAAAATAATACTTAAATATAAGGATTGACGTTTGTTTTTTCATCAAAGTATGAACTGTTAATGCAGGCGGCTCACATAAATCCTAAATAATGTCATTGATATCAATACCTATATATTAAGTTTAACAGGTGGTTACAATCACAGTATTGATCAATTTAGTTTGATCTCGCACAGATTAATCACTATTTTGTAATTATTATTACATTTATGTTTATATATATATATATAGTTTGAAGTGACCATGATTATCATCAAAATAGAAGGCGTCTTCAAACAACAAAGAAGAATGTTCTGCCATAATAAAAATCTGACACATAATTAGATTCCCTGAATACTCGGTAAGTAAATTTAGCAAGGATTGTCAGAAAAATAGCAAAGTTAGATGTTATTTATAGAAATTGCTTAAATTGAAGCCTAATTAACCTAGGCTTTATTCCCTGACCGGTAGTTTCTAGCGTAAAAATGTTTGTCAAGTTGCCAGTTTTACTAACCATTCCAGCACTGACTGTCTATATTTTATTTTAATCTGTGGAATCAAAAATAAATTAGGCATGTAGTTTTTGATGCGTAAAAAGTGATGTTTAGTTCATGTAACAAATAACTGGAAATCATTTTACTGAAGGGTCTGTATAAGTTTAATGGTTTCATTAACATTTGTCTTTAATTGCTTAATGTTTAACTATGTGTGCTTAAGAGCTTGCATGCTTACTAAGAAATTATTCATATTCATTTCAGGTGGGGCATTTCTACGCATGACTGCATAGATGGCTACAGTCGCCTTATTACATTTGTACAAGCGGGTTTGAACAATAAGGCCTCTACCGTGCTTGGCCATTTTGTCAATGTATGTACTCGGTATCATATTCCATCAAGAGTTAGAACAGACCATGGAAAGAAAATGTAATGGTTGCATTATTTTTAAATCTAATGAATAGTGAAGAAAGGCACAGTAATTTAACTGGTCGTTCGGTGCATAATCAGAGAATAGAAAGATTATGGAAGTATGTGCTTCAGGAAGTTGTTAAAAAAAATTACAATTTGTTCTACGAAATGGAAGACAAGAGGTTTACTGGATATTGAATGCAAATATCACTTGTTTGCTGTTCATATTGTTTATTTGCCAGTGATTTCTGAAAATCTAGAATCTTTCCGTCAAGGCTGGAAACCATAAACTGTCTACAGAAAACAATCTGACACCATATCAGTTAACATCAATTCCAATGCAATGGAAAATTTGCAAAGTAGGTTGAATAATCAGCTGGGGGGTTATGGACTGAATCCAGAAGATGTTCAGGAAAGATTGGTTGAAGATGGAGAGATCATCAAACCTCAACAGAAGCAGGAAATGACAAATTTATTGGCTGAAAATTTGTCTTTTGAAGAAAAATATGTAACATGTTTCAATTTCTTGACTAGAGCTGGGTATATTCAGTAGGTAAAGGGGAAAATTTATAAAGAGGTTTCATGTTTCGTTATTCTGGTTCTGAATTAGGATATGTAGACAGCCATATTTACTTGACTCCTACTGACGAAGCCATGTGTGACTTCAGGGTTTGCACTCTCGATTCATTTTCCTAAGTTTTGCCCAAGATCACCTAACTTTGAAGGCCATGTAAACTTGCAGCTAGCTAGCGAAATATGTGCAGACATGTCTTCAATCAAAAACAAATACTAATCCATGTCCGAGTCACAATCCAGAAGCAAAGTAAAACCTTTGGAACTGACAAGTTAGGTTAGACACCTGAACTTCCACCAGAGAAGTGAGGCCGGGTGCTCCTGAAGGGTAAGCAATTCCTGTTTAGCTAGCTACATCCGCCGTGTATGTATACAAAATTGTGTGAAAGGAACATGGAACTATGTGATATCAAATTTATCCAAGGCGATCCTAGAGAGAGACATCAACAATACTGAGATGACGGCATAAAACTTTTTGAGTGTCTTGAAGAGCCTAGGATTGCAATATTCCCGAGTCAATTTATTTGATCCTTACGCTGTCCTAGAAACGCTTTTAAGGCACGCAGATTACAATAAAGCATTAAAAAGATAGCCAGCGATCACTGTCGTTACGCAGTCGGAAGAGCGTTTGATAGTAAAGCATTTCAAAGACATTTTGAAGCGTAATGATCAAGCACCTGTGTGATTTTAAAGTTTCTCGCGGTAACTGTTACATTCTAAAAAATGAGCAAACGCAAAGCAGATATGGCGGATTATGGAGAGTCGGCTCCGAGAAAAAGAAATCAGTATGCCCAAAAAGCTAAACCGACGTATTTTTCAACGTGGACCTTCATAAAACGGAGCAAAAAGGGAGATTTTTTCGTCAATTGCAGTAAATGTAGTTGATCTAAATGTCGCACATGGCGGTATTGATGATATCCGGCGTCATATAAACTCAAATAAAAAACATAAAGAGTCTGTGATTTAGGTGATTTTGTAGCTTTAACAGTCTAATTAAAATACGCCTATTTGATAAAAACTGACTTTTGTAAAATCTTACGGAAACTGGTGCAATCTTACTGAAAAATGTCCTTGATCTTACTGAATAGTTGTCCAGGGGGTTGGCAGGTCTGTCACAGCATATCCACTTCCATTTAGCCGCACATTTCCAAACGCATCTGTAAAAAAAATACGAAATAAATTTATTGATTTAGATTGTTTTAATACCGCTGTTTAGACTTACTGATGCCGACCGTTTCTTAATAGACAGCCTGATAATAAAAAACTCAGAAGCATTGAAGTATGTTACGTGACATTATATCCAACAGTGTGATTATCGTAAATAAGTTCATAAAAGTATTTTAGAAAAAGTATGTGTCGGAAATTATTTTTTGGTCAGCGTGTAAGGTAATACTCTCCTTGTTATTAGTTTCTTTTGTTGATAATTAAAATTCTTTTGCCATTAATGATAGAAGCATTATTCGACTAATTAATTGACTAGAACTCGAAATGAAGTATGTCGATATCTGTCTTGGTAATAGTACAAATACTATACAACAATATCCTAATTCATGTGAAAAAGGAAAGAGTGGACACATACACGAGTTGTATACGATATTGGATTTTTTAACGAAGAATAAAGATTGAAACCAAACCGAATACTGTACCGTAAATTACACAAGGAATTTTATGATGCTTATGTTATATAGCATTTTTTAACCTAAAACTCAAACTAGCATGACAAAACTTCATTTCTGTAATCTAGTGTTGATGTTCTTAAATATCAACAACATTAATGTTCTGACATAAAGAATTCCCAATTCTGTAACATATTTGAGAATGAGTGTATTCACATGTATTTGTTAGTTTAGAATATAACATAGTACAAAGCAATTGTGAGGTTCTATTTTATTTAATATTGAACCCAAAGCCTTCATCAGATTTAGCATACCTTATACTTAGTCAACATAGATTAATTAGTTTTATGACTTTAGGTACAATGTAGTTATTTTTATATTTAGCAATAAATGTCTAAATTTCACATATTTGTCCATAAGTCCCCACATGATTGATTGAATAGGTTTTTACGTCCCAGTCTATCTGTCTATATTTCACTTATATTAAGATGTCACAAGCTTCTAATGAAGTACTTACTTTTGCAGTTGTTCTGGCAATATTAAACAGGAGTGTAAAGATTATTATGAATTGTACTTGTTCTGTGTCAGTTTGTATTTTTGGTGAAGTTATGGAGCGGATATTAAAACAAATTTTTTTTTTAAATCTGGCGTTGGTCTATTTAGCCGAAGACATTGCTGCGCAGGTCTTCCATGTACACAATAGGGTGTGGTCTGTACCTAGGACATTTCGGCCAGTAACTAAAACGTCCCATGACAATATCGGCCTTTAACCAAATTCGCACATGTATGGAATGCCTGAGTCACATTATTAACTTAATCTAGGATTAAGTTACTTAATCTAGGATTAAGTGACTTCATCTATGATTAACGCTACTTAATCTAGGATGAAGCACATTAATGTGACTTTAAATTAACTTAACTCTAGTTAACTCAGCTTAAGTTGAATTAAGTGAGAGAAAATGCATTTTCTCTGCTTCATGTTAATTAGATGTTTAACTACAGTTAAGTGGAATTAACTACTTAAGTGAAGTTATACACTGTAATTCCAATGAAGTAGAGAAAATCCAGAATTAAGTGATGAAGTAATTTGATTGGATAAAAAAACGGGTTGACGACTTCAGCCAATGAAAGCCATTAACACAAATATACTATAACCAGACTTTTTAAAAGGTATCTAATTAATAAAAAATAAATCATTAACATTTTATTTTATTTTATTTATTAAGAATTCGTTGATAAAAATAAATTTACATTAAAATAATACTTAAAGAACTTCTGCTACTATTTATATATATATATACATTTGTAATTAATTATTTTATTTTATTTTACTCTATTCTTTTGTTTTTAATTTATTTACTTTTAAATGAATAAAATAAAATAAAATAAAGTAAATACTTATAAATACTTTTTTATTTTATTTTAATAAGTTTTCATTGATTAAAATAAATTTGTGTTAAATAATTCTCAAAGAACTTCTGCTACTATTTATTTTTTTATTATTATTATTTTTTTACTTTATTTTATTTTCTGTATTTATTTATTTATAAATGATGAATAAAATAAAATAAATAAATAAATTCCATTTCATTTGATTTTAATTGATTTGATTTGATTTGATTACAATAAATTCATCCTTGAGAACTAATTTCACGCAAATTTATTGTAATCAACGAATACTTATTAAAATAAAATAAAATAAAATAAAATAAAATAAAACTTTTATTAATTAATTAATTAATTAATTAATTAATTAATTAATTAATTAATTAATTAATTTATTTATTTATTTATATAAGATTGAAAACCCCAACTTTTTGTTAGTTTATTAATTTATAATTTATTAGATTACCACATACATTGTTTATTATCAAAATTGGTACATCTGTGCTATATGAACAGGATAAGGTTATATCATGGACAACACACCCAACAATACACTTAGCTATAAACAAATCGATCAGTGGTGTCACACTATAAATATACAGAAAACATTATATTTCAAATTGTTGAAAAAGTGGCTATTTACTCATAAAATCTGTTTTAGATTTTAATTACTGTGCATAAAGGCTATTTTGAACATGGAATATTGTAAATTACATTTTAATAATGAATTGCTTGGACAAATTAATAGTGCATATTTATTCATTATTCAGAGACCTAACTAAAAAGTATATTTTTGTCAATGCTGCATGTTTTGGTTAACGTCTGTATATAGAAAAAAATCACATTTGTGACAGAAAATATGTATTCCAGCTAACCATTTGGACCCCAAATTACAAATGAATGTACCTTTTACCTGCGTGATTGAATCAAGATAATTCACACCTGGACTACCTACATATAACCAATGAGGTACCTAATAGGAGTATTTAAACTTAACCATTTTAATTTTATTGAAAAAATTGCAAAATTTATGGTATGCACACACTCACATAGACTGATTTCAAAGAAAACATATTTTTGTCCACCTAAGTCTCTCTTTTCTGTGTTGAAATATAATTGAAATGTTAACACAAAAATAGAATTAAAAATTTAATCGCAATATATGCATGTTCAAAATAGCCTTTATGTATAGTAATTACTTTATTTTGTCTGTACTTATGGTAATAAGAGTTTTTTTCTTCTCAAAACATCGTCGATAGATATGTTGTCGTCATTCTGACAATAAAAGCATGAAGAGAATACAACACACGTTCCAATAGGCAAAACGAAACCGACTAGGCGCATGTGAAAGCAGCCACTGCATTCAACATTAGCGCTGCCACTGCGTAAGCCGCGGGCCAACATATGGACGTTATGGCCTCAAATGAAACCCCGCAACCGATTCCTAACCAGTCTTGGACACACTGTCAGACCATTAATATTATTGCTGACAAGTTTGCATATCGTCTCTGTTGCCGCCGGGGTGCGAGAGAGGTATGGCTATCTTGACGTAACGCGCAGGCTTTCGCCTCTGGAATGGCCACCCAATCTCCACTTGGCTCTGAAACGTCCAACTAAACAAGAAATTCTTGGGCTACATGACGTTGCAAAATAATGTTCTTGCATTGTCAGAACAATAGCCCTACCCCTATCGAATACATCTATAATTGCGGTATGGGCACTGTTTTTTTATACTTGTAATATTGCGTTGAAGTCTGGTTTGACTGATCTTGGGAATTAGCTCTGATTAGCGTAGATAGAATGCGACAAAACGACAACCATACATCTAGCTTTTCATGAAAATTTAATTTAACAAAATGGATTAACATTAACTGTAACTAAAAGCACAATGAAATGCTACAGAACTTGACAAACCTTGAAACGGAGCCCGGAGATGCAAAGAAAAGCACATGCTTTTTTACCATTTAATATCAACATTTGTTTAGTTCAGGCATACATTGTCACGTTTACCCCATCCTCCTACGCCCTACTATGCTTCTTATCCCCACCACGACTGCCACGCTATATTTTACTACTGTTTAAAAATATGGCCAGATATCCACGGCTATCACGACATCTCACATATGATGAATTCCGTTCACCATACCCACCTCCATCCCGTCACATGAAGTGCACTTGCAGTTGTCACGTGTATCATGATCCGCTAAATAAGCATTAATGGAATACTTTTTACTCAATGAACCTACTAATAGACCTGATGTGGCAATACCTCATTACATGTGGTAGATCGAGATTTTGACATTGAGGTTGCTCACCGAATTTGCTAAGGTATTTTGATTTGTGGCAGATATAGATTGTGCCATCACGAAACGACTGCTTATGGGTTGATATCATATGATATGTGACAGATATAGACTGAAACATCATCAAATGACTATATATGGCGATATCTTAAGAAATGTGGCAGATATAGATTGTGACATCGTGATTCGACTTCTTTGTGTTGATATCTTATTATATGTGACAAATATAGACATAAAACAACTTCTTATTAATATATATGACAGATATGGACTGTGACATCATTAAATGACTCCTATTTGGTAATATCTTATGATATGTGACAGATATGGACCGTGACACCATTAAATGACTCCTATTTGGTAATATCTTGTGATATGTGACAGATATGGACTGTGACATCATTAAATGGCTCCTATTTGGTAATATCTTATGATATGTGACAGATATGGACCGTGACACCATTAAATGACTCCTATTTGGTAATATCTTATGATATGTGACAGATATGGACCGTGACATCATTAAATGACTCCTATTTGGTAATATCTTATGATATGTGACAGATATGGACCGTGACACCATTAAATGACTCCTATTTGGTAATATCTTATGATATGTGACAGATATGGACTGTGACATGATTAAATACTCATATTTGGTAATATCTTATGATATGTGACAGATATGAGTGTGACACCATTAAATGACTTCTCTTTGGTAACATCTTATGATATGCGACAGATATGGACTGTGACATCATTAAATGACTCCTATTTGGTAATATCTGATGATATGTGACAGATATGGACTGTGGCATCATTAAATGACTCCTATTTGGTAATATCTGATGATATGCGACAGATATGGACTGTGAAATCATTAAATGACTCCTATTTGGTAATATCTGATGATATGTGACAGATATGGAATGTGACATCATTAAATGACTCCTATTTAGTAATATCTTGTGATATGTGACAGATATGGAATGTGACATCATTAAATGACTCCTATTTGGTAATAGACATTTCCCACTTCGATATACTGTTAACTCTGACTGTATACGATATACTGTTAGGGGGTCGTTCCAAAATTTTCAATGTCAGCAGATGTATACATTCACGCCTTCTCACGCCTTTTCCATCCATTCGTATATAAAGCCGGCTAGAAATTTCTTTGAATCCCTTCGCAGAACAGTTAAATCAGCGAAACATTAATCATTAATCAGTTTTGCAGTAGTATGATATCTATTTTCCATCGAAACCCACAAACTGACTGCTTCATGTGAATGTATATTTTTGATCGGTGTAAAGGATGGCGTGTTTGATGATATGGGTACAAACTAAACATTGGCACAAGGAGTATACAGTCGTTTATTTTATGGTAGGATAAATAAGTCAGTAATATTACGATTTTTATCATTATCTGACTTATGTTAGCAAAGGTGATAAAATATTGTTTTATTTTCTTGACGTGAATTGCTTTCACTTGTATCGAAACATTACCAGCCATAAATGAAAAGGCAGATTTCAATTTTTGTAGCGATCTTAGTTTATTGAAAAACAAACGTTATTTTTGCCTACAGTACAACTGGACATTTTAATTTTAATGTTATGGTATCTGGATGACCCTATTCCATTCATTTTCAAAAAGTACTTGGCAAACCGCTATGTTCGGTCGGGACAAACCGAAGCTCAAACACCCATTTCGTCATTTCGTTATATAGCGGGTTTTTGCGACATCAAAATCACACACAGCAATACCAACTAGGAAGAATGACTTTACAATTTCCTTCCGACTAAAGTATTCTGGGTGACAAAACGTAACCTTGCACACATAAAAATTTAAATAAAATCATCAGATTTTCAAAATAAATAAAGAATAATTTACAAAGTTCATCCCCGTAGAATATTCAACAGTGATATGAAAGTGTACAAAATACTGCTTGACATTTGACGTCATTTACCATACAAACATAAAACCGTATTGTGAATTGTGAATAACCTAATGTTTAATTTGTAGGAGAAAAATGATGAATGTTTTACTAGTAAATCATTTTTGTATTAAACTTTTGTGTATCAACAATATATAAATTCGATAACATCTTTTGAAATGAACCCCGCATAATCGTATACCATATACAGTCAGAGTAAGCAGTATATCAAAGTGGGAAATGTCTAATACCTTATGATATGTGGCATTTATGGACTGTGACACCATTAAATGACTCCTATTTGGTAATATCTTATGATATGTAACAGATGTAGTCTGTGACATCATTAAATGACTCCTATTTGGTAATATCTTATGATATGTGGCAGATATGGACTGTGACATCATTAAATGACTTTTCTTTGGTAACATCTTATGATATGTGGCAGATATGGACTGTGACACCATTAAATGACTCCTATTTGGTAATATCTTATGATATGTGGCAGATATGGACTGTGACATCATTAAATGACTCCTATTTGGTAATATCTTATGATATGTGGCAGATATGGACTGTGACACCATTAAATGACTCCTATTTGGTAATATCTTACGATATGTGGCAGATATGGACTGTGACATCATTAAATGACTCCTATTTGGTAATATCTTATGATATGTGGCAGATATGGACTGTGACATCATTAAATGACTCTTTATGTTGCCATATCTTATGATATATTACAGATATATATATATATATATATATTGTGACATCATGATATTACTTTGTATGTGTTTATACCACATGATTAGTGGCAAATATAGATATCATATGTGAAAGATCTATGCAATCTTAATGCTACCCCGTGTCTTATGTTGTGCGACATATTACCTGTAGATGCGCAAGTACATATGTGATTGTACCGGTAAATGTCATCTCACTGCAACTTTATATGTGATTACAGCAAGTCATACATGCCATTTTAAAACTATGTGATATTTTTAGACGTACGATAGTCGGTAATGTCATGATGCGGCTTCAGTTGCTCTATACAAAATACCCTGTGTAAATGCAGACTTTGGAATAAAGATGTCACTCTATATGTGTTCGTGTCAAACAGCTATGACAAATTGTGATTGCAGCATCAGTCTGTAACCTCGTGTGTGAATATACCATCTGCATATTGCAGATGAAGTCTGTGCCATTTTATGAGATGTTACAGTAGTCTCCGTCTGCTAAATAACAATATATACATGACCACATAAGGAATGCATAATGAAGTCACAACATAACACTAAGTATGGACAGAAATAAAGTCACACTGGTTATCTGCTACATAGCTCTAGTTAGTCACATACGGAGTCGTAACACTCGGTCAGTCTCTATCATTGGTATTATCACAAAGGGAGTCCGATCATTCCGTCAAAATCTCCCTCTGCTACATAGTACGAGGGGTAGCCAAAAAATTACTCATATCATGATGTCACTATCTCCCTCTGCCACATAGCACTAGCTATAGTCGCATCAGGAGTATCATCATTAATATAATGATTATATCACAGTCTCTGTCCGTAACATACCACTAGGTATTGCCACATAAAAGATCGGAATCACGATGGTATAGCTTGTGTCACGTAATTATATAACTTGGTATCACACAGGAGATATATATCGTATCATTCTGTCAAATAGTACGAGAGGTAATACAATAATTGCTCGTATCAACCCACATAGCGGTGTTGCCGCATAAACGTCTATGCGCATAAAGAGGACGCTCTTATGCGACAAAAAGGCTAAATTCCGCAACATAGAGAAACATTTGAGGCATGATACCATAATATCCTTCACTTTCATCACCTTTACCTCCATCATCATTACCACATTCACTAAAAACACTAAAACCATCACTACCATCATGATGGTGATAGTAATAGTGATGATGATATTATTATTATTATTGTTATTATCTAGAGATTCCAATACCACAGTATTTATTGACAGACTAGAGGACGGAAATGCAACTATGGGTTTGATAATGATATGTCGATTTTTATTGATGTTTTGAATTTATGTTATCATTGATTATACTTAATCATTTTTTAACAATCATCAGTGGATTTAGGCTTTGGCATGATATGTGTATATACTATATCATATGAACAGAAACACATACTAGTATGTCTCTGATATAAACAAGGACATCATTGAATGACATCATATCCGACTATATACTTCAATACGTTTGCAAGATAGACTGTGGAATAGGATTGCAAAAGAGAGAGAGAGAGAGAGAGGGCGGAAATGCTATCTTCCAGTTATAATATTCTGTTCCAAATATTAAGTATTACATAGATGATTGTATATTAATTCTCCCTCACTACTGAAAAGTCGTTGAGAAAAACGTTGCCGTTTTTTGCAATTTCACACACACACACACACAGAGATTCTTTATATTCCGTCTGATTTGTCTTTTTTTTTATTGTTTCTTTCTATTTTTACAGTAATTTAATATTAATTTTATTAAAATCCATTGCATGTTTGGGTCACCGAGACCGTTAATCCATATGAAGCCCGCGGTTTTTTAATTTTTTTTTTTTAAAAAAAGTTGAAATAAAAGTTATAACCATTTTTATTCGTTAAAAAATCTAACGATGACTGCGAGACTGGTAAAGAAAAAACAGACATATGTCTCTGAGAAAAACAACAAATACACATAACCAGTCATTGAATTACATGTACATTGTATGTGATTCTTTTGGTAATTGATAGTATGACACCTTGTATTATGCACGTGTATAGACCCATATACTAAATGGCCAATATAGTACCCATATATTAAACTGGCCAATAGTGCGGGGTACCGTTATCTTGTTTCATGATCCATACGTTCACGGGTAAAGATTTTATATTTGTTGAATCCCAAATATATTTTGGCATTATCAAAATTTGTTTTTACACCATGCCTCGTCAATGGAACAAGTTGACTCTCTCTCTCTCGCATTTAAAAATACGCTGTGTTTAATAAAACAAAACAAAACAACATAAAATCAAATCAAATAAATAAATAAATAAAAAATAAATAAATAATAAATAAATAAAATAAATAAATAAATAAATAAACGAAAAAATAAATGAATATATTTACCGGTATTCTTAAACATGAATTAAATTAATTATTTGACATTTTAAAAAATAAATAAATAAATAAATAAATAAATAAATTTACTTTATTTCATTATTCATTTGATTTATCTATTTAATTACTTTTAAATATTTATTATTTGATTTGTTTAAAGCCCGTTTAAGGTCCATTTAACGTTCACTATCACTATTGCTACGATGAATGATCAAATAGATAAATAAATAGATAGATAAATAAATAAATAATTAATTAATATAATTCATTAATAAATAAATAAATAGATAGATAGATAAATTAATAAATAAATTCATTCATTCATTTATTGTTTAACAAGAATTAAATTAAACATTTTGACAAATAAATAATTGAATAATAATTAAATTTATTTTATTAATCTTTTAATTTATCTATTTAATTACTTTTAAATATTGTTTCAAGCATTTAAAGTCCATTTAAAGTCCACTATCAATAATATTCCTAGGATGAACCAATCAAATTGTACGTTACATCCCGATCTGGAAAGTATGTTCCCAAAATAGTAACAACTACACTTAAGTAATTAAGTAGCGTTAATCCAGGATGAAGTTACTTCATCCTAGATTAAGCACTTAAGTTATGTCTCGGAGAACTTAATCTTGGATTTTCTGTACTTAATTGATTTTAGTCACTTAACTGGGGTTAATTTCACATTAACGAGAAAATCAATTAAGTAGAGTTAATTGTAATTAAGTTACTTAATCCAAGATTAAGTAGCGTTAATCCTAGATTAAGTAACTTAATCCTAGATTAAGTATATAATGTGACTCAGGCATTCCATACACATGGTTCATATGCATTGGCTATTTTGTACTCGAGTGCATTAACATGCAAATCAACGAAAACTTTCTCTGTAGATTATTTCATACTTTCAAATATTACATTTAATTTTTTATAGATCTTTATACATTCAGCTAGTTTTGATCAAAGGAAACAAATTGGCACACTAATTTTAGACTTCCCAAAGGCATTTGACACAGTATTTCATAGAAGATTGCTCCACAAACTTGACCACTATGAAATAAGCGAAAAAACCAACAGTTGGATTGAAGCCTGGATATGCCATCGCACTCAGAAAGTTGTCCTAGATTGAGAGTCTTCATCTACCTCCAAAGTAATATCTGGAGTACCCCAAGATACGGTACTAGGATCACTTATGTTCTTGCTCTACATAAATGATATCGGGGATCAACTATCACCATCAACCGCCATCCATCAGGCTAAATTTGTAGACGACGCATTAGTATATAGAACCATTAACATTCTCTCATTTGTTGAAAGGAGGTGTGTGTGTGGGTGGGTGTATGAATTGTAAAAAATTAAAATTTTGAATAAAGAAACGGTGCTGGTTATGACAACACGAACTAGTGCTTATGAAATTATATTTGTGTTTTACATTAGATTTTATCGATGGTGCTTTATATATGTGTGTGTTTATACATGTAGATAATGATATATTTACATATGGTAATTCCATTCTTTCCTTTTAGATGCCCCTCACAACATTTAAAAATTAGTAAAGAATCTCATAAGCATCCGATTCCTGCTCTATTTATTTCTTTTGGCACATGGGCTATTTGCAGCATAACTATTCTTTTGCTATATTAGTGTGTTGATATATGGTGTGCATGAATTACCTGGTTAGTTTTCTAAGTATTATTTTAAGTGATTTGATATTTAAATTCAGTATGTGGTAGTCTTGTATTTTTATTAAAGTAAGATTTATAATTATTATTATTACTATATTTTAATTATGTTTATTGATTTTAATTGTCTTGTTTTGTAGGTGTTTAATATGTACTTTTGTATAATGCCAATTTGTCTTTATTGCAGTTAAGTTTGTCTCTTGATTTGTAATATGTAGTTGTTTGGTGTGTTGTTACACTTTGTAGTTGCTCAGAGTTGTCTGTCTTAGGTCTATTGTTTTCTATCTGCATTCTGATTGGTTGGCTATAATAATTCAAATCTTTTCTGGACACTGGTCAGACATATTGATCCCAGAGCTTGACAGTGTTAGTTGTGATTTTTACATACAGATATTCTGCTTCTCCTCTAAACACAGCACCATGTAATTTCAGGTAATTATCCCATTCATTACATCTACATTCATCAGCTTCATTATTTATCCCTATTTTCCATCTGCCTTTTCTTTTCTTATGGATGACGTAGAGGCATTTGAATTTCTACGCCATAGCTTTGCTATTTTTGTTACTTGCTACGCATATATTGAGCAAGTAATTTGTTGATGAAAAATTTCTAAAAATTGAATTATAAGAAATGAAATTAATTTTTCATTTTGTTATGGAAGTATGAAAGAAAAATAATTACATTCCTATGATAAAACATACATTTATTTATCAGTACTAATGTACACATATGATAAACATATACAGGTCCGCCCAGAAAGTTTGGAGCCCCCCCCCCCCCCCCCCCCATAAAAGTGGTTCATAGCTAGATACGAGTGTGTTTGCTGTAACAAATTTTGACACGTTTAATCAATGATTTGTTTAATAGTTACTTACATGTGACATACCACTAGATCTAACCAATGTTAATTTGATGCAAAAAAAAGAAAATTACAAAAGACACGGTTATCTCCCTTTATATATTTCAAACTGAAAAAAACTGCTGTCCTTTGGCAAAAATGATTTCAGCAACTGACAACAAAGCATATGTTCCGAAACATAAATAAAATGTTTTTTTACGTCAAATGATACCATGAAACATTTTTTTGCAGTAGGAAATGGACGTTATACGAAAAATAAATAATCGGTTAACACACTCACCAAAAATCCCATTTTCCCCCTTTTCTACATATTTTAGTATTAACAGTACAGAATAGATTGTAACTGATAAAAGTGCATGTTTATGTAGTCGGTGGTAGAGCCGAGTTAAAACAAGTTCTGTTTATTTTCTTTACACCAAGTGTCTCAATTATTTATTTCTTTTTAAATATCACATTGTATAATATTACATCAATACATCGCTTTACATCACTTACGCCCCCATACTGTGGGAATAAGGGTTCCTTGTGAATTCTACTTTTCAACTTATATGTACATAGTGGAGCAAGACCTTCAAGTAACTTCTAAATTCACAAAACCAACCTCCAAATCAACTCCACATCCAGCCTGTACCTTAGCATTCAGTGATCTGACACTGCACAACACCTGAGAATTACACCTGGCCAAATTTTGGCGGGAAACACTATAATGGTCAAATGTGGAACTTTTAATTTAGATATCAAATTTGTATGGAACATTTTGACCGGGTATAACTTTGTATCTATGCAGGGTATCGGGTATTATTATCTACTACACCTAATGTATACAAAGCACATGTTGTGTCTAAAGTGAATTGAAGTGTATACAAAGCACATGTTATGGTTAAAGTGAATTGAAGTGTATACAAAGCACATGTTATGTTTGAAGTGTATACATAGCACATGTTATGGTTTAAGTGAATTGAGGTTTAGAAGTACATGCTATAGACGTTATTTAAAGTTATAAGTGATGTCAAGGCATATATTACGGTATGTAAAGTGTACTAGTATTTAATAGCCCAAAGTACCCTTAAGTGTGTGTGTGTTGGTGTGCTATGTCTCTCTCCATTCTCTCTTTCTGTGTCTGTGTGTGTTATTGTGTGAATTGTTATATTCAGATACAATATGCTTATGAATTGAATCATGAAAGTTTAGCTGATTCCATATACTTCATTTGGTAATAAGCATAATTCTTAATTTGATATACACTTTGTGTATTTGCAGTCAATCTCTATCTCCCTCTGAATGTGAAGTGCAATGGTGTACATAAATATTTGGAATAAAGCATTCTAGTATAGCGAACAGTTCAGACTGTATACACAGACAACCAATGGTATAGAAAGTTGTCGGGCTACTTTATACATATACATTAAGCAACACAACACCTGTAACCTAATGAACCTGAATACATTATGACATCACAAATACTGGACATACACACAACAATACATTAACATGACAACAACACAATTAAAAATAACATTTTTACAGTAATTCACTATTCATAATAATTTATGATAATTTAAATATCTTCTGTCTGCCGCATTTACTTTCGAAAGTACGTTGTAATCACAGGAAACTAAGTTTTTATAGGACGTTTCAGTATTTTAGTCCATATTTGAAAAAAATTGAATTTTTCCCAAATCTTTTAAATTCTTTTGTCACTCGCAGTTCAATAAAACTAGAATTCGACCTTTTATCAGTTATTCAATTTGAAAAACATTCTATGTAGTATATACAAACTAGTCCTTCGACAAATATATGTTAACAAAACATCAAGTACTAAAACCGTCAAAACTGCCGTTTTACAAAGGTTATATAAGGGGGCGCAAAACTTTCTGGACGGACCTGTATAATCATTGAATTTCTGATTTGATTTTTTGTTTCAGAGGAAATTCAATGATTGTATGTTTATGAAAGACTCACAATTCTTTGGGGAATTCTTGTTTTACAGGAGGGAAATCTTTAGCTCAGTAGCGATAAGACTATCACTGATCACAGACAGGCATATTGTAATATTAAATTAGTACAGTTACAGCATACATGTATGTACAGATATTTTGGTTTGCATAATTCCGTCATAACAAATGACAAGTCTTTAAAGAATGTCATGTCGTCAAAATTGCTTTGCAGAAAAAATATCAGTGAGTTTGTTAAGTTACAGATTAAGTAGAAATTGAAACCAGATATCGCAAGGACTGAAATATGTTCTCGATATAGACACATTTTTGTTCCATGGAATTAACAGATAGTTTGATAATTTGGGAGTTAAGTGAAAGGATACAGCATGTATCGTATGTGTCATCGAGTTTGTTTTAGAGTTTGTTCCCCTGTTTAGGTGTGAATTTTGACAAAAATGTTTGAGAGATTACTTGCTAATTTTAATTGCATTTAGTTCCTAACACCTTTGAAAGTAAAAAATAAAGTCAACCTATAGCAAATTCTGATGTTTATTTTTTAACATGGAAATTACTCAAATGCACACTTTTATTGAGAATTAGTGTAATGACACTGTATAGCACAATACTCCATTTTGAGACTATTTGAATATCATCTATCCTACAAAAATGCGATGAGTCTGAAATAAGTCGTAGGACGTGTTCTTCAGGTTCTGCTTCATATTATCACGTATTACTAAATTATGACACCCACGATAGGCTACCATTTTAACCTGTATGAAATTTTTTCTATTGTAATCTTTCTTTTTCTATGCAGCAATAAACCCACAGGAATAACCTGATTATGAAGTATTTGTTTCACAATTAATTTCGCTATAGTAGAGCTTGTTTCCACTACGGGAACATTACACAACGAAATTGTTGGCTTAGGAATATTTCAAGCCTATGTTTATCAGAAAGTTTTGTGGCTGTCATCACAATACTGTTGATAAGCATGTTGTCTCTGTATCAAGAATTACCCTGGATATAATTGACATCCCATAGTCCCATATTCTTTTTAACAGTCATTTCTGATTACACACGTAGCGGGCGTACTTAGCTAACTTGTGACAGTAAATGCTTACCGTTCCGGAGCACCCGGGCATTATTAGACCGCCTGACCATATTACAAACCGCATACATCATTGACCGTCTAATTATATTCCTTTCTTCTTAGTTTTTACGTTTGTGTTCTAAAGGACATTGACACGGAACTAAATCGCATGATTATGTAACACATTACCGTATTATATAACACAACATGATGTTATTTCATTTATATTGTGTTTAATTACTGTGTGTGGCTAATTGTTTGTTTTTATTGTATTGTACTCAGTTACAGCCGGATCTAAGGAAACCTTTCGTGAAATTTGAAACGTTTTTGGAGATGAAAACCCTAATTTATAGTGGTTTATTTCCTGCACGCCAACATCTTTATAGTAATAATTAATATGAAATGCATCTTTATCTGTTTATAGTAATAATTAATATGAAATGCTATATAAATGCGGTAAACATAATAATAATTAAAACATTGAAAATTAATCTTTTTCCAAAAATGGTATTTTGATAAATTCTAATAACATTTTAGTCTTCATACAAAATTTATTATAGTAACACCTGAACGATACATGTATAACGTCAATTAATGAGATTTTAGCCACCCATCACTCAGGACATTTCGTCCCATACTCTCGTTGTTTTGACATTTCGTCCCATACTCTCGTTGCTTTGACATTCCGTCCCATATTCAGGACATCTCGGACCATACTACTTTAAACACTTTCTCCCTATAAAATATATTTTGATAGGCATTCAGTATTTACTATTATTATATATTAAACAGGAGGTACTTACCCTTCCGGAGCATCCGGCCACACTTCCCTGGTGGAAGTTCACGTGTCTAACCTAACTTGTCAGTTCCAAAATTTCAAGTTACTTTGCTTCTGGATTGTGTTTCGGACATGGATTAGTATGTTTGTTTTTGATTATTATATCTATATAATATAAATAGTTTTTATTATAAATGGAATTTTCATAATCATATTATTAAAATAGGTATAATTATCACTAAATCTGTTTTAATTTTGCAGCACTGGAATATAATTCCTCATCAATAGTGCTCGGACCAAGATTGTGGAAATCCAAATATGTTAAAGATGTTAAAATGAGAAAAAAGATACCAATATTTATTTTACCAAATGGAACCAAGACAACACTTTGACCGATTAAACATAGCTTAGATTTTGAGGAATTTACGACGCAGATAATTTTGATTAACAATGGCTATCTAATAATACATGGTATTGACTTCTGGAGTAACTAGTCTCGGTAATGCTTAGTCTACAACTAGAGATAACAGACAGCAATAGCTATATAATATATATTTGTTTATTATTAATCCGAATCACAATCCAGAAGCAAAGTAAAAATTTTGGAACTGACAAGTTAGGTTAGACACGTGAACTTCCACCAGGGAAGTGAAGCCGGGTGCTCCGGAAGGGTAAGTACCTCCTGTTCAGCTAACTACAACCGCCACGTGCAATCAAAATTGTGTGAAAGAAACATGGAACTATATTTACTTCCATAATTTTCAACATATTTCAAGACTTTCAAAACAGCACTTTAAAAAACTACATGCGAAAAAACGTCTCTGGAAGTAATTCAGATTTCAACGGCTAACAATTGCATTTTATGACAACTGAAAATGTTTAATTTGTAGTACAAAATTTCCAGGGTATGGAACGAAAAGTTCTGTATATGATCAGTGATTTTGTTTGCCAAAAATTACTACCGAATGAAGATGGTTTCCCCTGCAGAAAAATGATGAAATTTTCCCAATTTGACTACTAAAATTTGCAAACAACAGTGATATACTAGCAAATTCAATCTAATTGTCCCTACCCACAAAACACAAGATACTGTAACAATTCAACATCTTTGTTTTGAGGATCTCAGCTATTGCGAACATGTCATAATGCAGTTCTGCTGTATTTGAAAACTTTAAATTTTCCCAAATTAAAACAGATGGTAATGTTTAAAAAAGGTAACAAAATCACTAGTATAAAATGTTTTAGATTTTAGATAAGAGGAGGCACTTACGCTTTTGGAGCATTCGGCCTCATTTCCCTGGTATTTAACTTAATCTGTTTTTCTTTGCTTTGGGATTGTAAATTTGACATAATTATATAATGTTGTGACGACGACCATTAAACTTTGATAAGCCAAAACTTGCAATATCCCCGAGTCAACACATTATCTAACTACTGCGGTTTCTCAGATGGTAGAGTGTTCGCTCCGTAGGTGGGAGGTCGTGGGTTCGAACCCCGACCGGGTCTGACCCGAGACTTGAACGTGGGTAGCGACTGTCCTTTCGCTAAGCTCTCGGCATTACGAAATGACAGTCTTTTGCCAAGCACTCGGCATTACGAAATGAAAGTCACGGTTCTTTCGGATGGGAACTTCAAAAAAACGAGGTCCCGTGTCACGGTGGGCTTACGAATTGCAAACTAATACCAGTGTTAATTTAACTGGAATAGACGGTCATTTTGGAATAGGAGAACAGACTTGACGGACATCTGATTAGCTCAGACTTCATAAGGCGTTGTCAATTTTGACGTCTAATGAAGTTTAAAGATTGAGGCTCCAGACGAGAAGTCAAATACTGTATTTCAATTTTAAGAATAATTTTATTTTGTAATACCAAAAAGACCTCGTCTGGAGCCATTATAATTATTTATATTTTGGCGTGTTTTAATAATCAGAACGTTTACTGTACCAATATATATAAATAGACAGTGTTTGGTTTAAACAATGGGTGAATAACCGCCGACAATAAGACACATTTAGACAAAAGAGATAAAAGCATTTTGAAGTTACAAGATGAAACCAGCTTTGGCTTTCTTAGTGGTTTTGGGGATGCTTGGTATTGAAGGTAATTCATATTAGACAGTCAGACCCCTTGGCTAAGATTACCCTTAACATAAATCTGATAAAATGGGTCAAAGACTCAGTGGGCCGGGTTGTTTTTTACATTTCTATTGAATGGGTGTAAAGTGTGGAAGTAAATTTTAAATAATTGCACAAAGCAAGGTGCACAAGTTGTTTTTTTTTACTTCACAGAAAGTCATGAAATTGGGAATAGGTCCAACAATGATAATATATATGAAAGAGTAATGGAACAAGTATATATATATATATACACACACGTATATACTGTAAATAGTCTTTTGCATTCCTCCAGAGACAAGTTGTGAACATATCATGCAGAATAAAATGGACATTAAATATAATCTTTTCATTATTTATACATTCATATATATATTTCTTCGTGAAACAATGTAGGAGGAGTTAACAAAATAGGTACTAGTACCCTTTTTCAAACTCTGGAAAACAAGGCTATTAATATTAAGTCAGGTGCATCTTTGATAATCTTTTGATATATACAGTACAAAGTAACTAAGTCTGGAAACATGGGAAAAAATCCTGAAATATTTCCAAAAAACCAGGTGCACATCTTCAATATTTATAGTAAGATATATACAGTACAAAGTAACTAAGTCTGGAAACATGGGAAAAAATCCTGAAATATTTCCAAAAAACCAGGTGCACATCTTCAATATTTATAGTAACATTCTGTGAAGTTTAAAGGTTTTTGATTGAAAACTGTAGGAGGAGTTGAGTTCACAAAGTATGTACCCCCGTTCAAAAACTTGCTAAAAAGTGAGTTTCAAAGTCTGGAAAATTGGGGAAAAATCTTGAAATATTTCCATAAAGTCGGGTGCACATCTTCAATATATATAGAGTTTCAAGGTTTTTGGTTGAAAAGTGTAGAGTTGAGTTCACAAAGTTGGTACCCTATTTTCCCCGCCCGCCCGACATTCACCATACTATAAACCGGATTTGCACTCTGTGCAACTTCGCTAAAATGACATTTTATGATTCGCGCTCCATGCAACCCGGCTAAAATGACATTTTGTTACTAAAAATGAAAAATTCCATAAAATTCAATTATGGTGACAATATGCTTTGATTCATACTAAAAATGAAAAATTCCATAAAATTCAATTATGGTGACAATATGCTTTGATTCGTCTTCAAAATGACAACTTAAAATTGTTAATATTGTAAAAATTAAAATTATTACCGCATTTAACTTGCCAGATTTAAGATAAGCGAAATCTTAGTTAAAATGATTATGAAACTGAAGCTAAATTGTAATTTACTTTGGATATCGACTCGAGTTTATTTTCTTGATGTGTATTCTTTATCTTTATGACCATTCTATTTTGACACTTGGTCTCCTTGGTTATTTCCGTCTCGATTTTATTCCGTTGTTGTGTTTTATTGGTCCCTCTTACTATTTGCTAACTATAGTTTATTCTGACTCTTGGTCCCTCTGATTATTGTCTTGATGTATTCTGGGTCACTCGGACTATTATCGATTAGGTTTAGTTTGTTGATGTGTATTCTGGGCCCATTTGGGGTATTGTTACTAGTATGTTGCTGTGGTGTAGTCGCTGTCCTTATGGTTATTTTCGACTAAAGCACATTTTTGAGCTTGTGTATTCTGGGTCACTCGGACTATTGTTATGGTGTAATCGCGACCCTTATCATTATTGCCGATTCAAATATAACTTATTGTGTATGCTCGGTCCCTCTGGCTATCGCCGATGATTACAGTTCTCTACTTCATTTGATTTTTACAGCTTTAGATTTTAAAATAACTTACCACATGTTTTCCGAGACCTGTTTTTAACCCGATGGACTTATGAAGTCCAGCGGTTTTTAGCTATCGTTTCTTCAAAATTGAACTTCCGATTCTTCGCCAAGGAGAAACTTATCTCCCCTTTTGTCCGATTTCTTCCATATAAGGGATGTACAGTATAACCTGCTATAGAGTCCACCTCTGTATAAAGTCCACCTGTCTATAACAACCGGTCTGAAGTATCCCCAATGGATTTTACTATATAATGACCCTGTATATAAAGTCCACCTGTCTAATGTGAATAGAGTCCACCCTTTTTAGTCCCAAATGACTTCTCAACCTGTCTATAAAGTCCACTATTTCAATCAACTTTTTAAAAAAATATTTTTCATATTATAATTTTGGTCTACCGTTCATGTAATTTTTTTAACCAAGTTATTATTATATTCTTAATGCTTGAAGATTGGAAATATATAATTATTATAAATCTTTTATCATTGTGTAAGTTTTACAAATTTTTGTTGTAAAGAGGAGTTATAATAAGTATACTACTTATACTCATGTCAGTGACTGAAGCCATTAAATCAGCAGTTAGAAACAGTCTTTGTTTTTAGGGCAGTTTGTTTTCTATACCTATTGTTTTAATTAGTGACACCCTGCTTCCTAAGAAAACAAAGACAGTCGCCAGGTGTATACTGATAGATAACTGTTACCATGTAATCAGATGTACAGCCCATTAAGATTATAATGCACTTTTCAAATATCTTCTATAATTAATAATAAATCATTTTTTCAAATATCATAAAAATAATTTTAACAAAATTAAACAAAAGGTTATTTTAATAGGTATTTTAGGTATTATTTTCATTTATTTGTATACCAGTATCAACAATACACGTTTACTCGTTAATAAAGTGACCCTCTATATAAAGTCCACCTGTCTATTAAGTCCACTTTTGCTCAGTCCCCTGGGTGGTCTTTATACACAGGTTATACTGTACTCAATCGAGTCTTTCCGATTTCCGTCGCGTTGTCCGTTTTCTTCCATACTGTAGATCCGGTAATTTTCGCGACACTTTATTTTCGCGAATCACGTTTAGGAGATTAATTCGCGAGAGGATGAATTCGCGTTTCAATACATACTAGTATATTGCTTGCTAGGAATTGACTGTATCATACTTGTGTGAAACAGACTATAGATTATTATAGCACATGCAATCGTGTAAAATCTACTCACCTGAAGACTGAGTAAAATAAATATTCTCTTTTCATTCAGCCCTCGGGCTGTTCGGGTTCACTTTGCAAATAGTTCCTATCTATCGGCACGTGACCCTAAGTTCAAAGGCTAAAAATATAGTACCACTCCGTTACGCACGGGTACCCCTCACTGGTATATATACCACACCCGACACGACCAACTCGCTTTTTTAGTTTCTAGGCACGTGGCACGAAGATCTCTAGGTAAGAATTTTTTATTTTCAGCAAAATGCGAGAGAAATCCAGACCTGTCTCTAAAACAAAGCTTAAAAAACCCACCAAAGATACACGCTGTGTACCTGTTTCGACTATGTCTACTGTTTCGGAAAATTTGCCGCTTAGGCCTTCAAAATTTTTTATTGAAACTAACCATATGGGTCTGATTATGAGTCTGATGGACATTTAAGTATTCATCCACCCGATTTAGAATTATCGGAATTTCAAATGCAAAGTGGTGGGGTCGTGGACGATGTCCCAACGGAAAAAGAAAATACTGAAGTCCCGAGTTTGGACGATTTTGATGTTGTAAGCGACCGTAATGTTGGGGTTATCTCCCCTACCAGGAAACGGAAAGGCAAGGGAAGTATTCCCGCATCTAGTAGTTAAAAACAAAAGTTGTCGGATAAGGAGACTCGTCCTGTGGATGACAATGATAGATTTGTTTCGCTTGAGCATAGGTTGGTAAATTTGACAGGTGTTGTGGAAAATTTGGTTAATGTGACATGTACTGTAAATAATAAGAAATCTAGCACGTGCGTGCTTGAAAGTGAAAGTAACATTAATACTGCTAGTACTAGTGAGAAGTTTGATCCTTCATCGTGTTACGATGAATTTATGGAATCTGATGGCGAGGCCGGTAATAATGATGGCGATGATTTGGCCGATATCTCTATTCCAGCGATTTTTGAGGAGGACCAATATTGGCGAGAAGGTCAAGAATTTCCTTAATAAGGCTTGTACTCAGTCAGCCCCAAAGCTGAAGAAAATTACTGACAAATACTTCGAGTACCAAAAATAAATAAGGATGTTTGGTTAAAATTGAATAAGCAAGGTCAGACTAGGGAAGTTTTGATGCAGGAACTGCAGAAACAATTTGTTCGGGATCCAAAGTTTTGGACACCGTTATTTCCAAACCTAAGCAAGTCCAGAGTAAGGAAATTATACCACTTTTAGTGGATGGCATATCCATTATTTGGAATGCCTTATTTTAGATGTCTACTAGAAGGAGACTCATTTGTAGATCTAGCCTACCTAAGTATTTGGCACCTTTTTGTGCCCAGGATTTGCCCATTACTAAGGAATTGTTTGGTGATAACACTGAATTGTCTAAAAAATAATGACAAACTTGTATGATGAGTTCAAAAAGAAACAAAATTATCTTAATCAACAGAATAGAAATAATCAATTTTATCAGTCTTCCAGGGGTCAGAGGCCAGAGGTCCAGGGGCAGATCCCGGGGCAGGTTCCAGAGCCAGAATCAGACATTGACCAGTTACAGAGGTCAGAACCGAACCACATATTAGCTACCGAGGTAAGTAAAATTTGTGGTTCAACAAAAAATTGCAAAGATTTTTGGTCACAAATTACTAATGATCACTGGGTACTGTCTGCCGTTGAGGGTCTAGAAATAGAATTTATGGATAATCCCATTCAAATTAATTTACCTGAGCCAATTCCTTTTAGTGATTATGAAACTCAGCTCATTAATGATGTGGTTAACACTTTATTGAAAAAGGAAGCAATAATACCTTCTTCTCATGAAAGTGGGGAGTTTATTTCGAACATCTTCATTGTCAAAAAGAAAAACGGAAAGTTTAGACCGGTTATTAATTTGAGAAAATTTAATGAATATGTGCAATACTATCATTTCAAACAGGAAACTTTAGAAGTTGTTTTGGCCTCAATTGAGAAAAATGACTTTTTCACTTGTATTGATCTGAGTGATGCTTATTTGACCATACCGATAGCTGAAGATTTTCAGAAGTATTTGAAATTTTATTGGAAAGGGAGATTGTTTACATTTGTGGTTGTCCCTTTTGGTTTGGCATGTGCTCCTAGAGTTTTTACCAAGATATTGAAACCAATTTTTACTTTTGTCAGAAGAAGAGGTATTATGGCTTACTATTGATGATTCATTGATAAAAGCTGCAGATTCAGACTTGTGTTCAGAAAACTGTAAAACCCTATTAGATTTGTTTGTTAATTGTGGGTTTAGAATCAATTATGAGAAATCTTCTTGGTTCCCAATCAGATTATTACACATTTAGGTTTTGAGATAAATTCAATTAGTTTTACTGTGTCTTTAACCAGAGAAAAGATTGATAAAATTTAGAATCTATGTAGAGAAGTCTTGGCCAAAAGGTTTGTGGTTATTCAGATTGTAGCAAAACTTATTGGTTTATTTACATCCTCAATGAGAGCTGTTCGTTTAGGACCTCTTTATTTTAGAGTGACAGAAAGAGAAAAAACGTGGAATTTGAGTCGGGGCAGAGATTATGATGATGTTATGTATTTGTCCGAGAGATCTGGACACGAGATACAATGGTGGTTGGATAATGTGGAGTTAATGAATGGCATGTCCATTCGACCACCACAGCCTGGTGCTGTTTTAGAAACTGATGCTTCATTGGTTGGCTGGGGTGCCAAATGTTCAGAAAGTTACACCCATGGTTTGTGGTCTCTGTATGAAAGTTCTCTGCATATAAATTATTTAGAGTTGTTGGCCATATTTTTTGGATTGAAATGCTTGTGCAAGTCATTCAAAAAATTTACATATTCAGAGTCTGAGTGACAATGTCACGGCTGTAACATACATAAACAGTCAAGGTGGTACTTCTGAAAAACTCAAATCTTGTTAAGACTATCTGGTTATGGTGTGAGGAAAGGAAAATTTATATATCTGCAAAACATGTGCCAGGCAAACAGAATATTACAGCGGATAATCTTAGTCGGTATTTTGTTACCTAGGGTGAATGGGAACTTGACGATACCATTTTTAAGAGAATTTGTTCTCATTTTTCTTACCAGATGTTGATCTGTTTGCCAACAGGTTTAATACCAAATTACACAAATTTGATTGGAATAGTCACTTACCATACATATTGTCCTTTCAGTTTAATCGGAAGAGTGCTGACTAAAGTAAGACAAGATCGGGTAAGAAAGGCTATAATTGTGATACCTCTGTGAGAAACCATACCTAGTTTCCAGATTTGTTACAAATGTTGGTAGACAAACCAGCTAGACTTCCTCAGTGGAAGTTTCTTGTGACTTGAACTCAGGGAGACCCTCATCCGTTGGGCAAAAAAACTGAAACTAGTCGCATGTTGTATATCGGGCATAACCTTAGAAGCAAAGGGGTTTCAGAACAAGCTACCAATATTATTAAAACATCATGGAGAAGGTCAACTAATCAACAATATGACCTAGTATGGAACCGTTGGCATCTTTGGTGTTCTAGGCAGAAAGTCATCTGTGCTTGATGAGCAAGGAAAATCCTATAGTGTTGCTAACACACATAAATGTATCGGACCATTCTAGATTTACTGCCGCTGAAAACGGTTCGTATGTAATCAAAATAAAATTGTTAATTTATACTATTTTTATGTGTGTTAAGAAGTCGGAACTCTCGTGTATAACTAGAAATTCATTCGAAATTTCAATTTCTGAAAAATAAAAACAAAACAAATTGTGCGTATGGATACGTGAACTGATACCGCGTGACCATAACTTCTCGCGCCCTTTTCCATAGCATAGCGTGGGTGCATGATCTGTCATCGATTTTCCTGAGTTTGAAGAACAAATACTGGCAAAGTAATTAAACAAAAATCTTTTTGGTTTCAATTCTTTTTCAGTCGCCCATTCAAATTGTAAACAAACTGACATCGTGACGAGAGCCATGTGAGTGAGTGAGTAATGGTGTTTAACGTCCCAGTCAAGAATATTTCACTTATATCGAGACGTCGCCAGCTATAGGCGAAGGTGCAGAAATTTTGACTGTTCGTTGCGCTGATGGCATTATACAGCAGGGTTCTTTCACAAAGTTCCCATCCGAAAGAACCGTGACTTTCATTTGTAATGCCGAGTGCTTGGCGAAAGAACAGTCAGTCAGTCACTACCCACTTTCAAGTCTTGGGTCAGACCCGGCCGGGGATCGAACCCACGACCTCCCACTTACGGAGCGAGCACTCTACCAACTGAGCTACCGCAGTGGTTTAACGAGAGCCATGTAAACTTTAAACCTGACCCAATTATAATTTGTATCGATGAAATATATTTATTAATTTGCAAATTATCGAGAGTTTACTTGTTTATATGTATGTGTATGGAAAATTCTAAATAAAATGTCGTAATATAAGCTGCAGACGAAATAAATTGTCACGATCTGATAGTGCGAGGTAGTTCAATAGCCCATTTATGTCGTCAACAAACTGACGTCGTGACGAGAGCCATGTGAACTTGATTCATTTAAAATTTGTATCGATGAATTAATTTTTTTTTCTTGCAAATTATTGGGAGTTCACTTGTTAATATATGTGTTTGCAAGATTCTGAATAAAATATCGTAGTATAAGCTGCAGACGAAATAAATTGTAGTGATGGCTAGAAATAGAATAGGTTTTCTCAAGTGAAGTCCGTTAAGCTGATGGTATAGAATTTTTAATTAATCGGGCTAAAAATGTAACACTTGCAGTACAAAATATTATATGGAGTGGAAATTGCATTATACCAGTCTTGGTTTTACAGAATTCTGATATGTTGGCATTGATTGAGATATCACATGGTTTATAATCATTTAATTTCTACATGGTTTTTGAACATTGAAATACATGGTTTTTGAACATTGAAATAGTACATAGTTTTTGAACATAGAAATACATGGTTTTTGAACAGGTTTTTGAAATACAAATGTACATGGTTTTTGAACAGGATTTTTAACATAGAAATGCATGTTTTTTAAAACAAGATTTTGAACATAGAAATACACGGATTTTGAGCATTTAATTACATAAATTATGAACAGTACGTGGTTTTTGAACACTGGAAATACAAGGTTTTCAATAACAAAAAAAGAGATTTTCTTTGAATTTTTAAATATCACTTGGTTTTGAGTACCATTTGAAGATTTAACAAGGTTTTTGACTTCTTCATGGTGATTGTTTTAGTTTCACATTTACAGGAGTTTTGAATGCTATTGTATTGGCGACTTTACAGGATTTTTTAGTACTATCGTAATGGATTATGAATAGTACATGACCTATATCGCTAGTTTTAATTGACATTTACATGTAACAATGTAAGTGGTATTTTTAAGTTGGTGATCCATTTCATGGCATTATTGATTTTTAAATTGATACGGCGAAAAAAAATAAAATGGCCATGCACCATTACTTTTCAAAGACTGTCTCGGTAACCAGTGTTGACAGTGTGATGTAAACATATCTTTTATACAGTTGCACATAAACCAACACATCATGTCTGACAATTGTTATCAGTTGCTGTGTTCCGCTGATTTTCACCAAGGTTTTGAGGGCTTTTCTAGCACATGCAGAGGACAGCAATATGTTCCTTATTGTATGGTTTTCTTGATGAATGAATTACATTTTGTCATGTATGCAGGTGATTTAATTTATATGGAGTTGCAGAAACAGAAAAGATTAACCGCCTGAACTCCCAAAGACTGTTTTGCTGCAGGGGTCTGTGTGTGGTTTTTCCATCATGAAAACTTATAGTGGCACTCTAGACGTAAACTAAGTTGGAGATTATCCTCTCTTGCCATTAGTCAGCACTGCAAAATTTTGTGACAACTTCCACAAAACCAGGAATGAAAGCATGGGCTATTATAATAATAGCAAATAGTAATGCAATAGGTAGCTTCTTCAAATTAAATTAATTTTACATTTTTGATCCTCGTGCACGGAATTAACATGAACTTTGTTGTCCAAATGGAACTTGTATGCTTGGTGTTGTCAGATCATTGTTTAAATTGTGTTCATATCAAAATCAAAAATACTTATCCATTTCCGAATCACAATCCAGAAGCAAAGTAAAAACTTTGGAACTGACAAGTTAGGTTAGACACGTGAACTTCCATCAGGGAAGTGAGGCCGGGTGCTCCGGAAGGGTAAGCACCTCCTGTTTAGCTAGCTACACCCGTCACGTGTGTAATCAAAATTGTGTGAAAGGAACATGGAACTATGAGACGTCAAATATATCCAAGGCAATCCTGGACACAGAGACATCAAACTTATCAACAACACCGCGATGACGGCCATAAAACTTTTTGAGGGCCTTGACAAGCCTAGGCTTGCAATATCCCTGAGTCAACAATTTATTTGCAAGCAGCCTACTTCGTTGTACAAAGTCCCTGTAGTGGGAACAAGCTCTACCATAGCGTATTAATTGGGAAACAAATACACCATAAGCAGGAGAAGCAGGTATATTGCTGCATAAAAAAGGAAAGTTGACAATAGAAAAATTGAAGTCATCACGTTTGTCATAAAGTTTCAAATGTAGCCTTTCTTGTGCGTCATAATTCAGGTATAAGTTAGAGCATTATTTAGTTCAATGACATCAAATACATTGACCTCAATGCAATACGACCTATACAATATCAAACTTTCTGCTTCAAAGAGGACATCCAATAAATATGGTAACTTAGAGACTCTTACCATTGTTCCTCCTCATAATGAATTACATGTCATTTATGCAAGTACAAAATTGATCAAACCAATTCTGCTAACATAGATGTACCGGTAAAAATTAGGAAACCTCTGATATATGAAAATCAGTTGGTGCCCCAAAGTTATACCATAAAAGGAACAAAAAGGAAATCTCAAAATTCCATTCGAGAAAAAACACTGTTATGCCATGTCCCAAAACTAGCAAAAAATATTAAGTTAACTTTAGTGAGGGACAATAATAAAACGAGTCGTAAAACATTGAGCTTATTGATTTGCCCTTTCTTCAGAATAATGAACCATTTAGAAAAGAAAGAAAATTTGTGGTCCCCATCCAGCTCTTACAAAAAAACAAGGGTATCGGTATTGTCAAGGTTAATAGGGTAAACTGTTCTGTAAAAGATAATAATTCTGTAATTCACGCAGAGTGTGAAGCTCACATAGACAAAACTAATTCCATGGAGAAAGTGATTGAATTTTTTTAAGTATAAGTAGGTCAGGGACCTGAATATGTATTCTTGTTCTAAGACTTTCTTTCAGCATTTTATGATGTATGTTGATAGATTACCTTATCGATCATGGTACACAATTTCATGCACAAATATCTGACCGGAATTAAAAGTGTTAACAATAGGGAATGGATTTGTTTAACTTGTATGACTTCTTATAAGGCCCCCAAAATACCAAAAATACCTGCATGTTCTCATGCTAATGGTTTAAAATTTCCCGATAAACCTTTTGAACTTGATTTGACGCCATTAGAATAGAGACTTGTTGCAGCGAGGCTTCCATTTATGCGGATTAGGGAGATGCCCAGGGGTGGACAATTAAATATACGAGGAAATGTTGTGAATGTGCCGGCGGATGTAAGCAACACAGTGAAAATGCTGCCGAGACTGTTAAATGACACTGAAACCATCCCCTTTAAATTTAAAAGGAAACTTACAGAAAGTTACAAACATCATGTTGTGAGACGACAGTTTCCAATTCAAATGGCAGCTGCAAAAACAATTCATGTGGACTGTGGGTTTAAGCCGTGTTTGTAATATATCTTCGTTACATATCCTGGAATTGAATGCAAGCAAGATATCAGTGTCAGGATCTGTCAAAGATGAAATGACGAGGTTAAGGTCGGAAGCAACAGTTAATGTATGTGTACCAAATCTGTCTCATTACTCCACTGCAAGATCAATTAGAATCTGCTTTCATAATTGTAGGCCTTTGCATAAACACATCATTTTGTGAAACTCGGTGCTTGCCATCTGATTCTGAAAATTATCAAATCCCTTACTTTGATTTGTTGCGTAGCGATTCTGCAATAAATTCTGAGTGTGATACTGTCAGGCCATTTCATGGTATGGCTGTTTATAGTAGAATTTTGGTTTCAAAGATATTGACAAAGAGTAATGAGATTGAGGTTATTGTTTTGAAAATTTTGAATGATACTGTAAATTTGTGTTTCATTTATTGCCCACCAAACATGCTTATTTCTGGTGGCAGATCTGGGCTTATACCATACCCACTATCGGGCTCCTAGCAAGATAAAGGATCTCATCTCTGTCAATTAAATTGTACAATCTTACGATTATTGCCTGTTTTGAGGAGTCACCACCTATCAGTCTATGTACTGCCTGAAAAAGTAAAGCATTGACTTGCTGTTCAGGCAAATTTAACACAGATTTTATGAACTCCCTTACTTTTTTATCCGTATCTCGGGGTTTTTTCACGGGGCACTCCAGCGACCGGATTACTTTAATCTTTCTTGGGACTCACCTTTTACAATTTCTTCTAGTTTAGGTACTGATTCCTCTTGAATTTTATGCAATGCATCCTCCGTATATCCCGGTAACCCTCGTACTCGGGTTTTTAACTCGAAAACCTGCGCGACACTAGAAACAAAATTCTCAAGTTTGGAGTGTAAGTAAGCAAAACACTGCTGCATAGATTTATCTGAGTAAAGTTTTTCAATTTCACTCTCATTTGCTGCCATGTCTACTCAAATGTACAGGTATCTAACAAAAACAAAGTAATGGCGGGAACGACTGCACGGGTGAGTTCTGCCTTCACTTTTATGTTCACAAGAAGTCTAAATTAATATGTCCAAATCACAATCCAGAAGAAAAGTAAACACTTTGGAACTGACAAGTTAGTTAGACACGTGAACTTCCACCAGGGAAGTGAGGCCGGATGCTCCGGAAGGGTAAGCACCTAATGATACCTTTGATGTTAAATGATGTCCTAATTGGCATTAATATGAATAATATATAGTTCCAAGTAGAAATTCTACAGTTACAAGATGTAAATATCAGGATATATGAGCTGACTGAAAAATACGTCTACATGCTTGTGATCATAACCGGAAGCTCCTCATTTCATGTAAGCTTGCTAAGCAGACAAAACATTTACCACAAGTATAATGACTTATAGCATACTAAATATTTTATTTGCTAGACAGACTAAAATATTTTAGTACAATGTTTTGAAATGAATGCTTACAAATTCTAAAGTTGGTTCATTGTATATCAAGAATATCATAACATTATTTGACCATCACTTAAACTTTTGTTGAATTTTCATTTATATCAAGTGAGTGAGTGAGTAATGGTGTTTAACGTACCAGTCAAGAATATTTTAGTTACATCGAGATGTCACCAGCTATGGGCAAAGTTACAGAAATTTAGCCTGTGCTAATGACATTATGCAGCAGGGTTATCGTGCCACTTCTGCCATGACACAGGACCTCGTTTATTTTAAGTTTCCATCCTAAAAGAACCGTGACTTTCATTTCATATTGCCATGTGCTCGGGAAAAAGAAGTCGCTACCCAATTTCAAGTCTTGGGTCAGACCCGACCAGGGATCGAACCCACAACCTCCCAGTTACAGAGCGAGCGCTCTACCAACTGAGCAACCACAGTGGTAGTAGTGAACGTAAATGGACAGCCATAATTTAATGTACTTGAAAAGATTGGGACCAGGTTGTATGTAAGCGTAGGACTTTCCTGTATCGTTCACGGTGGAAAATGTATTGACCCAAATAAAAGGAGAGGAATAAAATTTGGCCCTCTGCACAACTGAGCAGATTGTTCAATGATCAGACTTTTGATTATCACTTATATCTTGGTGTTCAATTGACACTCCGTGACCTACATTGGACAAGGAGCAAAAATTACTCAATAGAAGTTTGTAATACATTTCTCACAATCCACAAGTTATGTCAGTTTACTTAACTTGCAAAGAGCAAGTGCACTAGTATAGGAAGGTCTGCTTGATTTCATGACCACGCGTTTGCATAATACTTATTGCATTCAAGTCGAGCGTTTTTAAGTGCTTTTATTTCTTTTATTATCAACAGTATGCCTCGTTTTTGTTTTGGGGTCCAATACACCTTGGGAAAATATTTATCACTGTAAGTTTTCTACAATGATAGACTTACAAGTTTCTGAATTTAATTACAAGCTTCTTAATAAGCGGCATATGCTTCGTAGTTGGAAAAATGTATCTAGTAACTGCAGGACTTGTAATTGTAATAAAAACACCTACGTTTCTCTTGCAAAAATGTTGATAGACTTTGGTCTAAAATTGGTGTAATCCTAAAAATTCGTATTTCATGGAAGAATATGTTATTGGTTTCTACCATGAACAGAATGATAAAATATTCTCTCTTAATAATGTTATTTCTTTTATTGCCTTTAAAATTTAAGTATAAAATGAAATATCGCTTTGATGGACAGAAAGAAACAGAAAAAGAATTAGTTAATTTTGTCAAAAGTAGCTTGTCTTTTTATGCCGCTGTTATTAATCACATGAAAAATATAGACACACACTGTATCTTTTGGAATTAATACATGTCCACATGAAAAAATATAGACACACACTGTATCTTTTGAAATTAATACATGTCATATCTGATATTGTAAACACTTAAAGTAATATACATATTGCAATATCTGTGTAGTCAAAATGACTGGTTTTGTATTATTTTACTGCTTTTCATCACTTGAAAAAATACCCCATATCCAACACCAGACATAGCTTTGTTTGGATGATAAGCATTGCAGGGATTGTAGGCATAGAACCGACTAACCACCATTGTACCTGCTCTGCTTGTCATTCAACATAGCAAATGTCGAATTATTATTAGTATTATTATTATCCCTGTATCAACCTGATTTTATTGGATGATAAGTATCATTATAATTATATTCACTTGCCCTTCTGTAGTATTACATACCTGCCAACCATTCCGATTTTCGCGGATTTGTGCCTAATTGTTCCGTTTTCCGTAAAAATGTTAGATTTCCTGTTTTTCCTCTGTTCGTTTTCATTTTGAACTTTACTTGAGACCTTGCTCGACGAAATGCACTGCATCTTGTGAATACATTCGTCATATCCAACTAACTATTTTAAGTTGTCTAGAAGATCCACTTAAGCCTATATTAACTGATGTAAAACAAACGAGCTCTTCCATAAATTTCGGAGAAAACTAATGGTTTACATCTTTGTTGTGCTAGATCATTAAAACGTTTTATGCTTTTATAAGTTTATTATTTAACTGTAAATCTTCTGAACGATCGGATCCAGACTGATCAATTGCAAATTTATACACGACGGTGGTGATTAAACAGAAGTTGTTTATCTTTATGGATGCCGATCAATCGCCGAAAAAGAATAACAAATCGTTGAAACGAAGGCAAAAATTTAGGGATTCTTATTCAAAAGAATTGAATGGAATCATCGCGAGTTCGACACGTAGTTGCTATTTTGCTCATTGTAAACTCTGTCGCTTGGACTTTACTATTTCACATGGAGGCTTAACAGACATAAAGAGACATATTGAAACCGTGAAACATAAAAACAATGGAGCAGTAGCAGACAGGCATGGGGCGAATTACATTGTAATGTAATGCATTACATTACAATTACTTTGACAAAAGTAGCATTATATTACAATTACAATTACATGTATTTTGAAAAGTAATGCATTACATTACAATTACTTTACCAAAGTAATGCATTATATTACACATTACATTTCATAAAGAATCCAAACATATAAATACGATGTTTCGGATTCAGAATTTGAAATTGAAATTTTGGGTTCTTTTTCTATAAAGTTCTTATGTTTTGATTTTCAACTGTTGAAAACAGGAGTATATATAGTCAATAAGTGCATGCATAGATTCTTTTTTGCTTTGTGTCATTCAACTGATATTTCTGCTGTTTACCAGTAGGTTTTACAAAATTTGTCAAAGTTGATTGTTCATCTATGTCAGGTTTTTTATTATCCAAATATACATTACTGTTTTACTCTAAAAATTAAGAAGACAGAGATGCTGTAAGGAATCTTTTCATATTATATGTTTTTAGTTTTTATTTATTTTATTCACTGAATGTTTCTTAATTACCATTAAATCAAAACAGTAAAAGGAGTCGATAGGTATACAAACTAATTAGTAGTATTGTCAGGTGTTGATTATAAACCATACTTAACAAATAACTTCTTTAATCATTAAAGATAGGTTACCTTAATAGCATATAAAAAGGATTACAAAAAAAAAACAATTTCTGGTAAAAATAAAATTGTTTTCATCACAGGTTATCAGTTAAAGCAAAATTACAAATTATTGTAGTTACTGAAACTTATATTTAAATATGTTGCAAATTTTGATGTGATCTTTAGACTTCCCGATATTACTAAAAACAGCATTTGCATTTTGCTTTAAAATGTATTTTTATCCTTTACATTTGTTGGAAATTCAAAATGATCTGAAGTATACTAACTTTTTAGCATTTTATATAGTTTTAGTATTAAGGTTGAATGAAATAAATCATTAGTTTGACAACCTGACAACAGTTCACAGTTACAATTTTTCTAGACATTGATTTTCATATTTTATATTAGGGAAAAAAGTAGCATGTAGGTACTTACTAGCCCTGAATTGTAATGGTAATAATATCTAACATTTAATACAGAGAAGTAATGCTATGTAATGCCATGTAATGCTTAAATTACATGCATTTTTGTCTATGTAATGCATTACATTACAATTACATGTAATGCAAAAATTAGGGCATTACACATTACATGCATTACTTTGAGAAAATGTAATGCATTACAGGGCATTACAATTACAAATTAGCATTACCCCATGCCTGGTAGCAGAAAGTTCGAAAATTTCATCTTTTTTCCAAACTTCAAATGACGACAATGGTGTTATCAACGCGGAAGTTTTGTTTTCAGAATTTATCATTGAACATTCTTTGCCAATTAGTATTACGGAGCATGCTGGCAAACTTTTCAAAAAAATGTTTCCATACTCGAAAATTGTTCAAAAATATTCAAGTGGGAGAACAAAGACATCTTATATTATTGATGCTTTGTCGTCAGAATCAAAAAATAAAATTGTTGACACTTTAAAGAAATCACCGTTCAGTTTAGCAACTGATGGCAGTACTGACTACGAGGATGTCAAGTTATACCCTATTTGTGTTAGGTATTTTGATGATGAAGTTGGACGTGTCTTATCTGTTCTGTTGTCACTTAGAGAATGTGGAGAAGCCTCAACTGGTGAAAACATTTTTAAAATTCTCGAGAATGAACTTGAAACATTAAATGTACCTTGGGAAAATTTGATATCCTTTGCAACTGATAATGCATCTGTTATGGTTGGAAGACATAAAGGAGTGGCTTCATTTCTTCTGAAGAAGGCCCCATCTATGTATATTAATGGTAGGTATTGTGCAGTTATGAACATCTCAACACATCAAAACTGAACCACTATTAACAAATCAAAACATACCCAATGGACACACATGAGCCATCTACAAACAAAACTGAACCACTATTAACAAATCAAAACATACCCGATGGACACATATGAGCCATCTACAAATAAAACTGAAACACTGTTTTAAGTGTTAACAGATAAATAAATCCCCGATGGACACCGTCACACGCATGTCATGAGCCACTGTTTAACTTGATAGACAAAAAATAATTCCTGGTGGATACACACGAGTCATTTACAACCAAAACTCAACCATTATCAACAGAATTAGACACATTAGCAATCTACAAACAACGCTTGATGAGTATGAACTGACCGTATGTGTATGAGGTGACCCTGTGTAATGATACTTTATTTATAGAGGCAGTATAGATGCATGAAAAAGTACAAAACTCAAAAACTAAAGACCCATTGCCACAATGTCAACTCATACATAAACTTCCAAGTTAAGTCGTTGACAAGCTGGTCCTCATACACAAACATTAATAAACTCATACAGTATACTGTTTGTGTATGAGGACCAGGTTGTCAACGACTTAACTTGGAAGTTTATGTATGAGTTGACATTGTGGCAATGGGTCTTTAGTTTTTGAGTTTTGTATTTTTTCATGTTTTTGATTTCTTAACTAAATTGCGTTTTGTTGTTTCTTGTCTGTTCTGCATTTTTCGGTTACTTTCAAGTTTTTAACTATTTTTATTTTAGGATGTGCCTGTCACTTAATGCACTTAGCAGCAAGTAAAGCAGCAAAATGTCTACCATTCAATGTTGAAGATCCACTTATTGACATATACTACTATCTGGAAAAGTCAAGTAAACGCAAACAAGCACTGAAAGAGTTACAGGAAAAGCCCAATTTACCTGTTCAGAAAATTCTGAAACACGTTCCTACCAGGTGGTTGTCACTTGGAAAATGCCTTGATCGTTTAATTGTGCAATATCCAGCTCTTCTGGCCTTCTTTGAAACTGAAGTTAAAAAAGAAGTGCCAAAGCAAAAGACACTCATTCCTGAGAAAAGGAAATCTTCAGCAAGTTCGATTACACCCACAGCAGCAAAGAGACCAAATTTGGGAGAAACAAAACAGGGAGCTATGATGAATAATAATGGTAATAAATCGGATAAAGAATTTGATTTGAGCAGCCATCTTTTCAAGCAACAAGAAAATAAGAACAACAAAACATCATCAGGTCAAAGTTCTAAAGCTAGTTCTAGTTCACATACATTGCTAATGCAAAAGTCCAAATCACCCAGTAGCTCATCTCATTGTACAGAATCACAAAAACCTAAGACAACATCTACACATTCCTCTGATAAGTCAAAAGTATCAGACAAATGTGAGAAAGTATCAAAGGCAAAGAAAATTTTGTCAGATCTCCAGAATCCAAACACCATGCTGTACTGGCATTTTGTTGCAAATACAATTCCAATTTTTGAAAAAGCAAATGCCTTCCTTCAAAATGAGCAGTCCTGTATTCACCTTATACACAAAATCCTGTCAAATCAGTTTTCAGATATTGCTATGAGATTTATTAAACCCAAGTGTCTCACAAAATGTATCTCGATTCAAAATATTAACTTCTCAAGCAGAGAGAATCAGAAGGGGGATGATGAATTATTTATTGGTGCAAAGGCAAAAGCTTACTTACAAAATCATAAAGAATGTGATATCAAATCCTTGTTTAGCAATGTGAGAAAGTTTTACATCACAGCCTGCGAGTATATGATCAAAATGTTTCTATTTGGTGAGGAAATGTTAGTTAATGCAGAATTTCTTGATATTTCTAAGAGACAGACTGTCTCCTTCTGTCAAGTTGAATACTTTTGTGATAGATTTAACTGTATTCTTTCCTCACAGGCTGAAAGAGAACAGCTAGAGGAGGAATTCCTTCATTATCAGGGCTCCAAGTAGCGAGTAAATTACTCGCATATGCGACTAAAAATCGGACATGGCTAGTAAATTTCTGATGCACTCGCCAAACGGCGATCAATAAATACAGAGGCTGCGACCAAAAAATTATTTTTTTGTACTGAAAAGATTGTTTTATAACCAGGAGATGATCATGTAAACATCGTTTTTAGCCAAAAGATGATCATGCAAACAATGTAATTTGGTACACCTCGGCCGCTAGTGTTGTATACCGTTTGTTTATAGCCCCTGCTCATATACACAGGAACCCCGTCGTGTTATGCCGGTCACACGAACGCTTGTAACTTATGATAATTCTTCCTAATATACAAACGTACAAAGGATTTCGCATTGCTATAGAAAACAACATGGGGAAACGAGCCAGCGGGACACAGGGGAAATTGTCCTCATTCGGTTTCGGCACACCATCCATTCCTAAACCAAAATGTGCTGCCGATAATGAACAACAAACGCCCACTGCCGCATCAAGCGAGCGAAAGTTTTTAGCAAAATGGTGTAATAAACTTTCTTGGTTGTATGTAAAGAATGCGCGAATGTTTTGTAAAATTTGTGAAAGTGCCCCGGAACTTGCCGGTAAAACAGACTTTGTCAATAGTGGGTCAACATCATTCAAAAAAGAAAGTCTTGTGGCACATGGCAAAATTTTTTATATGGTTTTAAAAATTCAGCTGTTTTGTATCATTGCATGATCAGGGGGAACTTTTGATTTGGCAACAAAAATATTTAACCCTGGCAAGTAAATTTTGGCCTTGGCTAGTAAAAATAAAACATGGTAACCAGAAGGCTAGTGAAAACCAAATCCTTCTTGGAGTCCTGATTATCAATTTGATGCCTTGCCAAAGGATGTTATAGAAGCTGACAGAGTAGATACAGCATGGTGCCTTCTTTCACAGATTAAAGATCCTGCCACTGGAAATCAAAAATATGCATGTTTATGCAAAGTTGCAAAGTGTGTCTTAGTTATATACCATTCTAACACTGACTGTGAGAGAATTTTCAGTATTGTTAATAAGAACAAAACAGAGTTCAGGTCAAGTTTATCAACAAAAACTCTTGGTAATCTAATGACAAGGAGAATGATGATGCAAGCGACTGAAACTAAGTGCTTTACCACACAACATTCTAAATTACTTTTTAAAAAAATGCAAAAGTGCCACAAACCAAGGTTTGAATGAGTAATCTTGCTTTAAAACTTGAGTCTACCAAGTAGCTTTGAGGACATTTAATTTGTTTTAAAAAGTAATCTCCTGTATTTTTGCTAGAGTTTTGCGAAACTTTTGTTAGATGTGTGCCAAGTATCATTAGATACAAGTATGTGCCAAGTGTTAGCATTTTTAGCTCATACAATTTATATGTGCCAAGTAGCATTTAACATGTTCTATCAAATTGAGTTAATTGACTTTGATTCTAGTCATGTTTTATCAAATTGAGTTAATTAAATTTTATTCTAGTCATTTTAATTTGCTCAGATTTTGTACATAAATGCATTTTAATGTTACACAATTTTATGTTATGTTCATATCAATTTGGTATTTGGTTCATTGTTGATTTAAAAGAATTAAATTTGATTATTTTACAAAAAATATAGCATTGAATTTTACAATTTAAAGTCACCAGAATGCACCATTTTACATCAAAATTAAAAAAATTTTCTGGGGAACGCCCCCAGCGGGAGGGGTGTCTGGGAGGGGTACACCCCTCCCGCACTCTCCCCCTCGACACCTTCGGTGTCTCGATACAGCGCCGAAGGCGCTGTGTTCCTCCAAACTTTCAAATAGGGTTGGCAGGTATGGGTTAGGTGGCTAAGACAGTAAAATCAGCCACTGGTTCCTTGTGTCTGCAGACAAAGAATCAACTAGGCCTAGTAATTGGAATAGATGTGAGCCAGAATCTATCTCGTTTGAGGTAAAGATTAGAGTATATATATATTTTTTTTCTGGTGGGAACAGTTTTCCAACCGAAATTGTATATCATACAGGTATGTAAGAATTATTTTATATTGATATTAAATTATGCATTTATTGAAATTTGTATATAGTATTTAGCTTAACTTTGCATATTTAAAACGTATGCAGATAAGTATCATAAACATATCAGGAGACATTTTCCTCCTACAGGGGGAGTATGTAACCAAGTGCCTTATGCCAGGTGAGCTATTGTGTTGTACTGTATATGTCTTTGTATGCGTGATGTTATGTAAACGTGATTGTTCGTTAATTACATGTATTCTAGGGACTGGACATATTACGTGACTGGTCAGACGTGTTTTGTTCTAATTATAGTAATAAATACTACTCACTAAACTTTCGTTTTGGCGCTAACAATTTCTAAAATTCATTCTGGCTCTGGTATTCCAACCAACAACTTCGTTTTAGATTTTGTATAATTCTACACTTATACGATCTGTTCTGGTATGTAAACTCTTTATATTCAAGTTTATTTTCTAAATTACATTTATTATATCGGTTGGAATTATTAATAGATTATATAAATTCATTCTCAAAATCCTATTACTTTATGTATTTGTAGGCAAATTAAATATATTTGTATAATTTCGGTAAAAAGAATTGACGACCCTTGAGGAGAATAAACTTTGTAAAATATAGAGGAGCAGTAGTTATTGATTTATTTCTGCTAACCGGTTTCATTTATTTTACCAAATGGAACCAAGAAATCACTTTGAACGATTAAACATAGCTTAGTTTTTGAGGAATTTACGAAGTAGATTACTTTGATTAACAATGTTTATCTAATAATACATGGTATTGACTTCTGGAGTAACTAGTCTCGGTAATGCTTAGTCTACAACTAGAGATAACAGACAGCAAAAGCTATATAATATATATTTGTTTATTATTAATCAAAACCAAACATACTAATCCATGTCCGAATCACAATCCAGAAGCAAAGTAAAAACTTTGGAACTGACAAGTCGGGTTAGGCACGTGAGCTTCCAGCCGGGTGCTCCGTAAGGGCAAGTACCTCCTGTTTAGCTAGCTACACCCGCCACGTGTAATCAAAATTATGTGAAAGAAACATGGAACTATATTTACTTCCTTAATTTTCAAAATATTTCAGGACAATAGCACTTTAAAATCTACATGACTACATGCGAAAAAACGTCTCTGGGAGTTATTCAGGTTTCAACGTCTAACAATTTATTTTATGACAACTGAAAATGTTTAACTTCCAGAGTATGGAACGAAAAATTAGGTGTATGATCAGTTTTATTTGCCAAAAATTACCGCCGAATAAAGAAGGTTTCCCCTGCAAAAAATGATGAAATTTTTCCCAATTTGAATACTAAAATTCCCCGGGAAACAACAGTGATATACTAGCAAATTCAATCTAATCGTTCCTACCCACAAAACACAAGATGCTGTAACGATTCAACATCTTTGTTTTGAGGATCTCAGTTATTGCGAACATGTCATAATGCAGTTTTGCTGTATTTCAAAACTTTAATTTTTCCCAAATTAAGACAAGATGGTAATTTTTAAAACGAGGAGGTACTTACGCTTCCCGGGCATTCGGTCTTATTTCCCTGGTATTTAACTTAATCTGTCAGTTTCAAAATTTTTCTTTGCTTTGGGATTGTGAATTTGAGATTGATTTGTATGTTTGTTTTCTATATTATATTATAATGTTGTGACGACGACTATTGAACTTTGATTAGCCAAAGCTTGCAATATCCCCGAGTCAACAAATTATCTAACCACTGCGGTGTCTCAGATGGTAGAGTGTTCGCTCCGTAGGTGGGAGGTCGTGGGTTCGAACACCGACTGAGTCTGACCCGAGACTTGAACGTAGGTAGCGACTGTCCTTTCGCCAAGCTTTCGGCATTACGAAATGAAAGTCTTTGGCCAAGCACTCGGCATTACGAATGAAAGTCACGGTTCTTTCGGATGGGAACTTCAAATAAACGAGGTCCCGTGTCACGGTGGCTTACGAATTACAAACTAAGAACAGTGTTAATTTAACTGGAATAGACGGTCATTTCGGAATAGGAGAACGAACGTGACTGACATCTAATTAAGCTCAGACTTCATAAGGCGTTGTCAATTTTGACGTCTAATAAAGTGTAAAGATTGAGGTTCCAGACGAAAAGTCAAACACGGTATTTCAATTTTAAGAATAATTTTATTTTGTAATACCAAAAAGACCTCGTCTGGAGCCATTATAATATATTTATTTTTTGGCGTGTTTTAATAATCAGAACGTTTACTGTACCAATATATATATATATATATATAGGCAGTGTTTGGTTTAAACAATGGGAGAATGGCCGCCGACAATAAGATACATTTAGAAAAAAGAGATAAAGAAGCATTTTGAAGTTACAAGATGAAACCAGCTTTGTCTTTCTTAGTGGTTTTGGGGAGGTAATTCATATTAGACAGTCAGACCCCTTAGCTAAGACCACCCTTAACATAAATCTGATAAAATGGGTCAAAGACTCAATGGGCCGGGTTGTTTTTTAAATTTCTATTGAATGGGTGTAAAGTGTGGAAGTAAATTTTAAATAATTGCACAAAGCAAAGTGCACAAGTTTTTTTTTTTTACTTCACAGAAAGTCATGAAATTGGGAATAGGTCCAACAATGACAATATATATGAAAGAGTAATGAAACAAGTATATATTATACAGTTATGGACTTTTTAGTGGTTGTATATGGTGTGATATTCACCGGAAAAATAAATATTGATCGAGGCGACAGCCGAGGTCAATATTTATTTTTCCGGTGAATATCACACCATATACAACCACTAAAAAGTCCATAACTGTTTTATTATATAATTAAGCCACTGTGGCACTTCGGTTGACAATGTTTTCTCAAACCTGTGACCAGACAATCTAACTATTTTACCGATGTTAAGATTTCCCTGCCCACCCTGGTTGATCAAACTAAAATTATCCCGCATTAGTTAGATCACTATGACTTTTTAAGTCTGATTTTATGAAAAAATAAATGACATTCCAGATGAGACACAATCATTTACACACTATTGTAAATTGATAATGCCATAACGTCAACGTTCTATGAAAAAAAAATAAAAAGACACAATCACTTGCGTACACTTAATTGATGACGTTCTAATCATTTTACGGAGAACGTCAACAAAAATCGATGACGTACACCGAATTTGATATTCACCGGAAAATCCGTGGTATATGATGTGAGATCCAATGGTCACGTGTTACCGTTTTAGCCAATCATAAAGATGGAATTTATTAATTATATAATAAATATATATACACACGTATATACTGTAAATAGTCTTTTGCATTCCTCCAGAGACGACAAGTTGTGAACCTATCATGCAGAATAAAATGGACATTAAATATAATCTTTCCATTATTTATACATTCATATATATATATATATATATATATATATATATATATATATATATCTTCGTGAAACAATGTAGGAGGAGTTAACAAAATAGGTACTAGTACCCTTTTTCAAACTCTGGAAAACAAGGCTATTAAGTCAGGTGCATCTTTGATAATCTTTTGATATATACAGTACAAAGTAACTAAGTCTGGAAACATGGGAAAAATCCTGAAATATTTCCAAAAAACCAGGTGCACATCTTTAATATTTATAGTAACATTCTGTGAAGTTTATAGGTTTTTGATTGAAAACTGTAGGAGGAGTTGAGTTCACAATGTAGGCACCCCCTTCAAAAACTTGCTAAAAAGTGACAGTTTCAAAATCTTGAAATATTTCCATAAAGTCAGGTGCACATCTTCAATATATATAAAAACATACTGTGAAGTTTCAAGGTTTTTGGTTGAAAACTGTAGGAGTAGTTGAGTTCACAAAGTATGTACCCCCGTTCAAAAACTTGCTAAAAAGTGAGTTTCAAAGTCTGGAAAAATAGGAAAAAATCTTGAAATATCTCCATAAAGTCGGGTGCACATCTTCAATATATATAGAGTTTTAAGGTTTTTGGTTGAAAATTGTAGAGTTGAGTTCACAAAGTTGGTACCCTATTTTCCCCGCCCGCCCGACATTCACCATACTATAAACCGGATTTGCACTCTGTGCAACTTCGCTAAAATGACATTTTATGTTACTAAAAATGAAAAATTCCATAAAATTCAATTATGGTGACAATATGCTTTGATTTGTCTTCAAAATGACAACTTAAAGTTGTTAATATTGTAAAAATTAAAATTATTACCACATTTAACTTGCCAGATTTAAGATAAGCGAAATCTTAGTTAAAATGATTATGAAACTGAAGCTAAATTGTAATTTACTATGGATATCGACTAGAGTTTATTTTCTTGATGTGTATTCTTTATCTTTAGGACCATTCTATTTTGACACTTGGGCTCCTTGGTTATTTCCGTCTCGATTTTATTCCGTTGTTGTGTTTTATTGGTCCCTCTTACTATTGCTAACTTTAGTTTATTTTGACTCTTGGTCCCTCTGACTATTTCCAACTTTACTTTATTTTGACTCTTGGACCCTCTGACTATTTCCAACTATAGTTTATTTTGATTCTTGGTCCCTCTGACTATCGTCAACTATAGTTTATTTTGACTCTTGGTCCCTCTGACTATTGTCATCTATAGTTTATTTTGACTCTTGGTCCCTCTGACTATTTCCAACTTTACTTTATTTTGACTCTTGGTCCCTCTGACTATTGTCATCTATAGTTTATTCTGACTCTTGGTCCCTCTGACTATTGTCATCTATAGTTTATTTTGACTCTTGGTCCCTCTGACTATTGTCATCTATAGTTTATTTTGACTCTTGGTCCCTCTGACTATTGTCATCTATAGTTTATTTTGACTCTTGGTCCCTCTGACTATTGTCATCTATAGTTTATTTTGACTCTTGGTCCCTCTGACTATTGTCAACTATAGTTTATTTTGACTCTTGGTCCCTCTGACTATTGTCAACTATAGTTTATTTTGACTCTTGGTCCCTCTGACTATTGTCATCTATAGTTTATTCTGACTCTTGGTCCCTCTGACTATTGTCATCTATAGTTTATTTTGACTCTTGGTCCCTCTGACTATTGTCAACTATAGTTTATTTGACTCTTGGTCCCTCTGACTATTGTCATCTATAGTTTATTCTGACTCTTGGTCCCTCTGACTATTGTCATCTATAGTTTATTTTGACTCTTGGTCCCTCTGACTATTGTCAACTATAGTTTATTTTGACTCTTGGTCCCTCTGACTATTGTCACTATAGTTTATTTGACTCTTGGTCCCTCTGACTATTGTCATCTATAGTTTATTCTGACTCTTGGTCCCTCTGACTATTGTCATCTATAGTTTATTCTGACTCTTGGTCCCTCTGGCTATTGTCATCTATAGTTTATTCTGACTCTTGGTCCCTCTGACTATTGTCATCTATAGTTTATTTTGACTCTTGGTCCCTCTGATTATTGCCAACTATAGTTTATTTTGACTCTTGGTCCCTCTGGCTATTGTCATCTATAGTTTATTCTGACTCTTGGTCCCTCTGACTATTGTCATCTATAGTTTATTTTGACTCTTGGTCCCTCTGGCTATTGTCATCTATAGTTTATTCTGACTCTTGGTCCCTCTGACTATTGTCATCTATAGTTTATTCTGACTCTTGGTCCCTCTGACTATTGTCATCTATAGTTTATTTTGACTCTTGGTCCCTCTGGCTATTGTCATCTATAGTTTATTTTGACTCTTGGTCCCTCTGACTATTGTCATCTATAGTTTATTTTGACTCTTGGTCCCTCTGATTATTGCCAACTATAGTTTATTTTGACTCTTGGTCCCTCTGGCTATTGTCATCTATAGTTTATTTTGACTCTTGGTCCCTCTGACTATTGTCAACTATAGTTTATTTTGACTCTTGGTCCCTCTGACTATTGTCATCTATAGTTTATTCTGACTCTTGGTCCCTCTGACTATTGTCATCTATAGTTTATTTTGACTCTTGGTCCCTCTGGCTATTGTCATCTATAGTTTATTCTGACTCTTGGTCCCTCTGGCTATTGTCATCTATAGTTTATTCTGACTCTTGGTCCCTCTGACTATTGTCATCTATAGTTTATTTTGACTCTTGGTCCCTCTGACTATTGTCATCTATAGTTTATTTTGACTCTTGGTCCCTCTGGCTTTGTCATTATAGTTTATTTTGACTCTTGGTCCCTCTGACTATTGTCATCTATAGTTTATTTTGACTCTTGGTCCCTCTGATTATTGTCACTATAGTTTATTTTGACTCTTGGTCCCTCTGACTATTGTCATCTATAGTTTATTTTGACTCTTGGTCCCTCTGACTATTGTCATCTATAGTTTATTTTGACTCTTGGTCCCTCTGACTATTGTCAACTATAGTTTATTTTGACTCTTGGTCCCTCTGACTATTGTCAACTATAGTTTATTTTGACTCTTGGTCCCTCTGACTATTGTCAACTATAGTTTATTTTGACTCTTGGTCCCTCTGACTATTGTCATTATAGTTTATTTTGACTCTTGGTCCCTCTGACTATTGTTCTATAGTTTATTTTGACTCTTGGTCCCTCTGACTATTGTCAACTATAGTTTATTTTGACTCTTGGTCCCTCTGACTATTGTCATCTATAGTTTATTTGACTCTTGGTCCCTCTGACTATTGTCATCTATAGTTTATTTTGACTCTTGGTCCCTCTGACTATTGTCAACTATAGTTTATTTTGACTCTTGGTCCCTCTGACTATTGTCATCTATAGTTTATTCTGACTCTTGGTCCCTCTGACTATTGTCATCTATAGTTTATTCTGACTCTTGGTCCCTCTGCTATTGTCATCTATAGTTTATTTGACTCTTGGTCCCTCTGGCTATTGTCATCTATAGTTTATTCTGACTCTTGGTCCCTCTGCTATTGTCATCTATAGTTTATTGACTCTTGGTCCCTCTGACTATTGTCATCTATAGTTTATTTTGACTCTTGGTCCCTCTGCTATTGTCATCTATAGTTTATTTTGACTCTTGGTCCCTCTGCTATTGTCATCTATAGTTTATTTTGACTCTTGGTCCCTCTGACTATTGTCATCTATAGTTTATTTTGACTCTTGGTCCCTCTGCTATTGTCACTATAGTTTATTTTGACTCTTGGTCCCTCTGACTATTGTCATCTATAGTTTATTTTGACTCTTGGTCCTCTCTGACTATTGTCAACTATAGTTTATTTTGACTCTTGGTCCCTCTCTGACTATTGTCAACTATAGTTTATTTTGACTCTTGGTCGCTCTGACTATTGTCATCTATAGTTTATTTTGACTCTTGGTCCCTCTGATTATTGCCATCTATAGTTTATTTTGACTCTTGGTCCCTCTCTGACTATTGTCAACTATAGTTTATTTTGACTCTTGGTCCCTCTGACTATTGTCATCTATAGTTTATTTTGACTCTTGGACCCTCTGACTATTGTCATCTATAGTTTATTTTGACTCTTGGTCCCTCTCTGACTATTGTCAACTATAGTTTATTTTGACTCTTGGTCCCTCTGAGTATTGTCATCTATAGTTTATTTTGACTCTTGGTCCCTGTGATTATTGTCAACTATAGTTTATTTTGACTCTTGGTCCCTCTGGCTATTGTCAACTATAGTTTATTTTGACTCTTGGTCCCTCTGATTATTGTCAACTATAGTTTATTTTGACTCTTGGTCCCTCTGATTATTGTCATCTATAGTTTATTTTGACTCTTGGTCCCTCTGGCTATTGTCAACTATAGTTTATTTTGACTCTTGGTCCCTCTGACTATTGTCAACTATAGTTTATTTTGACTCTTGGTCCCTCTGACTATTGTCAACTATAGTTTATTTTGACTCTTGGTCCCTCTGGCTATTGTCATCTATAGTTTATTTTGACTCTTGGTCCCTCTGGCTATTGTCAACTATAGTTTATTTTGACTCTTGGTCCCTCTGATTATTGTCATCTATAGTTTATTCTGACTCTTGGTCCCATTGACTATTGTCAACTATAGTTTATTTTGACTCTTGGTCGCTCTGACTATTGTCAACTATAGTTTATTTTGACTCTTGGTCCCTCTGACTATTGTCAACTATAGTTTATTTTGACTCTTGGTCCCTCTGACTATTGTCAACTATAGTTTATTTTGACTCTTGGTCCCTCTGGCTATTGTCATCTATAGTTTATTTTGACTCTTGGTCCCTCTGACTATTGTCAACTATAGTTTATTTTGACTCTTGGTCCCTCTGACTATTGCCATCTATAGTTTATTTTGACTCTTGGTCCCTCTGACTATTGTCATCTATAGTTTATTTTGACTCTTGGTCCCTCTGACTATTGTCATCTATAGTTTATTTTGACTCTTGGTCCCTCTGACTATTGTCAACTATAGTTTATTTTGACTCTTGGTCCCTCTGATTATTGTCAACTATAGTTTATTTTGACTCTTGGTCCCTCTGATTATTGTCAACTATAGTTTATTTTGACTCTTGGTCCCTCTGATTATTGTCAACTATAGTTTATTTTGACTCTTGGTCCCTCTGACTATTGTCATCTATAGTTTATTTTGACTCTTGGTCCCTCTGACTATTGCCAACTATAGTTTATTTTGACTCTTGGTCGCTCTGATTATTGTCTTGATGTATTCTGGGTCACTCGGACTATTATCGATTAGGTTTAGTTTGTTGATGTGTTTTCTGGGCCCATTTGGGGTATTGTTACTAGTATGTTGCTGTGATGTAGTCGCTGTCCTTATGGTTATTTTCGACTAAAGCACATTTTTGAGCTTGTGTATTCTGGGTCACTCAGACTATTGTTATGGTGTAATCGCGGCCCTTATCATTATTGCCGATTCAAATTTAACTTCTTTTGTATGGTCGGTTCCTCTGGCTATCGCCGATGATTACAGTTATCTACTTCATTTGATTTTTACAGCTTTAGATTTTAAAATAACTTACCACATGTTTTCCGAGACCTGTTTTTAACCCGATGGACTTATGAAGTCCAGCGGTTTTTAGCTATCGTTTCTTCAAAATTGAACTTCCGATTCTTCGCCAATGAGAAACTTATCTCCTCTTTTGTCCGATTTCTTCCATATAAGGGATGTACTCAATCGAGTCTTTCCGATTTCCGTCGCGTTGTCCGTTTTCTTCCATACTGTAGATCCGGTAATTTTCGCGAATCACGTTTAGGAGATTAATTCGCGAGAGGATGAATTCGCGTTTCAATACATACTAGTATATTACTTGCTAGGAATTGACTGTATCATACTTGTGTGAAACAGACTATAGATTATTATAGCACATGCAATCGTGTAAAATCTACTCACCTGAAGACTAAGTAAAACAAATATTCTCTTTTCATTCAGCCCTCGGGCTGTTCGGGTTAACTTTGCAAATAGTTCCTATCTATCGGCACGTGACCCTAAGTTCAAAGGCTAAAAATATAGTACCACTCCGTTACGCACGGGTACCCCTCACTGGTATATATACCACACCCGACACGACCAACTCCCTTTTTTAGTTTCTAGGCACGTGGCACGAAGATCTCTAGGTAAGAAATTTTCATTTTCAGCAAAATGCGAGAGAAATCCAGACCTGTCTCAAAAACAAAGCTTAAAAAACCCACCAAGGATACACGCTGTGTACCTGTTTCGATTATGTCTACTGTTTCGGAAAATTTGCCGCTTAGGCCTTCAAAATTTTTTATTGAAACTAACCCTATGGGTCTGATTATGAGTCTGATGGACATTTAAGTATTCATCCGTCCGATTTAGAATTATCGGAATTTCAAATGCAAAGTGGTGGGGTCGTGGACGATGTCCCAACGAAAAAAGAAAATACTGAAGTCCCGAGTTTGGACGATTTTGATGTTGTAAGCGAACGTAATGTTGGGGTTATCTCCCCTACCAGGAAACGGAAAGGCAAGGGAAGTATTCCCGCATCTAGTGGTAGTAAAAAACAAAAGTTGTCGGATAAGGAGACTCGTCCTGTAGATGACGACGATAGATTTGTTTCGCTTGAGCATAGGTTGGTAAATTTGACAGGTGTTGTCGAAAATTTGGTTAATGTGACATGTACTGTAAATAATAAAAAATCTAGCACGCGCGTGCCTGAAAGTGAAAGTAACATTAATACTGCTAGTACTAGTGAGAATTTTGATCCTTCATCGTGTTACGATGAATTTACGGAATCTGACGGCGAGGCCGATAATAAGGCCGATATCTCTATTCCAGCGATTTTTGAGGAGGACCAATATTGGCGAGAAGGTCAAGAATTTGCTTAATAAGGCTTGTACTCAGTCAGCCCCAGAGCTGAAGAAAATTACTGCATATACTTGAACCCTAAAAATTGTTCTGAAATACTTCGAGTACCAAAAATAAATAAGGATGTTTGGTTAAAATTGAATAAGCAAGGTCAGACTAGGGATGTTTTGATGCAGGAACTGCAGAAACAATTTGTTCGGGATTTGAATCCCTTTGCCAAAGTGTTGGACACCGTTATTTCCAAACCTAAGCAAGTCCAGAGTAAGGAAATTATAACACTTTTAGTGGATGGCATCTCCATTATTTGGAATGCCTTATTTTAGATGTCTACTAGAAGGAGACTCATTTGTAGATCTAGCCTACCGAAGCATTTGGCACCTATTTGTGCCCAGGATTTGCCCATTACTAAGGCATTGTTTGGTGATAACACTGAATTGTCTAAAAAAAAATGACAAACTTGTATGATGAGTTCAAAAAGAAACAAAATTATCTTAATCAACAGAATAGAAATAATCAATTTTATCAGTCTTCCAGGGGTCAGAGGCATTTTTAGGCAGAGGTCCAGGGGCAGATCCCGGGCAGGTTCCAGAGCCAGAATCAGACATGGAACAGTTACAGAGGTCAGAACCTAACCACATATTAGCTACCGAGGTAAGTAAAATTTGTGGTTCAACAAAAAATTGCAAAGATTTTTGGTCACAAATTACTAATGATCCCTGGGTACTGTCTGCCGTTGAGGGTCTAGAAATTGAATTTATGGATAATCCCATTCAAATTAATTTACCTGAGCCAATTCCTTTTAGTGATTATGAAACTCAGCTCATTAAAGATGTGGTTAACACTTTATTGTAAAAGGAAGCCATAATACCTTCTTCTCATGAAAGTTCATTGTCAAAAAGAAAAACGGAAAGTTTAGACCGGTTATTAATTTGAGAAAATTTAATGAATATGTGCAATACTATCATTTCAAACAGGAAACTTTAGAAGTTGTTTTGGCCTCAATTGAGAAAAATGACTTTTTCACTTGTATTGATCTGAGTGATGATTATATGACCATACCGATAGCTGAAGATTTTCAGAAGTATTTGAAATTTTATTGGAAAGGGAGATTGTTTACATTTGTGGTTGTCCCTTTTGGTTTGGCATGTGCTCCTAGAGTTTTTACCAAGATATTGAAACCAATTTTTACTTTTGTCAGAAGTAGAGGTATTATGGCTTACTATTACATTGATGATTCATTGATAAAAGCTGCAGATTCAGACTTGTCTTCAGAAAACTGTAAAACCCTATTAGATTTGTTTGTTACTTGTGGGTTTAGAATCAATTATGAGAAATCTTCTCTGGTTCCCAATCAGATTATTACACATTTAGGTTTTGAGATAAATTCAATTAGTTTTACTGTGTCTTTAACCAGAGAAAAGATTGATAAGATTCAGAGTCTATGTAGAGAAGTCTTGGCCAAAAGGTTTGTGGTTATTCAGATTGTAGCGAAACTTATTGGTTTGTTTACATCCTCAATGAGAGCTGTTCGTTTAGGACCTCTTTATTTTAGAGTGACAGAAAGAGAAAAAACGTAAAATTTGAGTCGGGGCAGAGGTTATGATGATGTTATGTATTTGTCCGAGAGATCTGGACACAAGATACAATGGTGGTTGGATAATGTGGAGTTAATGAATGACATGTCCATTCGACCACCACAGCCTGGTGCTGTTTTAGAAACTGATGCTTCATTGGTTGGCTGGGGTGCCAAATGTTCAGAAAGTTACACCCATGGTTTGTGGTCTCTGTATGAATTTCTCTGCATATAAATTATTTAGAGTTGTTTGCCATATTTTTTGGATTGACATGCTTGTGCAAGTCATTCAAAAATTTACATATTCAGAGTCTGAGTGACAATGTCACGGCTGTAACATACATAAACAGTCAAGGTGGTACTTCTGAAAAACTCTCAAATCTTGTTAAGACTATCTGGTTATGGTGTGAGGAAAGGAAAATTTATATATCTGCAAAACATGTGCCAGGCAAACAGAATATTACAGCGGATAATCTTAGTCGGTATTTTGTTACCTATGGTGAATTGGAACTTGACGATACCATTTTTAAGAGAATTTGTTCTCATTTTTTCTTACCAGATCTTGATCTGTTTGCCAACAGGTTTAATACCAAATTACATAAATTTGTGTCCTGGTTTTCTGATCCAGAAGCTTGGGCAGTAGATGCCTTTACATTTGATTGGAATAGTCACTTACCATACATATTTTGTCCTTTCAGTTTGATCGGAAGAGTGCTGACAAAAGTAAGACAAGATCGGGTAAGAAAGGCTATAATTGTGATACCTCTGTGAGAAACCATACCTAGTTTCCAGATTTGTTACAAATGTTGGTAGACAAACCAGATCGACTTCCTCAGTAGAAGTTTCTTGTGACTTCAACTCAGGGAGACCCTCATCCGTTGGGCAAAAAAACTGAAACTAGTCGCATGTTGTATATCGGGCATAGCCTTAGAAGCAAAGGGGTTTCAGAACGGAACGAGCTACTAATATTATTAAAACATCATGGAGAAGGTCAACTAATAAACAATATGACCTTGTATGGAACCGTTGGCATCTTTGGTGTTCTAGGCAGAAAGTCAATCCTGTTAGTCACTCTGACACGCAGGTTGTGAACTATTTATCTGTGCTTGATGAGCAAGGAAAATCCTAGTGTTGCTAACACACATAAATGTATCGGACCATTCTAGATTTACTGTCGCTGAAAACGGTTCGTATGTAATCAAAATAAAAATGTTAATTTATATTATTTTTATGTGTGTTAAGAAGTCGGAACTCTCGTGTATAACTAGAAATTCATTCGAAATTTCAATTTCAGAAAAATAAAAACAAAACAAATTGTGCGTATGGATACGTGAACTGATACCACGTGACCATAACTTCTCGCGCCCTTTTCCATAGCATAGCGTGGGTGCATGAACTGTCATCGATTTTCCTGAGTTTGAAGAACAAATACTGGCAAAGTAATTAAACAAAAATCTTTTTGGTTTCAATTCTTTTTCAGAGGAAACATTGTCACGTCCTGACTGATAGTGCGAGATAGTTCAGACGCACTAGTCGCCCATTCAAATTGTAAACAAACTGACATCGTGACGAGAGCCATGTGAGTGAGTAATGGTGTTTAACGTCCCAGTCAAGAATATTTCACTTATATCGAGACGTCGCCAGCTATAGACGAAGGTGCAGAAATTTTGACTGTTCGTTGCGCTGATGGCATTATACAGCAGGGTTCTTTAACAAAGTTCCCATCCGAAAGAACCGTGACTTTCATTTGTAATGCCGAGTGTTTGGCAAAAGAACAGTCAGTCAGTCACTACCCACTTTCAAGTCTTGGGTCAGACGCGGCTGGGGATCGAACCCACGACCTCTCATTTACGGAGCGAGCACTCTACCAACTGAGCTACCGAAGTGGTTTAACGACGAGAGCCATGTGAACTTTAAACCTGACCAAGTTATAATTTGTATCGATGAAATATATTTACTAAAACTAATTTGCAAATTATCGAGAGTTTACTTGTTTATATGTATGTGTATGGAAAATGCTAAATAAAATGTCGTAATATAAGCTGCAGACGAAATAAATTGTCACGACCTGATAGTGCGAGGTAGTTCAATCGCCCATTTATATTGTCAACAAACTGACGTCGTGACGTGAGCCATATGAACTTGATTCAGTTAAAATTTGTATCGATGAATTAAATTTTTTTCTTGCAAATTATTGGGAGTTCAATTGTTTATATGTGTTTGCAAGATTCTGAATAAAATATCGTAGTATAAGCTGCAGACGAAATAAATTGTAGTGATGGCTAGAAATAGAATAGGTTTTCTCAAGTGAAGTCCGTTAAGCTGATGGTATAGAATTTTTGAATAATTCGGGCTAAAACAAGTAACACTTGCAGTACAAAATATTATATGGAGTGGAAATTGCATATTATACCAGTCTTGGTTTTACAGAATTCTGATATGTTGGCATTGATTGAGATATCACATGGTTTTTGAACATAGAAATACATGGTTTTTGAACAGGATTTTTAACATAGAAATGCATGTTTTTTAAAACAAGATTTTGAACATAGAAATACACGGATTTTGAGCATTTAATTACATAAATTATGAACAGTACGTGGTTTTTGAACACTGGAAATACAAGGTTTTAAATGTTGAATTACATGGTTTTCAATACCAAAAAAGGGATTTGCTTTGAATCTTTAAATATCACTTGGTTTTGAGTACCATTTGAAGATTTAACAAGGTTTTTGACTTCTTCATGGTGATTGTTTTAGTTTCACATTTACAGGAGTTTTGAATGCTACTATTGTATTGGCGACTTTACAGGAGTTTTAGTACTATCGTAATGGATTATGAATAGTACATGACCTATATCGCTAGTTTTAATTGACATTTACATGTAACAATGTAAGTGGTATTTTTAAGTTGGTGATCCATTTCATGGCAGTGGCATTATTGATTTTTAAATTGATACGGCGAAAAAAAATAAAATGGCCATGCACCATTACTTTTCAAAGACTGTCTCGGTAACCAGTGGTGACTTGTATTCAGTGTGATGTAAACATATCTTTTATACAGTTGCACATAAACCAACACATCATGTCTGACAATTGTTGTCAGTTGCTGTGTTCCGCTGATTTTCACCAAGGTTTTGAGGGCTTTTCTAGCACATGCAGAGGACAGCAATATGTTCCTTATTGTATGGTTTTCTTGATGAATGAATTACATTTTGTCATGTATGCAGGCGATTTAATTTATATGGAGTTGCAGAAACAGAAAAGATTCAAATCCTTCCGCCTGAACTCCCAAAGACTGTTTTGCTGCAGGGGTCTGTGTGTGGTTTTTCCATCATGAAAACTTATAGTGGCACTCTAGACGAAAACTATGTTGGAGATTATCCTCTCTTGCCAGTAGTCAGCACTGCAGCATTTTGTGACAACTTCCACAAAATCAGGAGTGAAAGCATGGGCTATTATAATAGCAAATAGTAATGCAATAGGTAGCTTCTTCAAATTAAATTAATTTTACATTTTTGATCCTCGTGCACGGAATTAACATGAACTTTGTTGTCCAAATGGAACTTGTATGCTTGGTGTTGTCAGATCATTGTTTAAATTGTGTTCATATCAAAATCAAAAATACTTATCCATTTCCGAATCACAATCCAGAAGCAAAGTAAAAACTTTGGAACTGACAAGTTAGGTTAGACACGTGAACTTCCATCAGGGAAGTGAGGCCGGGTGCTCCGGAAGGGTAAGCACCTCCTGTTTAGCTAGCTACACCCGTCACGTGTGTAATCAAAATTGTGTGAAAGGAACATGGAACTATGAGACGTCAAATATATCCAAGGCAATCCTGGACACAGAGACATCAAACTTATCAACAACACCGCGATGACGGCCATAAAACTTTTTGAGGGCCTTGACAAGCCTAGGCTTGCAATATCCCTGAGTCAACAATTTATTTGCAAGCAGCCTACTTCGTTGTACAAAGTCCCTGTAGTGGGAACAAGCTCTACCATAGCGTATTAATTGGGAAACAAATACACCATAAGCAGGAGAAGCAGGTATATTGCTGCATAAAAAAGGAAAGTTGACAATAGAAAAATTGAAGTCATCACGTTTGTCATAAAGTTTCAAATGTAGCCTTTCTTGTGCGTCATAATTCAGGTATAAGTTAGAGCATTATTTAGTTCAATGACATCAAATACATTGACCTCAATGCAATACGACCTATACAATATCAAACTTTCTGCTTCAAAGAGGACATCCAATAAATATGGTAACTTAGAGACTCTTACCATTGTTCCTCCTCATAATGAATTACATGTCATTTATGCAAGTACAAAATTGATCAAACCAATTCTGCTAACATAGATGTACCGGTAAAAATTAGGAAACCTCTGATATATGAAAATCAGTTGGTGCCCCAAAGTTATACCATAAAAGGAACAAAAAGGAAATCTCAAAATTCCATTCGAGAAAAAACACTGTTATGCCATGTCCCAAAACTAGCAAAAAATATTAAGTTAACTTTAGTGAGGGACAATAATAAAACGAGTCGTAAAACATTGAGCTTATTGATTTGCCCTTTCTTCAGAATAATGAACCATTTAGAAAAGAAAGAAAATTTGTGGTCCCCATCCAGCTCTTACAAAAAAACAAGGGTATCGGTATTGTCAAGGTTAATAGGGTAAACTGTTCTGTAAAAGATAATAATTCTGTAATTCACGCAGAGTGTGAAGCTCACATAGACAAAACTAATTCCATGGAGAAAGTGATTGAATTTTTTTAAGTATAAGTAGGTCAGGGACCTGAATATGTATTCTTGTTCTAAGACTTTCTTTCAGCATTTTATGATGTATGTTGATAGATTACCTTATCGATCATGGTACACAATTTCATGCACAAATATCTGACCGGAATTAAAAGTGTTAACAATAGGGAATGGATTTGTTTAACTTGTATGACTTCTTATAAGGCCCCCAAAATACCAAAAATACCTGCATGTTCTCATGCTAATGGTTTAAAATTTCCCGATAAACCTTTTGAACTTGATTTGACGCCATTAGAATAGAGACTTGTTGCAGCGAGGCTTCATTTATGCGGATTAGGGAGATGCCCAGGGGTGGACAATTAAATATACGAGGAAATGTTGTGAATGTGCCGGCGGATGTAAGCAACACAGTGAAAATGCTGCCGAGACTGTTAAATGACACTGAAACCATCCCCTTTAAATTTAAAAGGAAACTTACAGAAAGTTACAAACATCATGTTGTGAGACGACAGTTTCCAATTCAAATGGCAGCTGCAAAAACAATTCATGTGGACTGTGGGTTTAAGCCGTGTTTGTAATATATCTTCGTTACATATCCTGGAATTGAATGCAAGCAAGATATCAGTGTCAGGATCTGTCAAAGATGAAATGACGAGGTTAAGGTCGGAAGCAACAGTTAATGTATGTGTACCAAATCTGTCTCATTACTCCACTGCAAGATCAATTAGAATCTGCTTTCATAATTGTAGGCCTTTGCATAAACACATCATTTTGTGAAACTCGGTGCTTGCCATCTGATTCTGAAAATTATCAAATCCCTTTGATTTGTTACGTAGTGATTCTGCAATAAATTCTGAGTGTGATACTGTCAGGCCATTTCATGGTATGGCTGTTTATAGTAGAATTTTGGTTTCAAAGATATTGATGACAAAGAGTAATGAGATTGAGGTTATTGTTTTGAAAATTTTGAATGATACTGTAAATTTGTGTTTCATTTATTGCCCACCAAACATGCTTATTTCTGGTGGCAGATCTGGGCTTATACCATACCCACTATCGGGCTCCTAGCAAGATAAAGGATCTCATCTCTGTCAATTAAATTGTACAATCTTACGATTATTGCCTGTTTTGAGGAGTCACCACCTATCAGTCTATGTACTGCCTGAAAAAGTAAAGCATTGACTTGCTGTTCAGGCAAATTTAACACAGATTTTATGAACTCCCTTACTTTTTTATCCGTATCTCGGGGTTTTTTCACGGGGCACTCCAGCGACCGGATTACTTTAATCTTTCTTGGGACTCACCTTTTACAATTTCTTCTAGTTTAGGTACTGATTCCTTTGAATTTTATGCAATGCATCCTCCGTATATCCCGGTAACCCTCCACTCGGGTTTTTAACTCGAAAACCTGCGCGACACTAGAAACAAATTCTCAAGTTTGGAGTGTAAGTAAGCAAAACACTGCTGCATAGATTTATCTGAGTAAAGTTTTTCAATTTCACTCTCATTTGCTGCCATGTCTACTCAAATGTACAGGTATCTAACAAAAACAAAGTAATGGCGGGAACGACTGCACGGGCGAATTCTGCCCTCACTTTTATGTTCACAAGAAGTCTAAATTAATATATACTAACCCATGTCCAAATCACAATCCAGAAGAAAAGTAAAAACTTTGGAACTGACAAGTTAGGTTAGACACGTGAACTTCCACCAGGGAAGTGAGGCCGGATGCTCCGGAAGGGTAAGCACCTAATGATACCTTTGATGTTAAATGATGTCCTGAATGGCATTAATATGAATAATATATAGTTCCAAGATGTAAATATCAGGATATATGAGCTGACTGAAAAAACACGTCTACATGCTTGTGATCATAACCGGAAGCTCCTCGTTTCATGTAAGCTTGCTAAGCAGACAAAACATTTACCACAAGTATAATGACTTATAGCATACTAAATATTTTATTTGCTAGACAGACTAAAATATTTTAGTACAATGTTTTGAAATGAATGCTTACAAATTCTAAAGTTGATTCATTGTATATCAAGAATATCATAACATTATTTGACCATTACTTAAACTTTTGTTGAATTTTCATTTATATCAAGTGAGTGAGTGAGTAATGGTGTTTAACGTACCAGTCAAGAATATTTAAGTTACATCGAGATGTCACCAGCTATTGGCAAAGTTACAGAAATTTAGCCTGTGCTAATGACATTATGCAGCAGGGTTATCGTGCCACTCCTGCCATGGCACAGGACCTCGTTTATTTTAAGTTTCCATCCTAAAAGAACCGTGACTTTCATTTCATATTGCCATGTGCTCGGGAAAAAGAAGTCGCTACCCAATTTCAAGTCTTGGGTCAGACCCGACCAGGGATCGAACCCACAACCTCCCAGTTACAGAGCGAGCGCTCTACCAACTGAGCAACCACAGTGGTCGTAGTGAACGTAAATGGACAGCCATAATTTAATGTACTTGAAAAGATTGGGACCAGGTTGTATGTAAGCGTAGGACTTTCCTGTATCGTTCACGGTGGAAAATGTATTGACCCAAATAACAGGAGAGGAATAAAATCTGGCCCTTTGCACATCTGAGCAGGTTGGTCAATGACAATACCTTTGATTATCACTTATATCTTGGTGATCAATTGGCACTCCGTGACCTACATTGGACAAGGAGCAAAAATTACTCAATAGAAGTTTGTAATACATTTCTCACAATCCACAAGTTATGTCGGTTTACTTAACTTGCAAAGAGCAAGTGCACTAGTATAGGAAGGTCTGCTTGATTTCATGACCAATACTAATACTTATTGCATTCAAGTCGAGCGTTTTTAAGTGCTTTCATTTCTTTTATTATCAACAGTATGCCTTGTTTTTGTTTTGGGGTCCAATACACCTTGGGAAAATATTTATCACTAAGTTCTCTACAATGATAGACTTACAAGTTTCTGAATTTAATTACAAGCTTCTTAATTATCGGCATATGCTTCGTAGTTGGAAAAATGTATCTAGTAACTGCAGGACTTGTAATTGTAATAAAAATCAGAACACCTACTTTTCTCTTGCAAAAATGTTGATAGACTTTGGTCTAAAATTGGTGTAATCTAAAAATTCGTATTTCATGGAAGAATATTGTTATTGGTTCTACATGAACAGAATGATAAAATATTCTCTCTTAATGTTATTTCTTTTATTGCCTTTAAAATTTATAAGTATAAATGAAATATCGCTTTGATGGACAGAAAGAAACAAAAAGAATTAATTAATTTTGTCAAAAGTAGCTTGATCTTTTTATGCCGCTGTTATTAATCACATGAAAAAATATAGACTCACACTGTATCTTTTGAAATTAATACATGTCATATCTGATATTGTAAACACTTAAAGTAATATACATATTGTAATATCTGTGTAGTCAAAATGACTGGTTTTGTATTATTTTACTGCTTCTCATCACTTGAAAAAATACCCCATATCCAACACCAGACATAGCTTTTTTGGATGATAAGCATTGCAGGGACTGTAGGCAATAGAACCGACTAACCACCATTGTACCTGCTCTGCTTGTCATTCAACATAGCAAATGTCGAATTATTATTAGTATTATTATTAAAAATTCGTATTTCATGGAAGAATATTGTTATTGGTTTCTATCATGAACAGAATGGTAAAATATTCTCTCTTAATGATGTTATTTCTTTTATTGCCTTTAAAATTTATAAGTATAAATGAGATGTCGCTTTGATGGACAGAAAGAAACAAAAAGAATTAATTAATTTTGTCAATAGTAGCTTGATCTTTTTATGCCGCTGTTATTAATCACATGAAAAAATATAGACACACACTGTATCTTTTGAAATTAATACATGTCATATCTGATATTGTAAACACTTAAAGTAATATACATATTGTAATATCTGTGTAGTCAAAATGACTGGTTTTGTATTATTTTACTGCTTTTCATCACTTGAAAAAATACCCCATATCCAACACCAGACATAGCTTTTTTGGATGATAAGCATTGCAGGGACTGTAGGCAATAGAACCGACTAACCACCATTGTACCTGCTCTGCTTGTCATTCAACATAGCAAATGTCGAATTATTATTAGTATTATTATTATCCCTGTATCAACCTGATTTTATTGGATGATAAGTATCATTATAATTATATTCACTTGCCCTTCTGTAGTATTATTATTCTATTATTATTATTATTACTAAATTCACCTATCCTCATGACCAAGCTTCTATCGGATGATAGGCATTTTAGGGAACTGTAGGTAGGAAATGACCCAATCACTCCTTACCTGCTACCTGTCTTATATTATTATTATGTAATTCATATCATTATTTAATTCATTTAATTGTATTTATATATTTATTGTTATTCTGTTATTTTTATATAATAAAAGAAAAAAACCAGTATGCCTTGCTAGATACCCTACAAGCACCATTGAGTTTGGAAACAGCTGTTATTACTTCAGTAGCAACACTACTGGTGTGTCCATGGATGCAGCAAACACAAGACCTTCTACCAGGGAACTAAGGTCGGGTGATCCGCAAGGGTAAGCATCTCCCTCCTGTTTTAACTAACTACGTCGGTAATGTGTGTAATCATAATGAACGAAAAGAACATAGAAAATTTGTGTGGGACGTCAAAAATATCCAGGGCAATTTTGAATACAGAGACATCAAGTGACATTTTAAGCAATTCATTCAAAACATTGCCAATCTTCATTATAATTTATGTTTATGCTCTGTATATTGATATAAACATTTGTATATGATAAGAAAACGTATTTTCTTAATGGTTTTTATAAGTAGCGTTTTACAACATCCATAAGATATTTACCACTGCTGTAGCTCAGTTGGTAGACTGCTCGCTCCGTAAGTGGGAGGTCGTGTGTTCGAGCCCCGACCGAGTCTGACCCAAGACTTGAAAGTGGGTAGTGACTGTTCTTCCGCCAAGCACCATACAGTGACCACTACTGTTACTCAGTTGGTAGAGGCAGCTCGCTTCGTACACGAGAGGTTGTGGGTTACAACCCCGTCTTGGCCTTAACCAAGATTTGTTAAAAGATTTAAAATGAACGTACTGGTGTCATTCTGAAGAGACCATAAAACCCCATGTCCCGTGTCACGAAAGGTGCAGCACGTAAAAGAAACCTCCCTGCATACTGACCTGAGCGTACTGCTAAGGCAAAAATTATTAAACTTCGCCTATAGCCGGTAACGTATCGATATAAGTGAAATGTTCTTGACATAGACCAAAACCCCATTAATAAATCATGATTCAATCCATCAACCAATCAATCTTTTACAATAAATTTATGGCTGGATGGAACCGATGAGAACGAAGAGTGCAAGTGGATTTGGTCATCCACCGGACAGGAGATCACATACTTCAACTTGGACAAAGCCCATAATGAACCAGATGTTTGTAGGACTCAAAACTGTTTTATATAAGTCATCAAGGAAATTAATACAAGTGCTACGACGTCGGATGCTGACAATATATAAAAGTCATCTAGGAAATTATTACAAGTGGAACAACACAGGATGCTGACAATATATAAAAGTCATCAAGGAAATTATTACAAGTGGTACGACACAGGATGCTGACAATATATAAAAGTCATCTAGGAAATTATTACAAGTGGAACAACACAGGATGCTGACAATATATAAAAGTCATGTAGGAAATTATTAAAAGTGGTACGACGCCGGATGCTGACAATATATAAAAGTCATCTAGGAAATTATTACAAGTGGTACGACGCCAGATGCTGACAATATATAAAAGTCATGTAGGAAATTATTACAAGTGGTAAGACGCCGGATGCTGACAATATATAAAAGTCATGTAGGAAATTATTACAAGTGGTACGACGCCGGATGCTGACAATATATAAAAGTCATCAAGGAAATTATTACAAGTGGTACGACGCCAGATGCTGACTATATATAAAAGTCATCTAGGAAATTATTACAAGTGGCACAACGCCGGATGCTAACAATAAATAAAAGTCATCTAGGAGGTTATTACAAGTGGTACGACGCCGGATGCTAACAATAAATAAAAGTCATCTAGGAGGTTATTACAAGTGGCACGACGCCGGATGCTGACAATATAAAAGTGGTACGACGCCGGATGTTCCAAACAAAGACTAGACTACGTGTGTGAATTGGAATTCAGGTATTTTACCTCCTTAATCAAGTTATGTCACAACCCAACATGAATCACTATTACAAAATATGTGATAGGCCCGCGATACAGACCAGACAGCTTTTTGTAAAAAAAAAAATAACACTCGTATAGTGACCTTTATGACGCCGTTCTGTTACGCAGATTTCCATAAAATAGAGTCATTATTTGGTCTTATAAACATGTTAAAGCTTACGTGGCTTCACTTTAAGTCCTGTCTCACAGGCAAGAAAATGAATACAGGAAAACCATGTATATATCAAAAGCTGAAGAAGTAATTAAGACCAAAACAAACGCACGTAGAAAGAAACAAAAACGACGCAGTATTAACATAATATTATATTGAGGTCTACCCTGAATTTGCTTAATGAAAACAAATTGGCTATAACTGGTACCTGATGATTAGGTATATGATTTCGTCGGTAAAAAAGTTAATAGTTTTTTAAAAGAACTTTGATTCCCTTTTTAAACAGATGTAAAGTGTGTAGACAAAATGTTTCTAAGTTCAAGAAGAATGTGTTGGGTACATTTATAAGCGTTACAGTAATATGCGATTGTGGAGACGTAGAAGAGTGATCAGGCCAGCCAATGAAACAGAACATGCCTGCGGGACATTTTGTTATTGCAGGGACAATTATCGTTTCTGGTTGTAGTCCAGTGACGGGCTTTGAATCTGACAAAACATGCATCCATTGCAACGATTTCTGCAAGGACATACCACTATATGCAGACAGCATACATAGTGCCAAGCATTAATTCTGTGTGGCAGCTGCATTAGATTCAGTTGTAGAAGAGGGACGTTCTCTAAAACTTGGAGACGATGCAAGATGTAGTCCTAGACATATTGCGAAATATGGGTTCGACAACAGTTTAATGGATTTAGAAAGATCCAAAATTGATGATAACCAAGGTGTTGATATATTATATCCAGTAATGATTATTTGTTTATTTATGTAGACCTAAAATTTCAAATTATGTCTTAACTTGGTCTAAATTGTTAATTCAAAATATTGGGAATAAAGTCTTGATTTTTTTTCAAAAAAGTAATCAAATCTGTAGTAGTTTAACGTTGACATAGAAACCAGTTCTTATATCATTTGTTATAGAAAGAGTTGGTGGTAGGTTAGATTTCTATAATACAATGAGAAATTTTTCAACAACTCATTGGTTGTCGTTCCAACTTTCACAATATTTGTTGATGCGTATCAATTTTCCTGAATTTCAAATTACCATATAAAAAAAGCATCACATCTGCGAAAATATTGAACATTCTGTTTAAACATTGTAAATGCAGTTACCGGCATTTGATTTCTGGAATTTCGGGTCTGTTCCGTTGTTTTTTTTATGGTTTTTAATGTTCTACGTTATCTTTCCTTGTGTAGCATGCTGTCTGTGTGATTTTTGCGTTTTTGAGAGCCCAAAGAAGTGCGTATATTATAGTTTTTGTTTGTAAACATTATGATTATTCCAGGTGAAAGCAATTAATATTATTAATATTTGTAACTTTTTTAGTTGTTCACGCCAACAAATTGTATGTAATAAGGTTTAAAATACCTCTTGCAGCAGACTTGCAGTAAAATATTTACTCACAATGGTAAATATTTGCACACAGTTGCTGTTTGTAAATTAAAGTGTATTTTAACCCACCTTGCACGCCTACAAGAATTTTCCGTTCGAATCGGTCGAAAACATTTGCCATGTAAACCATATTATTTATTTAGATCTCGGCAACGGTTCAGACTAAAATGAGAATTCTGGGTCAATGCAAAGTGTCCAATTGACACAATACTTAGTATCTCCAATCGTATTTACTTGACTAAACTTAGGCTAAGTCTACATACATTTGAAATTGAACAAGGTCGACACAAAAATATTCCTGTTCCAGTGGGTATGTGCAACACCTCAGGTATAGAAAATGTTCATTTTCTTCTTTCGTGCCAGCTGTACGCACCTAATTAACTCCTTTCAAATTATATGCATACCTCAAATGCTCTTATCAGAACGAGGCTAAGTGAACAAGCTACATCTGTAACATTCTATAACATGGCTACATCCAGTGTTTCAGAAATAAAAATTGATAGTAAATCCAAACAACATTGTTGTGTTCCTTTATGTACTTCGGATGCAAGATATAATCCTTATTTAAATTTCCATCATATTCCAAAAGATCCTGACATAAGAACACAGTGGAAAATAAAGATAAGAAGAGATGAGGACACACATTTCAAAGTAAGTATTTTACTATTTACATACATTTTACCTTATGAAATATATTAAACACACCCTTAAATTTGCTGTACATGTATTTATATAATATTTTTTAAAATTTTCTATCTATTAATAAGTATATATTTTATTTGCAAATGTATAAATATCTGCTTACTTTTTAATTGCCGATAACATCATCGACCGTTTTGTACTCTAAGCACTTTATGCCAGAGGACTATATTAGCTGGACTCCCAGTAAGAAAAGTTCTGAATAAAAATGCCATACCGAGTATTTTTGACTGGTCAAAAGAGGCAGATCCGAGACGTGCCCTAAAGAGAACAAGAGGCCCAATAGGGCCTGTACCGCTCACCTGGGCCGTTAACAGCACAAAAACACAATAAATACTACATTTAAGGAGCAATAACTCTGATGTGGATATTTATGAAACTTGCTACTCATATCTGTGACCTTGACCTTTTAACCAATGACCATAATCTATATATCAAAATGATGATTGCATCAATACCAACAATATTCTAAAATACATGCCTATACAAAAAGTTCATAGTTTTCGAGATAATGAATCTTTTTGGTATTGTTTTGCAACCGTAACCTTGACCTTTGGACCCATGACCTTTTTCTATACATCAAAAAGATCGTTGTATTAATACCTACAATATTCTAATATAAATGTCTGTATAAAAAGTTTATAGTTTTCGAGATAATTAACGATTTTGGTATTGTTTTGCTAATGTGACCTTGACCTTTGGACCCATGACCTTTTTCTATACATCAAAATGATCGTTGTATCAATACCTACAACATTCTAATATACATGCCTATACAAAAAGTTAATAGTTTTAAAGATAATGAACCATTTCAGTATTCTTTTGCATCTGTGACCTTGACCTTTAAACCAATGACCTAAATCTATATATCAAAATGATTGTTACATCAAAACCAAGAACATTCCAATATACATGCCTATACAAAAAGTATATAGTTTTCAAGATAATTATTGATTTTGGTATTGTTTTGCTACTGTGACCTTGACCTTTGGACCCATGACCTTTTTCTATACATCAAAATGATTGTTGTATCAATACCTACAACATTCAAATATACATGCCTATACAAAAAGCTTATAATTTTAAAGATATTAAACTTTTCAGTATTCTTTCGTATCTGTGACCTTGACCTTTAAACCAATGACCTAAATCTATATATCAAAATGATCGCTGTATCTTTACCTACAACATTCTAAAATACATGCCTATACAAAAAGTTCATAGTTTTCAAGATAATGAACCATTTCAGTATTCTTACACATCTGTGACCTTGACCTTTGAACTAATGACCTAAATCTATATATCAAAATGACCGTTACATCAATACCAACAAAATTCCAATATACATGCCTATACAAAAAGTTTATAGTTTTCAAGATAATTAACCTTTTTGGTATTGATTTGCTACTGTGACCTTGACCTTTGGACCCATGACCTTTTTCTATACATCAAAATGATCGCTGTATCTTTACCTACAACATTCTAAAATACATGCCTATACAAAAAGTTCATAGTTTTCAAGATAATGAACCATTTCAGTATTCTTACACATCTGTGACCTTGACCTTTGAACTAATGACCTAAATCTATATATCAAAATGACCGTTACACCAATACCAACAAAATTCCAATATACATGCCTATACAAAAAGTTTATGGTTTTCAAGATAATTAACCTTTTTGGTATTGATTTGCTACTGTGACCTTGACCTTTGGACCCATGACCTTTTTCTATACATCAAAATGATCATTGTATCAATACCTACAACATTCTAATATAAATGCCTATACAAAAAGTTAATAGTTTTAAAGATAATGAACCATTTTAGTTTTCTTTCGCATCTGTGACCTTGACCTTTAAACCAATGACCTAAATCTATATATCAAAATGATCGTTACATCAAAACCAACAACATTCCAATATACATGTCTATACAAAAAGTTTATAGTTTTCAAGATAATTAACCTTTTTTGGTATTGATTTGCTACTGTGACCTTGACCTTTGGACCCATGACCTTTTTCTATACATCAAAATGATCATTGTATCAATACCTACAACATTCTAATATAAATGCCTATACAAAAAGTTAATAGTTTTAAAGATAATGAACCATTTTAGTTTTCTTTCGTATCTGTGACCTTGACCTTTAAACCAATGACCTAAATCTATATATCAAAATGATCGCTGTATCTTTACCTACAACATTCTAAAATACATGCCTATACAAAAAGTTCATAGTTTTCAAGATAATGAACCATTTCAGTATTCTTACACATCTGTGACCTTGACCTTTGAACTAATGACCTAAATCTATATATCAAAATGACCGTTACATCAATACCAACAAAATTCCAATATACATGCCTATACAAAAAGTTTATAGTTTTCAAGATAATTAACCTTTTTGGTATTGATTTGCTACTGTGACCTTGACCTTTGGACCCATGACCTTTTTCTATACATCAAAATGATCGCTGTATCTTTACCTACAACATTCTAAAATACATGCCTATACAAAAAGTTCATAGTTTTCAAGATAATGAACCATTTCAGTATTCTTACACATCTGTGACCTTGACCTTTGAACTAATGACCTAAATCTATATATCAAAATGACCGTTACACCAATACCAACAAAATTCCAATATACATGCCTATACAAAAAGTTTATGGTTTTCAAGATAATTAACCTTTTTGGTATTGATTTGCTACTGTGACCTTGACCTTTGGACCCATGACCTTTTTCTATACATCAAAATGATCATTGTATCAATACCTACAACATTCTAATATAAATGCCTATACAAAAAGTTAATAGTTTTAAAGATAATGAACCATTTTAGTTTTCTTTCGCATCTGTGACCTTGACCTTTAAACCAATGACCTAAATCTATATATCAAAATGATCGTTACATCAAAACCAACAACATTCCAATATACATGTCTATACAAAAAGTTTATAGTTTTCAAGATAATTAACCTTTTTTGGTATTGATTTGCTACTGTGACCTTGACCTTTGGACCCATGACCTTTTTCTATACATCAAAATGATCATTGTATCAATACCTACAACATTCTAATATAAATGCCTATACAAAAAGTTAATAGTTTTAAAGATAATGAACCATTTTAGTTTTCTTTCGCATCTGTGACCTTGACCTTTAAACCAATGACCTAAATCTATATATCAAAATGATCGTTACATCAAAAACCAACATTCCAATATACATGTCTATACAAAAGGTTTATAGTTTTCAAGATAATTAACGATTTTGGTATTGTTTTGCTACTGTGACCTTGACCTTTGGACCCATGACCTTTTTCTACACATCAAAATGATCGTTGTATCTTTACCTACAACATTCTAATATACATGCCTATACTAAAAGTTAATGGTTTTCAAGATAATGAACCATTTTAGTTTTCTTTCGCATCTGTGACCTTGACCTTTGCACCAATGACCTTAATCTATATATCAAAATAATCATTACATCAATACCAACAATATTCTAATATACATGCCTATATAAAAAGTTTATAGTTTTCGAGATAATAAATAATATTAGAAAGGTAAAAAATTAGGTCATGACCTTCATAATTGACCTTGACACCATTTAGAAGGTAATTACAAGAATATGTCAAAACTGAAAACCCCATGTCATTATCTGGTCATATAGTCAAGTTATAACAATTTAAAAATATTTTGCGATTTTTGCAAATTTAAACGCAAAAACGCGTAACCTAATTTTAAACAAAATTTCATGAAATGAACAAACTTAAAGGTTAAGACTATGTAGAATCCAAATATCACATCAGTTTTTGCCTCCAATGAGTGGTTTAAGAGAAGAAGATTTTTTTAGGTTTTGTCTATTTTTAGTAACAGCGGCCATCTTTGATATTCGATCATCATGATTTGAACAAATTATAGTTAGACTCTGTCAAAGACCTTCCATGGCAAATTTGGTTTCATTTGGCCCAGTAGTTTCGGAGGAGAAGATTAAAGTTTACTGACGCACGCACGCACGCCTCGCCATGCCATAAGCTCACATGGCCTTTGGCCAGGTGAGCTAAAAATAGTGGTAACATTCCGGAAGTATTGAAGAGGATATTGCTATGCAACCACCTGAATGCACTTCTGAATCAAGTGATTGTATGACCCTTATCATGCAAGACAACGTTAGCGTAAAGAACAAGAAAAAAGATAAAAAATACAGGAGCTTTCAAAACAGTTGGAAATGAAAATGAAGGAATGTGACAAACTTAGAAGTCAATTACAGCTAGAGAAATTTGGGGTTAACCGTTTTTCTTTTGATAATAGCATGATTCGATTATCGGGTTCCAAACATACAAGTTGTTCATTTAGTTCTTAAATGTATTGAACCAACTGCACAAATATGCAGAGTGCATACTATCAAAGTAGCGAAACTATAAACCTAGCTTGAAGGAAAAGGTGTATGCTTTCAATTGAAGAGGTTTTTATGTTCCTTTGCAGATTAAAGGCAGGACTTGTAGAACAAGATCTTGGCGAACGATTTAGCTGTTTGTTCTCTAGCTAATGTAAGCAGAAAAATAGTAACTTTTTATATTTTGGGAAGTATACCTATTCGGTTAACGAAAGAGAAAATTGACGAATTTATGCCAGAATGTTTCAAAAAACTATCCAAAACAAGAGTAATAATTGACTTCATAGAAATCAGAACACAACAGCCTTCTTCTTTAGCTGTAATTCGAACTACAAAGGAACCAATACATTTAAAAGACTTATGGGTATTGCACAACATGGAGCTATAACACGTTTCTTCATTGTATACTGGCTGTATTTCAGATGATGACATTAGAAAATGTCTGACTTTTTAGATCTGCTTGAACCAGGAGACAACGTAATGACAGATAAATGTTTCACAATACGCAAACGTTTGGCGGGAAAAATGAGTATTTTATAATATACCATAATTCCTTAGCAGAAAGCGATCTTTCACATTATCTGAAATCCAAGATACAGAACAAACTGCTCAGCTTAGAATCCACATAGAAAGGATGAGCAAACGTATAAAAGAAAACCATTTATTCGATAATCCGATCCCGATGTCATTAGTAGGTTCAATTAACTATGGACTTGCATGTCTTCTTGCCAATTTTAATGGTCCGATAGTTCAGTCGTGGTCGTAACAACTAAGTATAAAAGTTACAAGTAGTAGGGAAAAAATTCATTCAGTCTTTCACTTGTTGCCATAGTACATTGTCGAAGTGAATTGTTTCCAAATGATCCTCGTTCTCACACCACATTTACAAATCACACCATGTCAGACCATTCACAGCAAGTTGAGACAATACTTGATAATTATATGAATGATTTCGCTTGATACTTAGGACTACCGGTTTAATCTTTTTAAGTAATTTACTTCAAGAACACTGGACGTACTGGGACATTTGATTTCTAATAAGCCAAAAGGTTGGTTACGCTCTGGGTTGTAAACTTTTCTATCGAAACTTGCTGCCAACCATGGTACCGAAAAACTCACGACGACAGATACCGCAAGGATACATGTTAACTTTGTTCCCTAACTTGCATGAATATTTCACCAACGGCAACTGGTTTACATGCAAGTCCACGTCGCATAGCAGCTGTTGCTACATTATTTGTTGACTTCAATCAGTCAGCCAAAGTCTCGAAATCTTTCCATATTTTGTAAATATCCTATTCTTTAGAAGCCGTTATTCTATGTTTGCGTATTTTATACCATAAGTGGGTAAGACTTTGTAAGCGGGACTGTAATTCACATTTGTTTATTTCTTGCAAAGATAAGAGTTAGACCTTCAAAATCAACAGATTGTGCCATACGTACTGTGATGCTGTGTCATCAATTACTGTTTCATGGTTGTACATTTTACTGTCCTCTTCTTTCTTCTTTAGTTCACGCTTGAGTTTGTTTTCTTCCCTTTGTCTTGGTGTTGAATCCTTGACTATAACACATCAGGATAGCGTCACTTCCGGTCGAAGATGGAAGCCTTTTCCAAAATCTGATGGAGGAGAAACAAAATCCAAATTATTATTCAGCTACAAGTACTGGTAACATCAAGTTGTGAATCATAGCTGAAATTGACCCTTTATATTGTGCTTTTCACATAACAATAATATTTTCATCCTATATCGAATTATATGCCATATATACGATCGCACCATACAATAAGGATTGCCTTGTTGATTGCTCATCGTGGAAGACCTAAATAAATATCGCCTTGTTTGATTGTTCATCTCAATTTTTTGAACATTTTCTGATTTTCAGAAAACCGTGCAAACAGTTAAGAGCATGTTTAATAAAGCTCACAATGCTAACAGAGACCATAATATAAGTTTTCTGGAGTACCGGACCACTCCTCTAGCAATCGGTCTTTCACCAGCACAACTTCTAATGGGTCGCAGACTTAGGTCGTTGTTGCCTAATACCAAGCATCAGCTTACACCCGAGAGTATATCGGGCAAGAACATACGTTCTAAAATGCGCGACCGCAGTGCTACACTAAAATCATTTTACGATCGTCAAGCGAAACCACTTAGCAGGTTAACTGTTGGCCAGTCCGTTAGATTCCAGCAATTTCCGGACAAGAAATGGCGTCCAGCTGTCATCACCGATCAGCATGGTGATCGTTCGTTTTCAGTTCTGACGGAGAATGGTAATGTTTATCGCCGTAATCGTAAACACTTAATCGAGTCTAAGGATAACAACATTAGGTCTCCAGAGTATGATGTTATTTCCAACCCTACTCAATCTCAGCAAGTTGAACCCCTAACCAAAGTTCCCTGTTCATTTAAGTCAGAACTCTCTGAACCACTCCCTACTTGTACATCTACTATATCGGACCCTTGACCTTATTCCTCTAGTCCACCATCTCCACACCCTCCAAGTAACTATGTTACTAGCTCAGGTCGTGTTGTAAAAACTACAGTATTTCCATCTATGTAAAATAACATTCGTTTGACAGTTGTCAATAATGATCTGTATTTTCTGTGTTTGAATTATCTAATTTTTTTATTAGTTGTACTTCGTAATATTTGTATTTTGCGTCTATTTACTTCATTAGTTAGAAATTGTGTATTATGTGATGTATTTGGTATCGATTGTGTAAAAGACATCTCCAACCTACCTGTATACGCTGACTATGACCGTGAATGTGAACTAAACACGGGGGCGCTTTCAAAATTTAACTTTGCATTATACTAGTATATATAATATATTGCACATACCATATATTATATTATAGTCTGTCCACGATTTGATGACACAGCGGTTATAAACACGGACGGCTTAAATAACACATACAGGTGTAAATAGCGTATTAACGTATGGGTACAATCACGCCGACACACGGTTTATTCGCTACAATTACCCTAATATTAAAATGATGACCTTTATAGGCAAACAACATCATATAAGATATTCCACACAATAAATTGGTAGTGTTAAGATTCAAGATAATACATTCTCGTACCTCGGACAGAAAAATCTCACGCGCACACCAGTGCTAGATTTTTGTGTCTTGTCCAGTTTGTCTGGTACTGCCTCACGCGACAATTGAACAATGAGGATGACGTATCCGATCATGTGCTTGACGTCATCAAAACAAACGCTTTCTTTAATTATTTTTTAAAATATGTTTTATTTTATTTCTTATTCAAAATATTTTATTGTCAGAGTTGTTCTATATTTGCATTGATTACAAATCGTTGATATCTTAAAATTTTGAAGTGTTGTCGATCGGATTATTTTCAAAGTGCGGATTTGTACAATGCATAAAGTGTCCAAAAGAATGCAAGAAGTCCCATGAGTGTACGTGTTTTGTTTTGTACGTATTACAGTTATAAACAATTTAATAGTACGAGAAATATAATCTGTCACCTGGTTGTGACCGATACCGGTTGATCTCAGTCTCGGGTGATGTGATGTAACATATCCCAATCTCGTCAAAGCCTCGATTGGGATATATGTTACATCGCATTCGACTGAGATCATGCGGTATCGGTCACAAACAGGTGTCAGATTCTATTATACACAGTGTACGTGCCTACTTTATAAATTGAATATTACTCGTGATGTAGTAAACTATATGAACTCCTAAGTTACCTACACATAAACGAACTGATCCATGATAATATTTAAGTTAAAGTTCAATCGGACGGGTCAATGTTATTTACCTATTCCAGGAGTTTTTTATCATTATTAGTAGTAGTATAGGTAAACAGCATTTACCTGTCCGTTTGACCTTTTATTAGGAATATTCATATAGAAGGATCCACCCAATAAATTGGTAGTGTTAAGATCCAAGTTAATACATACACAGAACACAGGTGTACTCTATTAGGTGAGTATATTTCATGATGTATACAAAATAAACACTTGTGCTCCCTACACAGATGTACTTGGTCTGTGATAAATATTTAAATTAAAGGTTTAACGGACAAATCAAAGTTGTTTGCCTATAGTAGTAGTAGAGATATTATGAAACAGTAGAGAGTCACAAGAGGAAACTGGGAAAATTTGAATGTTGCTGTTTCTGCAAAAGATGGAACTTATAGTGTCTTTTAAAAGTCTGGTATAGAACCTCAACAATTATATTACAGTGGACAGAGAAACGCTCAAGTTTTCGTTACAAGTTTACCAAACATAAAACTTAATTCGGAACTTCAATTTCCTGCCAAATGTTTCATTCTAGCAGCTAAGATTTTTCCAAGTATATGTATTCTTTAGTAACCCTTTACAAAAGACATCAAATAAATAGAAAAACTCAAAATATAAGACATAAATATGAAAAGTTAAACGAAGTTGAACAAGGAATCCGGGAAATACAAATCTACACGACTGTTGGAGCACTTTAAAGATTGTTGAGACGTAAAATTTCTTCTAACGGTTGTTGACATTTTCAGCATTTTCTGTCCGGTGTAAACGTCTCTTTCGTTTGTAAATGAAAACCGTACTTGTACAAACAGTCTAACTTTATTTTTTAAATTCCTATTTTAAGGGAAAATATAGGTATCTAAAAGTTTGTCTAGTTGATATAAAAAAAGACGGAGCTTTTTGGAATTGGTCGTGTTTTATATTTAAAAAAAAAACAAAGTTTTGATATAACCCCTTATTTAGTTCACATTTACGGTCAAAGTCAGCGTATACAGGTATGTTGGAGATGTCTAATAGCAATTATGGACACTATAGACATTCTTTTTTTTTTGTTTTAAATATTTTTATTACTCTATATATGTTACAGAAACAGAATTATCAGGCATTATCAAACCATTTTTACATACATCTATTTTTATAACACCATATTAATCCAATAATTTTTTAACAAATTCCCAATTAATTCTAATTTTGTGTACCCTTGTCGTGGAATACTGATATGTGGAACACATTTCGATCTGTTTGTAGAGACGTATCTTTTCTATTGCAAGATTATATTGAGGAAATGTATTGGACATTCTACATATGTGAATATAGTATTTAATTATCAAAATACATAAGTTTAAAATGTCAGGGTGATTAATTTGCGCTTGTATTCCGAACAAAACATTATCTACTTTATTTTCTATATTCACGTTGCATTTAATTTTAAGTTGATCGAAAAAAGTGTTCCATATATTTTTACATACTGACAATCAAAGAATAAATGTTGTACAGTTTCTTTTACTTCCCTACAAAAAGTGCATAGTTCAGTTTCAAGAAGTTTGCATTTCATTAATCGACTGTTTGTAAAATAAATATTGTGGTTAATTTTATACTGAAAAGCTTGAAGTTTTGTATCATCGGTAACCAGAAAACATAATTCGTATGCATTTTTCCAAAAATCATCACCATATTCAGTCCCTATTTTTTTTATGCCAAATTTCTTTTGTTTTAATTTCTTTTATGTCTAAATTGTCTAAATAATATTTGTAAAATATTTTGGAAACTTTTTTCTTTTCTTTCAGTTTAGAAATAAAACTATTTCTGGCTTCTCTAAGCGGAACTTCTTGTAACTGAATTGCACTTTTCCAGTTTTTTGGAATTGCATTTATCAAGCTATAATAATTTAAATAATTAACTTTAAAATCAACCTTAGCTGTAAACTCATCATAAGACATAATGTTCCCTTCATCATTTGTTAAATCCTTTATAAAATAAATATTATTTTTGCCCATGTTTTCCAAAAGACTGTTTTATTATTTATTCTAATATTCGGATTAACCAGAGATATTGTGAAATTACGTCATTTGGGGTTGTGGTGTAATTATTTTGTAAATTAGCCCATGCAGTAAATACCGATCCCCAGAATTTATTAAACAAAGGTATGATTGAAGCCAATCCCTCTTTGTGAATATAAAAAACATTATCACCCCCAAACTCTTCGAGATCATCCAGAAGCAGACATTTCCATGGTGAATGGCAGAGCGGATAGAATATTTTCTGTACCCATGAAATCTTTAAAGCATGACAAAAGGACTTGATATGTGGTACCTTTAAACCACCTTCATCGTAATTTAAAACCAATATATTTCGTTTTATTTTATCCACCTTGCCATTCCATATGAAAGAGAACATCAATCTATTTATTTCGTTTATTATGTCGTCTGGAGGATCTGGAAGAACAGTAAATAGCTGTACAAGGATAGGTAATGCTAAAGTTTTAATCACCGTCACTTTTCCTATCAAAGATAAACTTCGGAATGACCAATCATTCAGAAGCTTCTTAAAGGACTCAAGTTTATCTGTATAATTTTCTAGGTAAAAATCTATATCTCCAAATTATACTTTATACCCAAAAGTTTGAAATTTCCTTTTAAATTCCATTCTATTTTTCTATCAGTTATAGTTTATCACCACAACCCCGTTTTACCCCAATCCATACAGCTTGGGTTTTATCGAAATTAGCTTTTAAACCGGAACAGACAGAGAAGTCATCTATTAATTTTAATGCTTTATTTAGGGTTTTTGGGTCATCGTCGAGTATCAAAACAGTATCATCAGCATATTGATTTATCAAATATTCTGTATCTTTGATCTTGATGCCATTAATATCGGTGTCGTTTTTTATTGCTGCACTAAGTACTTCTACTGCAAGAATGAATAGGTATGGGGATAAGGGATCACCTTGTCTCACTCCTCGTTCAATGTTAAAAAAGGTAGAGCAAAATCCATTATTTAAAATACAACTGTTAGCACTATTATAAAAAGTGTGAAACCATTTAATTATTGAATCACCGAAACCAAAAAAACTTAAAGTTCGTTTAATGAAAGACCATTCGAGTGAATCAAATGCTTTTTCGAAATCTAAAAGAAGTAAAATTCCCGGAACACCGGCATTCTCTGTTTTGTCAATAAGATCCATAACTAATCGGTTACATTCTCCAATAAATCTCCCTTTCATAAAACCAACTTGTGATTCTGATATAAGGTCATCTAGGACTGATTTAATTCGTTTAGCAATAACAGCTGATGCAATTTTATAGTCTACATTTAACAACGATATAGGGCGCCAATTTTTAAGAAAATGTTTTGGTTTTCCTTCCTTAGGCAAACAAGTTATAACTCCCTGCCTTTGTGTTATTGACAGAAGTTCTTTATCATAGCCAAAATTTAGAGAATTTACTACAAATTCACTAATGTCTTTCCAAAAAAACTTGTAGAATTCACTGTAAACCCATCTAACCCAGGGGATTTTCCATTATTCATATTTTTTAATACTTCAAGACATTCGAGATATTTAAGGTTACCTTCTAGTGAATTACGTGTGTCTTCGTCTATAAAATTAAAGAAAGGATTTTCAGAATTTAGGAAGTAATCAACATTGTTAAATGTAGGATTTTTTGTTGAATATAGCGATTCGTAATACCGTTTCTGTTCCTCTAAAATGTCTTTTTGATTTTCGATTTTGGTATCATCTTCTAAAAGAAGAAACGGAATAGTTTTTTCAACATAATTTCGCTTTTCTAAATTACAGAAGTACTTTGTTCCCTTTTCCCCTTCTACTTTCCATCTAGCTTTGGATCTCATTATTATCCCCCGAATTTTTTCTTCTCGTAGTGACTTTAATTTATTTTCTAATTCAATAATGATGGTTTCATTTGCGTTTTGTGAGTGATAAAGTGATTTGAGTTTATTTTCTAAATCTTTTTCCCCTTTTTGTTTTTCTCTTTTCTTAAAAGATGAGTAAGAAACAGTTTTACCCCTAATCATAAGTTTTATCATTTCCCATAAAAGCTGATCATTTATATTGTATTTTTCCACCCCATCTGTATCCTTATAACTATACTGTTGTACGGTATCATATATACATGTTTTTACTATATTTATATATTCTGGGTCCGATAATAAACTATTATTGAATTTCCAAATCCCCCTACCCCGTTCTTGTTTTAAAAAATTAAAGGTGAGACTTACTGGAGAATGATCCGATTTATATTTTATATCAATGTCGCATTCTGTAACAAATGTATGTAAATCCGATGTAATCAGAAAGTAATCTAGACGACTCTGTTTTTTATTTGGACCATGCCAACTGTACCTTAGTAATTCGGGATGGAACTCTCTCCAAGTGTCTATTAAGTCTAAATCAGACATCATTTTATGAATTTGGGACTGGGATTTAGGGTTGTTGTTTTTGTTGTAATTTTTTGTGTCAATACTATAGTTTAATGGGACATTAAAATCACCTCCAATTATTACGGACGTATTACCAATTACATCTATTTTACGCTGTAGTGATTCAAAAAATAGAGGACAATCGTTATTTGGGCCGTAAATTGCTGCTAATGTTAGCCTGTTTCCCTGTAGAGAAATGTCCAAGATGATATAATTCCCATTGGGATCAATAATCTCCTTATGGAGTTTATACTCAAACGAATTTTTAAAAAGTATGATGACTCCTCTGCTGTTGCTGGCGAAAGAGCTAAATATAGCTTTATACCCCCACTCATTTCTCCATATATTCTCTTTTTCTTTACTACAATGACTATCAATAATAAAAGTTAAGTCATACTTTTTTCTATATCTTTCAAAAATATCTCTTCTTTTTATCAAATTTGATGACAATCCACGACAATTAACACTACCAATACTGATTTTACCTACTGACATATATAAAATTTACTATTCTAAATGTTTTTTGTATGTTGACTGAAAATAAAAGAATATTCTGTTGAACATTCAGAGTAATGTAATTTTCTGATTCTTGTAGTTCCCCACCCATTAAATCCCTATAACATCTTCCATTCATAAATGTAAAGTTCAAAAAGTATCTGATAATTCACACTTTCAAGCTCAAAATTCCAACAAAAAAAATAATGGTGATTTTTTTTCTAATGTTCGAAGAAAAAAACAAAAACAAAAACAAAAACAAATAAAAAACCAAAAAAAACTTGAAATAATAATAATGATAATATGATAACTTAACTCTGTTAAAGGTACACTAACATAAAAACGAAACAAAAAGCCAGCACAATAACTTATTCATATTTAAAATAAATAAATAAATAGTAATAAATAAATAAATAAATAAATAAATAAATAAATCCCGGGCATATGGAAAATAATGCACCGCCAATAAGCATTCAGATACAAATAATTTTATTACATGCATGCAAAGACATATGTAATCATAGTATAAATAAATAAATAAATAAATAAATAAATAAATAAATAAATAAGTTTTCAACTTATAAAAACTTAAAAAAAACAAAACAAAAACAAAAAAACAAAAAACCCATACACTAATCAAAATTCAAAAACATAATCTATTTACATGCAATATCATACCCTGTCTTTATTATAAATAAATAAATAAATAAATAAATAAATAAATCCCGAGCATATGAAAACAATGTACTGCCAATAAGCATTCAATACACATAGTTTTGTAATATACATGCAAAGACTCACGCAATCATAGTATAGATAAATAAATAAATAAATAAGTTTTCAACTTATAAAAGCTTATCAGAATAACCATACACCAATCAAAATTCAAAAACATATATTCATATTTACGTATAATATCATACCTTGTTTTATTATATAAATAAATAAATAAATAATAAATAAATAAATAAATAAACTCTCTACAAAGTATTAAACGGAAGCCTTAAATAACGTTGCTCTATTTGAGCATATTATAGGCAAAACAACATTGACCCTTCCGCGTGACCCTTCATTGAAAATATTCGTGTAGGCTGATCCTCCAAATGTATGGGTAGTGTTAAGGTCCAAGTTAATACATACATACCGCATAGATGTGCTCTGTAATATGAGTACTAGTATCCAAAATAAACACCTGTATTCCTTATACAGAGATGGACTTGTCTGTGATAGATATTTAAATAAAAGGTCAAACGGACAGGTCAAACATGCCTGCCTATACTAAATAAACTACGAAAAACTAAATGCATAAAAAACAAACAAAGCTAGCATAGCTCTACTTGAGCATACAGCTAAAAAATTAAGTAAATAGTATTAAATAAACCACAATCTGGTACTCAGCAATCACGAAATGAGCAAAAAATTGACTTTTTTAAGTGCGCGGGTTTTTTTCGCGAAATGCAAATTTCGTTTTTTTAGCTTAAAATAAACGTAATATCCGCGACGGACAAGTACCAGTTTGCCTATACCAGATATTACCTCTATTTATGTTTCTTACCTAAAATAGACAATATAACATATGTTAATATAGTTTTGTATGAATTAAAAACCTGAAATTATTTATCACACTATTTTATCTCGCAACTCCATAAGCAGTAATCCAAAATGGTTACACCCTGCGCCATGTTTGCCTGTACCCCAAAAATAATGCGGAAGATTATGTAAAATTTTTGCATTGCCAGTCCCCAAAAGTTCTTTTTTAAATTCGGATACTTGTTGGTATTTTACTATAAGATTTTTTTCATGACATGTAATTTGATTTTTTGCCATTCATTGGAAACATTTGATTTTCTAATTTTTTTTGATAATTTCTTAGCTTCTCTCGCGGATTCAGCCGCTCCAATTTTTTCTGCTAAATCTAACTGACCATGAAAACGCGCCTTTTCAAACTGGTATATATGTTCGGTACTGGTATACATTTTCTTTTCATATAAAACTTTACAGGTATAGAAATTTGAAAGGATACATTCCGGTCCTTTCACGTATATGAACCTTTTATCATCTGAAAGAGAATAAGTAGATGTAAAAATGAATTACAAGAAATAGAAATTATAATGTATCCAAAAGGATAAAGTGATTCAGATCTTGACCGCGTTTTCCCTCTACTTACTATTATAATTTAAATATAGAGATTGCTAAAAAGACAATAAAAATAAATAGATAAATAAGTTGATACATAAATATATAGATAAATGTATACAGAAAAAGGGCCTATCCCAGGTGAGCATAACTACCACAATAGATCGATAGTACTCTATCTATTGTTGTATACAAGTACAAACACTCGGAGCAGTCTATCTAATTTAAAGTAAAGGGGTTGGCGAGAGAGGAAAAGCCGGTAGTTTTTCTCTTCGTGAATATATATAGTGCGTGTACTGGATATTGACTCGTAATTCATATGTAGCCAAAACACCCTATTTTGCAAATGGAATATGACTAGCGCCTTGCCAAGTCTACCTGTCTAACACCCGATACACACCAGCATGTTGTTTACATATTTTCTAAAAGGTATCTAAGGGGGTAAAATAAATGAGAAATAAAAAATTAAATTTAAAGTTAGCTTAATTAAGCATACTTTCATATTAAATATATTGCCATGTGCTACTTAATACTATAATAGGTATGAAAAAAGAATACAGTTTGCGTTAATCCAAAGCACTAAGAAAAAACACAATAAAGTTCATTCCCTCCTTTTTAGTGTAACAAAGGGGTCCTCCTTTAAGTAAACAAGTTTATGCTTTTTTCTTTCTGATGGACACATTTCTCTAAGTTTTTTTAACAACTCTGCCCTGAGCTTACTTTGTTCCGGCGGTAGATCAGGAACAACACTGTATCCCGTGCCCTTGCCTAATTTTTTCCCCGCTTCTATGACATCGTCTCTATCGAGCAAACTGACAAAACGCACAATGGTACTTCTTTTATTTTCTGATCCCCCGGGTAATCTATGTACTGCTTGAAACGGGACTGATTCAGCAAAACTAGATGACAATTTGAGTACCCCGCCTAAAAACTGTCTTACTTTACTTTCTGTTTCACGAGCTGGTTCTCTCAGTGTCCCCTCAATCCCTCTGATCACAACGTTCCATTTACGGCCCCAAATTTCAAGTTTGACCCTTTCATGCCTCTCACCTTGTAATTTCTCCTCTATTGTCGCCTCCAGATCAGGTATTGTTTTATTGTGTAGACCTGAGAGACTGTCATTAGCATACTCTGCAAAGTGTTCCAACTTTCCTACCCTTTGTTGGACCTCCGACAATTCATCCTTCAAGCTATCCACTTTTTTGTCTAATCTCATGTTCAAAATAGTGAAACACTCTTCTAAAGATTTACCACTATATACTTTCTTAACATCCTCTATTTCTGAACTGATCTCCATTTGTTCATATTTGTTTTGACTAGACATACTGTCATGCGAGGTGTGTGTGTGGTTCGTCGCCATTATCTTATTGTAACTAGCCCAGCGAGATTGGTTATTATCAAATTTTATACAAAACACCGGTATATATAATGAAAATTTCGTACTCACGAAACAGGACAACCGTTTCTTTAAGCAATGTTCACAAAAATGATAATCCTTCCATTCTATTTCACCAATATAAAATATAATTTTACAGAGCTGTTGTGAATCGTGTCAACTATACAGATATCATACCGGAAGTCCGGTAGACACTATAGACATTCTTGGAACCGTAAACACAAGTAGTGTATGATCATTTGATGAACATTTGTTTATGAACCAGTGACATTTATTTCTTATTTCTTTTGAAAAAAGGGAGATGTAACATAATTACTAATAATAATGTGCATTCTTGAGGGAGTTATCTTTCTTTAATCGAAGTGTCATGATAGAGTTATCTCTCTTAGATGTTCTGATTCAATTTATATAAACCCCACAGATGAGCGGAAATAAAAAAAACATGTCACAAGCACGGAATCGTGTTGATGTTATATAATCAGATAATAATTTTAATTACGTCCACATCGTAACCACAAACTATTACAGAATAACCACGCTCTTGGAGGGATTTCCGGATTAATCTGACAACAAATAATATAATGTTCAGAAAATTTGGACGTGTTGGTAAAAAGAAGTTGGGACGAGTTTACTTGTTTTGAAATTTTCGCGATCAACTATCGTCCGAAAATGGTCACATTCTTAAATTCAAATCCGGAAGACACTTGATCACAACCTGTGCCAAATTTTCCATGGGAATTGGAACTTCCTATCTATTTTCATGGAATCTTAATGACTAAACCACAACTGGCTCTACTTGGAAGTTACGTAATTAAATAAAACATCTGAGATGCAGTCGAACAAGACGTGTCTATGGACGAAATGTTAAGGGCGTGTCATGCATTCTATGGAAACATGACGAGTAAATTAGAAAGGTTTGGAGGGAAAAGTGTTAACATAGAAAATTATATTAACTTTATAAAATCTGAAAATTATATTAACTTTATAAAATCTGATAATTTATTCATGAACATCGCTGCACATATCATTGGTGTACACAAGGTGTGGCCTCGACAACTCGTACCTAGGACAACCCGTACATGTACAAAAAATATGTACAGGGCTACCTACCTATTGATGCAAGATGTGACAATGATTTTTAGAGCTCTGTATAGGAAATAAAAACATAATCAAAATATAGAAGTTAAAAAAGATGCCTTTATTAAAATGCCCGAGAACATACAAATTATGATCTGTACAAAGAAGGACAATTCAATGTAACCGGAACCTAAGGGTTCAAATCGGCTAACAACAGCACAACTGCTCAAATATGAGTTCAAATCTATAAAACTTGGAATTATATTCCACCTTGAAGAAAACCACATATATGACTGCTACTTGTTTATTTTCAGGGTCATGACACAGTTCTCGCACCTCAAAAACCACAAGAAACAAAAAACTACAAAACATATAATTTATTAACACATAACATGAAATATTTCCAACAGAACAATTAATATCAACAGCAACAATGAAAAATCAGCACCAATATTCAAATCTGATAATAATTAAGGAGAGAATACCGGCGACGGAGCAGCTAAAATGACACGACCTACATAATAAATAAAACCGACTATTTAAAGAAAATAGATTTTAGAAAAATGGTCAAAAATCCTACTAAAATAAAAGTTTAATTCCTACTGAAAAGAATAAAATTCCAACTCGGAAAGAGAATTAAACCCAGTAAATAATTTGGAGTTTAAAACCTCCCACCCATTTTAGTTTAAATGCCCAAACATTAAACCGCAAAGAGTGGAAAAGGCCAAAATGCTTATAGTAGTACAGGTCGTTCACGAACCTTTTGCCACCGTTCAGCCGGCCGAAAGACGGTTAGAAGATCTATTATGTTGGCCAAAAGTAGTAACTTTTTAACCAATGAAAATGTGTATTATAAACGGGGGTCCCGGTAGAATTGACAAAATGGCCGTCACAGTGCAATAACAGATTAAAGTAAAATGAAAATAACCGAGTGAATTTAAAGTAAGTTATGACAGCTTTAGCTGACTGCATAAACAATAAATATAAGTGAAATAGATACTGAACGTGCAAGAATTAGTGAACTGCTGTTGCCGATACTCAGCTAATCATGTAGAAAAAAATAGTCGCCGTTACACTCCCCCACCTTAAGGACAAATTTAACAAATTTGATCATAGAGAATATATATATATATATAATATAATCAACAATTGTAAATTAATATAAAATAACTTGTATGTAAACATCAACATCATAAAGCATTTTACCAAAATGTAATGAAAATAAATAAAAGTTTATGTATAAATGTCCATTTATAATCCTCATGTCCATTTATAATCCTCATAACTAAAAAAATCCATAACAGCAACAACGGTATAAGTAAAATAATAATCATAAAAACACTATCACAGTCAATGGAAACAAAACATCCTACACTGCTAGAACACAGTCACAGTCAATAGATAAATCAAATGTTAAATAACGCACAAAAACACCCAGGAACACGGAATGGCAAACAAAGTCGCTATACACAGTACAAACAAGTTAATTTTTTATATTTCTTTCCGATGGAAAATTGCATAACCTCCCCTTCATTATACTCCAAAGAAACCTCCTGGTCTTTGCAACGGTATGGGCGGGGAGAGAGAATAGAGGTTTTAAATTGCTAACCTCCGCCTCTTTGCTGCCTCCCTCGCCTCCACGTGAACCACTTTACTCCTCTTGGGAGGAAGCACATCCCCCTTAGGGATGTACTTGGAGTTTGGCCGCTAATGAGCCACAATCCCCGCTACTTCCTCTGCCACCCGATGGTGTTTTTTTAAGTGTCGGGTGACTTCCCATCGATATCTAAAGCTCCTTTTGCACGTTTAGCAACCAAAGAAACTTGCTGTGGCTACATGGAATCTATTCCAGTGCTTCCTGTAGAGAGGCAGGGTTCTGAAGAACCCCCTTTCTCCGGCAACCCTACACTCCATGCCAGCATCTCATCCGCAGTTACATCTGGATACAGTACATCTGCAATGTCTGAAATCTGAAATCTGAAATATAGTAATTATAAGACTGTAAGTAAAGTGTATTTAAGAAACAACCCAGCGAAATATTCCTACATAGGACTACGAGAAGTTGTTTACCAAAAATTTTAATTAACCACAATCTTACAAAAAACATGTCATGTATTCTATATGTATATTAATGAGTTTTATTTCTATTTCAGTTGCAGAAAGTCACAATATCAATGATAGTGCTGTAGTAGTCAGTTACAACTCCACCGTTCATATTGATAATGTCCATTAATGAATAAGCAGTGCTGACTAGACACAGCTCTGAAAATTGACTAGATTTTGAAAAATAATATAGACCGCCGCTGAATATGAAACTCGACTCCAATAAAGCCATTATGGGTCATATTTGATTTTCTGACTCGGGTGACAAGAGTTAAATTTATGAGCATGCGCAGTACAGTTACTCGGGCAGTCGAAATCGAACAACTCGAGAAGCATCGGGTAGTGATTAAAAATGGTCGACGTTGTGACTTTTAAATATTTCATCGATGAAGGAATCGGGAGCAAAAAATGATCACGAAATATTCATTTTGACCGCAGCAAGTCTTTTGAAAAGAGAAAAATCGCCTAAAGTGGAGAATTTTGCTGAGGAAATAGTCGAGTCATATCATAATTATGATTTTTAAGAGGAATTCTGTATGAACAAAAGCACTTATAATGTTATTTTAGAAAAGCTGTCTCCTTTTTTGGAGCGCCACTCAAATAAGGACAAAGAGGCCTTAAATAAAAAAAAACAACTCGTCTTCCTGTGGTATATGAGCAATCAGTGTTGCATGAGGGAATTAAACAATTTATTTGGAGTTTCTTCTTCAACTGTTCACTACTACATAAAAGCAGTTGCTGGAGCAATATGCAAATTACGCCAAAAACTTATTAGGTATGAAATCAAAATTTTACAACTTCACCGAGTGTAAACAGCAAAATTGTACACCAAAATCTGCCTTAATGACATTATTTTCGTAAATAGATAAGCCCCTGCAGGATAAAATCAATTTTTAAACGACGTTGTATTTTACTTCGAGCATGAACAAGCGCAATGCCCCCCTCCCCGACTGCTGTCGGTACATATGGTCGAAAATATCATGCACGGATTCCTCTTCACATATTAAACAAAGTTATATTAAATCAATTCGTGCATTCCAAAGCTATGTCCAATGTTAAAGTTGCTGGAAACAAACGGGACAAAAACAATATGCCGCCAGATCTATGAGGGAGGGAGGGATAAAAAGGGTGAAGTCATGTATTGGTGTAATTGCAAGATTTAAATTATACATGTAGATTTAAAAAATAGTTAAATATTTATCTCGTGTTTATTGCTAAATAACATTTCACATTTTGTATAACAAGTTTTTTATGTATCTTAGTTTTGTTAGTGCAGTAAATGTTCAGATTACGTATTATGTCCATATATTCAATTGTTACAGTTTCTTTTATTGGTGGCCAGACAATAATGAACAACGAGAAATTTCTTCGTCTTTTGCTGAACAATGTCGTATAGAGAATATTATAGGTGCAGTTGATGGAACACACATAAGGCTTTTTTGTGCCCCAAATGGAGACCAAGATTATTACAACAGAAAGAGATTCCCTTCCATTCAGCTTCAGGTAATCTGTTATTTACACACGTGGCGGGTGTAGCTAGCTAAACAGGAGGTGCTGACCCTTCCGGAGCACCCGGCGTCACTTCCCTGGTGGAAGTTCACGTGTCTAACCTAACTTGTCGGTTCCAAAGTTTTTACTTTGCTTCTGGATTGTGATTCGGAAATGTATTAGTATGTTTGTTTTTGATTACATTATAGTTTATACTTTTTTATATATCACCCAGCTAGAAGAAAAATATAACCAGTCAGTTGATAAATATGAGATGACGTTACCTATATTCAAGCTAGTGTGGTAATTAAAATAAGATGAAGTTTTTGACTGGTATTTTATTCTTTATTATTTTTAAAATCTTTGTCACCAGCAAAAGTTTTGTTTAACTAACCAAAAAATACTTTTAAAATTATTCCTTAGGTTGTTGTTGATGAAAGACTTCTTATAAGAGATAGCTATGTTGGATGGCCGGGAAGTTCTCACGACGCTCGAGTATTAAGAAATTCAGATCTGTTCACAGAAGCAGAAAAAGGAAATCTTTTTACTGGTGATTGATTTCTTATTGGTAAGGGATTTCAGACAAACATATTCAGAGCAGACCTTATTCCTGTAATTGAACTAGAACAAATAAAAATGCTTATAAAATCAATGCGAGTAAACAGATCAATATAAAAAATCTGCTCCGAATTGTAATTGATTGTCAGTCCTAGCAAAATGACCAGGTTTTAGTAATGAAATTTGTCCGAAACGGAGACAGCAAAGCTCGCCTGCACATCTAGTCTGTCAAAATATGCATTTGACCTTGACCTTAATCCATCAGCTTCAGCAACTCTTCTTTTTACATCTTGATAAACATATGTATCAGTTCTGATGACAAGCCCATTTGATAAAACTTGGGAAGAAAAAAATCTCATCATTATAAAATTTTTGGTAATTTTTTATATGGATACAAATGGAGTGTTGGTGATACAGAAGATTTGCGGTTCTTTTTTAGTTTTTTATTACTAGGAAATAATGCTGATGCGGCTTTAAACAATAACTCACTCACTCACATTTATTACTAGGACTTTATTACTATTGTCCAGTCTTCGAATTGTGGTCCACAGTCTTTTTGAACTCTTGTAAAAAAATTTCCACTTATTAGAGGATTGTTCAGCAGTAGCATTGCATCCCTTTTCTTTGAGCATTTGCGCTATGTGATTCCGTAAAGTTTTGTGATTTCTGTGTTTATTGAATTCTCCTTCCATATCTGCTCGTAGACCAAACAATAATTTCGTCTCCTTTTCATTCCACATGAATACATCTGAAATAAAAAGAATATATTGGCTAATTCTTATAGAAGACATTAAATGTTGTTTTGGAACACTTTTTAACTGAGTGACAAGTTTCATGAGTAAATGTTAGAACAAGAGGCCCATGGACCTTATCGCTCACCTGATAACGAGTTTAATAAATTGGTGGACAGACTCATGTAAGTGATGAAACAGTGATATCACTTAGTTTATAGAATTAATCCAGACAGACGGATCGATTACGAATACGGGGGGAGGGAGATAATTATGTCGGAGGCAGAGCAATTTTTTTTCTAAGATCTGCTTAGTGAATATTGACACATCAGCGGTTTCAATAGAAGCCAGCAACCAGCAAAACCTGTCGTCTACTTTGGTATTTCTACACTTTGTCTGGTGCCTACTTTCATTCATCAGTATTACATTTATATAGAGTTACAACTGAATTTGTTGTCGGCTACTTTAAACTCTGTTGAAAGGGCTGACACATTGAAACAGTTTTATTTCACATTTTGTTACTTTATGTATGTTTTATTACACATTTAAGACCAATGAGGAGGTACCACTAGGTTATTCTTAAATCAGCAGTTGGTACTTAGTGCTGACAGAAAGTGTACTTAGACTAATTTTCTTTCTTTGTTGTAATGGTTTTAAAACTAGAGGTTTGATCCCTATGCATAATATTCAGTACAATGTAGCTGGATTTAGATAAATACATTTTTTGGAACTTGGGGACCCATTCATTTCCAACTATTTGGCAAATCATGAAATGTTTTTAACTACTTATCAGGTCTATTAAATGTCAATTTAGGTACAAATAAATGATTTATTGATAAAAATATCTTATAAAACCCATACCAGAGTGAACTTTTTTGTGGTAGTATCATTATCACTAGTATCTGTTGTTTCAGTTGATTCACTACCACTAGATGTTGATCTATTTAATTGATGCATAGCAAGAGATATTACAGCCATTTCAGTTTCTGGGTCTGAAAATGTAATATGATATGATTAGCAAATTAACTTAAAATGTATATTTTGCAAACCTTTTTCAGACATCTGTTTTGACAATACAGATCAGTAGTACACGCAATTATTAAAAATGCAAGGTTCATACAGCAAACAATGTAGAAAATTCAAGGGCTTTTAAAGGACTCTTCAAGGATCCATTGACTATTTTTCAAGGATCCATTGACTTTTTCAAGGACTCTGAAATCAGCATTCTGCCAATTAAAATGAAATTTAACAATAAAGGATTATCATGGGTCTATGGTGCCACATTATTTGAGAGAGAGAGATAGAGATAGGGGCAGTATTTGTAAGAGGGTTCACTAGTTTCACTGACATTTGCATTGATGACCTAACTTTGGGCTTTTTTACAAACAGTCAGCTCAGGTGAAATTTAGATTCAAGGACTTTTCCAGACTGACTGACAGAATTCAAGGACATTTTCAGGACTATTTGTTTTTAAGGACTTTTCATGACAAAGCTAATTTTTCAAGGAACCCTGTTATTAAATTATAAAAGTGAAACAGACAGCTAAGAGTAGTTAGATGCAAAATTAAAGAAAGAAAAACATTGTGTAGACATAAAACTGATATGTTTTAAGATACTTACCACCACTGTTAAGTTTATCAATCTGATTACTGTTACACTTAATGTGACACTCCTCCACCCTAATGTCACAGTTGCAAATCTAACAGTAATATACTTGCATAAATTTATGATTGCACTTTATTCCATAACAACAGTACTAGAAAAGAGTCTTAGTCTTAACAAAAACCACAAGGGAGTGGAGTGGAGTGGAGTAATGGAGTTTTACAGCCAAGATACTTTCAGTTTCACTTATATCAAGTGCGGTCATCGATAAAAGTAAAATACTGGAGGAAACCAAAGTGTCTGGAGAAAACCACTGACCTTCCGCAAGCAACTGACAAACTTTCTCCACTACGATCCGTCCTGAGTGGTATTTGAACCTTAGCAGTGAGAGGCGCTGCGATTCGTAAACATGGGTTTAAGACCACTAAGCCACCGAACCCCATCCCCGACCAATTGTGTTTCAGTGCAAGTCAAAGACACCTGTTGTATTAGTGCAAAAGTAAGGGGACCAAGTTCAAATCATGGGAAGCTTAAAAAATAAATTGTGAAGACGAGATTCATATGTCTTGAACATTGGGAATCAAACCAAGCTACTGCAGGTTACAACACATTTCATACCCTCTCTACATTCTCAACCCGGCCAGGTCAGACCAAAGACTTGAAAAGTGGTAGTGACATTTCTTTCGCAAAGCACTCTGCATTTAGAAATAAAAGTCACGGATCCTTTGGATGAGATCTTAACAAGAAACCCTTCAAGGACGGTATGACCGGATTGCACCAGATCATGCACTTTACAAAGCTTTAAACAAATACTTTAAAGTTGACAGACATCGTCAATCCGTAAACCAGATTTCCTTTCACAATCCGGACAAACACTGACGTTGTCATGTCCCATGTCAGGCTAACGAACCGCCACTGCACATTCCGCTAAACGCACTGAAAAGGTAAAAATTTCTGTCACTTCACCTATAGCTGGTGACGTCTCGATATGTGAAATATTCTTGTCTGGCACGTAAAACCCCATTCAATTAATCAACATTCTCAACAGCTAAAAATTACCCAATTCCCAGAAATGGCTTATTAAGGTTCCAGTATAGTTTATATGCACTTTTAGCTGTATTGGTCCCAACCTGTTGAACGATATTGTGCGTTTTTCCAGTAAATGTACATTTATTTTGTTATGCTTTAGGGTATGCCAGATTTAAAATTTTGAATATGCAGTTTGTTCTGTGTAAACCGAAAACCACAAGATCAAAATAAAGTGAAAAGTGCACGCAGCGACATTTAAAACGTTTTAAATGTCGCTGGTGCACGTGAACTATACATAATACAGTATACTGCCTTACTCAAGTTACTGGAATCGCCCTTATAAACTGTCATAAGCTTGAAAAAAAGAAAAAGAAAATACTTCAGCACATATACAACATCTATCATCCATCTTGTAGTCGTTTTGGTAATTTCTGGCATTTTTTGCAAGTTATTCTTAAAATATCTAAAAAAAACTTACTGCACAGTTTCTTCTATCGCTATCAATGCCGCCATCTTGGATCATATGAATCCTGAAATCGGCCGGGGTTACGGGAGTCGGGTAGAACCTCTCAGTGCGCAGGTGCAAGGTTGATGCCTTCGTTGTTCGATTTGAAACTCGAGTAACTGTAGCAGTCCCGAGTAGGAAAATCAAATATGACCTATTGGTACAATATTAACTATGATCTATGACATATATATGATTAGCCCCCACATAGTCATAGTATTTAAGATGTTTCACTTTATATTTTTGTCAGCTTGTTAAATTGTAATAAAGCTCATAAATTGAGAAGTATAACCAATTTTTGATATATAATTTGGCAAGACTTGCATATAGCACGGAGGCAGAAACCCGAGCATGTCATTCTTGCAGACCAGACCAAGGGTTAAACCCAGACATAACAGTAATTCTGTTTACTAACAGCTGCCAACTGAGCATAATGCAACAAATCCTTACTTTATTATTTTATATGACACTGTACATTTTTAAAACAAAATACTTTTTAAATACTTAATACCAAATCTATGTTCTTGTAAGTGAAATAATTTTGACTGGATGTCAAACACAACTATTGAATATCTGCTTATTTGATTGTATATACAAAATTGTATAAGAAAGTTTTTTCTCAATTGTAGCTTATGTAGACGAGTTAATGAAAGAAGTCCTGCTGCATAGAGAAGTGCACAGAACATATGCACAGGCACGACATTTCCGAAGTTTGGACAAGACACGACATTTCCGAAGTTTGGACAAGACACGACCAGGTCCTTTAACCTCGAGTACACCAAGAAGACCAAAAGAGGACATCATTTCGGGACACATAAGACGATTTAAAGTGTGACTTTACTGTTTATATTTAATTGTAACATAATTAACATTACAATTACATTATGCGATACATAAGCGCTTGATTTTTAGCTCACCTGGCCAAAGGCCATGTGAGCTTATGGCATGGCGAGGCGTGCGTGCGTCCGTGCGTCAGTAAACTTTAATCTTCTCCTCCAAAACTACTGGGCCAACTGAAACCAAATTTGCCATGGAAGGTCCTTGACAGAGTCTAACTATAGTTTGTTCAAATCATGGCGATCGAATATCCAAGATGGCCGCTGTTACTAAAAATAGACAAAACCTAAAAAAATCTTCTGTTGAACCACTCATTGGAGGCAAAAACTGATGTGATATTTGGATTCTACATAGTCTTAACCTTTAAGTTTGTTTATTTCATGAAATTTGGTTTAAAAATAGGTTACGCGTTTTTGCGTTTAATTTTGAAAAAATCGTAAAATATTTTGAAATTGTTATAACTTGACTATATGACCAGATAATGACATGGGGTTTTCAGTTTTGACATATTCTTGTAATTACCTTCAAAATGGTGTCAAGGTCAATTATGAAGGTCATGACCTAATTTTTTACTTTTCTAATATTAATTATTATCTCGTAAACTATAAACTTTTTGTATAGGCATGTATATTGGAATATTGTTGGTATTGATGTAACGATCATTTTGATATATAGATTAAGGTCATTGGTTCAAAGGTCAAGGTCACAGATGCGAAAGAATACTGAAATGGTTCATTATCTTGAAAACTATGAACTTTTTGTATAGGCATGTATATTAGAATGTTGTAGGTATTGATACAACGATCATTTTGATGTATAGAAAAAGGTCATGGGTCCAAAGGTCAAGGTCACAGTAGCAAAACAATACCAAAATCATTAATTATCTCGAAAACTATAAACTTTTTGTATAGGAATGTATATCGGAATGTTGTTGGTTTTGATGTAACGATCATTTTGATATATAGATTAAGGTCATTAGTGTAAAGGTCAAGGTCACAGATGCGAAAGAAAACTTAAATGGTTCATTATCTTGAAAACTATGAACTTTTTGTATAAGAATATATATGAAAATGTTGTAGGTATTGATACAACGATCATTTTGATGTATAGAAAAAGGTCATGGGTCCAAAGGTCAAGGTCACAGTAGCAAAACAATACCAAAATCATTAATTAACTCGAAAACTATAAACTTTTTGTATAGGCATGTATATTGGAATGTTGTTGGTTTTGATGTAACGATCATTTTGATATATAGATTAAGGTCATTGGTTTAAAGGTCAAGGTCACAGATGCGAAAGAAATGGTTCATTATCTTGAAAACTATGAACTTTTTGTATAAGAATATATAAGAGAATGTTGTAGGTTTTGATACAACGATCATTTTGATGTATAGAAAAAGGTCATGGGTCCAAAGGTCAAGGTCACAGTAGCAAATCAATTTCAGAAAACTATAAACTTTTTGTATAGGCATGTATATTGGAATATTGTAAGTTTTGATGTAACGTTCATTTTGATATATAGATTAAGGTCATTGATTCAAAGGTCAAGGTCACAGATGCGAAAGAATACTGAAATGGTTCATTTTGTTGAAAACTATGAACTTTTTGTATAGGCATGTATATTAGAATGTTGTAGGTATTGATACAACGATCATTTTGATGTATAGAAAAAGGTCATGGGTCAAAAGGTCAAGGTCACGGTTGAAAAACAATACCAAAAAGGTTCATTATCTCGAAAACAATGAACGTTTTGTATAGGCATGTATATTAGAATATTGTTGGTATTGATGCAATGATCATTTTAATATATAGATTATGGTCATTGGTTCGAAGATCAAGGTCACAGATGCGAGTAGCAAGTTTCATAAATATCTAAATATCCACATCAGAGTTATTGCTCCTTAAATGTAGTATTTATTGTGTTTTTGTGCTGTAAACGGCCCAGGTGAGCGGTACAGGCCCTATTGGGCCTCTTGTTCAGATTCTATCTAATGTGTGTAATTTTCTGTCCTGGATATCATAAACCACAATATTGCTGTGAAGGAAATTGCTCTCTTATCTTTTTGACAACACAAACAGGAAGAATTATTCTGTTTCTTTTTCCCAAGAGTTTCCCATATCCATCGCACGAATCTTCTGTATGCCAAATGCCTGTATAACCTACAAGAAAGATGGAATAATTTTATTCATCTAGAATCTTTAAATGCACACACGTTTTTTGAAAATTTATATAACAAAGATGAAATATAATGTGCGAGCATGTTTTAGAAGTGAATTAATGTTGAACCATGTTTTATAAATGAAATAATAGTGTGGAAGCATGTTTTACAAGTGAAATATAAGTATAATGGAAGTATGTTTTACTTGTGAATTAATGTTGAACCGTGTTTTATAAGTGAAATAATAGTGTGGAAGAAGCATGTTTTTTCAAGTGAAATAGTGTGGTTACAAGTGGAATTGTGTGGAACCATATTATGTTTTACAAGTGAAATACAATATCGAAGCATGTTTTATTTTTACGTTACAGTTTTTTATTGTCGCCTTGACCCTTACTGATTTACATGATATTGTATTAAAATTTGACTCAATTCTAAAAAACCATTTGTTACTGCACAATGTTTTCACGCTATAAAGATGACATTTATTCCTCGAACTACAAAAATTGAACACTGAAAATAAACATCTTTAAAAAAGAAAATGAGTGTTAATATTCTAAATGAAAAAATATACATATTAGGGTGAAAAACAGTGTTGCACAACACTGTATGTTGATATGTATTCCTTTCTGAGAATGGATTTTTTTATTTAACTTTATTTTTTTTCAAATATTCAAATTGCTAAAGCCTTTAAAGGCCGGGGTGACCTATTCATAGCAATTATCTTATATATTTAAAAGGCGTGATTAAAATGACCAGTTTTAAAAATAGATTTTAAAATAAAGCCACATTGTTTAAATATTGTTTACACATGAAAAAAAGACTATCCTGTGAAATTTAATGTCAAGTGTTATATCTGATCATTGTTTATTTCCATGTCTATGTATGCTGTATAGAGTATAATTATTCTAATACTGATGTTAATAATAATAAAAAATATAGTTATTACTGTTCTGTACTTGAACGTTTTGATCTTTGGAATAAACTGTTAATATATTTTTCTAATATTTATTCACAAAATGTATAAGTTCTAGCGTTACAATCCCCCCCCCCACGTTGACTTCTTTGGGCTCGGGGATCACTGGCTTTCCATACGGATATAAAATGTCTGTCCACATTTTCATTCCACATGCAAGCAGCAAGCTCTGATTTTGATCTGTAGTGGTCATCTGTGAATGATATCCTTTTATCTTGGAATACATTCATAACATTGTTGAAACATTCAACATAAAACGTATCTATAGCAAGGACAAAATCTTCATAGAGTTCTGAGTTTATAACACATATTCCTCAATAGCTTGTCTCAGTAAAGTTTTGGATGTTTTATAAGTAACAGTTATTCGTTTTGGTTCATAATTAAGCTCTTTTTTTGCACCTGGAATTTTCATTACAAGAACTGTTATTGTTTTTGGAGTCTGTAATATTAATATTATTAGTTGAAAACTTTTTCAAAATTTGAAAATATGAGGATCGGTATTACAATTCCTTATACACCAATGGAAATCAGTTACAAGAGGTTCTTCTTTGCCTGATAATTGCTCAGACAATGTACTTCCCTTATATTTAAGGGTCCAGAACTTTTAGACTGAATTTTTGGTTTCATTTTTCACACAGTGTGAGAGGTGTAATTTAGTTTAAAGTCTGCTGCTAACGGATTCGATTTTCAAATTTATTAATTGCCATATTTCTGTCATGAGTGAGCTTTTACATTTACTGTTTCTTTTTCTAAATTTTCGTAACATTTCACAGTTACGATTATCTTATGTCTTTGTGAAATGTTGACATCTGATTTTGTTACATGGATAAAATCAATCATTTTATGATTCTCTTCTATCGTGACTACACTAGTCTTTTGTATTCTACCTCCAGCCATGTCCGACATCAGTTTGTATGTTTATGCCATCCAGTGTTTCGTAACTACCAACTTCTTCAACCAATGCGGTGTGTATGGAATCATTGTACTCGGAAGAAATGGCGTCTTTATGTCTTTTTAAAAATAAACTTTTCACGGCTATACTTATTAATCATTCCAATGCCAGAAAAAGAACATCTTGCGTAGAGGGATGACAACATACCACCACAATCAAACGCATGGTGTATTTTTTCATTTGGTAAAGAAGGTGAAGATGACCATGAATATTTTTGTCTTTCTGTTGATAAACACTGTAATTTAAGTGCACTGACACGTGTCTTGTGAGAGTTCCTTTATGCTGTCAATTTGGCTATACAAAATGTACCATGCGCACTTGCAATTTAAAACTTTTAAATGTCGCTGGTGCACGTGAACTATACATAATACAGTATACTGCCTTACTCAAGTTACTGGAATCGCCCTTATACACTGTCATGAGCATGGGAAAAAAAGAAAATACTTCAGCACATAAACATCATCTATCATCCATCTTGTAGTCGTTTTGATAATTTCTGGCATTTATGCAAGTTATTCTTCAAATAACTGAAAACAACTTACTGCACAGTTTCTTCTATCTTTATCAATGCCGCCATCTTGGATCATATGAATCCTGAAATTGGTCGGGGTTACGGGAGTCGGGAAGAACCTCTCAGTGCGCAGGTGCAAGGTTGATGCCTTCGTTGTTCGATTTGAAACTCAATTAACTCTAAAAGTCCGAGTAGGAAAATCAAATATGATCTATTGGTACAATATTAACTATGATCTACGACATATTATTAGCCCCCACATAGTCATAGTGGTTATAGATGTTTCACGTTATATTATTGTCAGCTTGTTAAATTGTAATAAAGCTCATAAATTGAGAAGTATAACAAATTTTTGATATATAATTTGGCAAAACTTGCATATAGCACGGAGTCAGAAACCTGAGCATATCATTCTTGCAGATCAGACCAATGGTTAAACCCAGACATAACAGTAATTCTGTTTACTAACAGCTGCCAACTGAGCATGATGCAACAAATCCTTACTTTACTCTTTTATATGACACTACATTTTAAAACAATATACTTTTTAAATACTTAATACCAAATCTATGTTCTTGTAAGTGAAATAATTTTGACTGGATGTCATACACAACTATCTGCTTATTTGATTGTATATACAAAATTTTATAAGAAAGTTTTTCTCAATTGTAGCTTATGTAGACGAGTTAATGAAATAAGTCCTGTTGCATAGAGAAGTGCATAAAACGTATGCACAGGCACGACATTTCTAAAGTTTGGACAAGACACGACCAGGTCCTTTAACCTCGAGTACACCAAGAAGACCAAAAGAGGACATCATTTCGGGACACATAAGACGATTTAAAGTGTGACTTTACTGTTTATATTTAACTGCAACATAATTAACATTACAATTACATTATGCGATACATAAGCGCTTGATTTCACAGATTCCATCTAATGTGTGTAATTTTCTGTCCTGGATATCATAAACCACAATATTGCTGTGAAGGAAATTGCTCTCTTATCTTCTTGACAACACAAACAGGAAGAACTTTTAGATTTATTAATTGCATATTTTTGTCATGAGTGAGCTTTCACATTTACTGTTTCTTTTTCTAAATTTTCATAACGTTTCACAGTTCCGATTATTATGTCTTTGTGAAATGTTGTCATCTGATTTTGTTACATGAATACAATCAATCATTTTATGATTCTCTTCTTTCGCGACTACACTAGTCTTTTGTATTCTACCTCCAGCCATGTCTGACATCAGTTGGTATGTTTATGCCATCCAGTGTTTAGTAACTACCAACTTCTTCAACCAATGCGGTGTGTATGGAATCATTGTACTCGGAAAAAATGGTGTTTTTATGTCTTTTTAAAAATAAACTTTTCACGGCTATACTTATTAATCATTCCAATGCCAGAAAAAGAACAACATCTTGCGTAGTGGGATGACAACATACCACCACAATCAAACGCATGGTGAATTTTGTTCATTTGGTTAAAGAAGGTGAAGATGACCATGAATATTTTTGTCGTTCTGTTGATAAACACTGTAATTTAAGTGCACTGACACGTGTCTTGTGAGAGTTCCTTTATACTGTCAATTTGGCAATACAAATTGTACCATGCGCACTTGCAATTTCAAGTTTCATAAGTGATTTTTTTAGTGGTAACATATTTTTTGATTAACACCCTGCTTTTTTACTTTCATATCTATGCTGTCAGTACTATCTACCTTGGATTTCTTTGCAATTTGCTTTAATCGATTTATCCAGAACTGTTTCCAGTATTTGACGAATAAAATATTCTTCACTTATTTTTTGTAAGCGATAAATTCGTAAAAATTAAAATTTCAATGAAAAAATTATAAAATAAAATCCACCAATATCAATATTTATTAAAACTAGACCAAAAATCATCGAGCAACACATCACCATGACCATAGTATACCGTCTGCTTTCATAAAATACCAGGAGCAATACAGATCTCAACAAGGTAGCCAAAAATAATAACGGTAAAAAATGGATTTCGAAATTTTGGAAATTTTGCTGTTTACTTACCTGACAACCTGGAGCTGTCCAGTGATGATGAATATTTAAGAGATGTTAATCTGGACGAATTGGAAACAACAGCCGCCAGCTCTGTATCTAGCACAATAGACCAGCAGATATTGCAAGAAATTCTGCAGCAGCCGGCAATAGAAAATATTTCATTCAAAACCGGAAATACCATCACCTGCCAATAAACGGTTTAAGCCTGTGTCCAAAGAACAGATGAATGAATTGCTTGACGCTAGGCAGTCCAATGCAACCAAAAAACACACCATTTGGGGGATGAGAATTTTTCAAGGTATATATATTATATGCAAGTACCGTAGGCGCAACAGTAGACGCTAAATCAAACAAAAGACGATTGTGTCACACTGTGTAAATGCCAATGAAAACAAGTTATTGTTGCATTCATAAAACAATCAAAAACCGGTTCAATCGTTACACAATGGACGTTTGTTTTGTTCCCCAATAACAATAAAAAATAAAATACAAACAACACAAATAAAACAACCAAACTGCCAGTTTTTGTTGAACAAGACACAGAAAATTTTGTACCTTTATTTCAGATTGGAGTAAAGAAAGGACCGGCTTTATTGTCGACATGGCAAACATTGACGCCAGTAGTACAGATGACACGTTAGCTCAATTTTAATGCGAGGTCAGGCCAAAACCGACAAAGGCATCAAACTAAAACCAGGACAAGACTGAGGAAGTGTACCACAAGAGTTCTCTGATAAGCATACGAGCCTCAATCAACCGACAACTCTCAAATTTACATAGGAATATGGACATAGTGCGGGACAACGAGTTTAAAAAATCAAATGGAGTTTTAAATGGACTTCTGAAACTAAGAGTTAGGTCCGGGATATCAAAACCCATGAAACATAAACAGATCACAGAATAATCTGATTTAATGAAAATTTCAAGTTGTCTTTCTAATGCCTCCTTATCTCCCGTAATTTCTTAGACAATGTGTTTGGTATCAACTAGCTGTCACGTGGCAATGAATTTCATCACCAATTAAAAATACATTTGTATTTCACAATTACGACTACGGTGAATATGTATCCATAAAACATGAAACACAACAGAAAAATTTTCAAGGGGGGTTGACACGCACACACAACATATCCGATAAACGGATGTATGCAACTGGTGGCAAGAATTGTCCGGTTGAAATGTTGCGCTCACTGATAAACAAAACACACAAAAATGGAGAAAGCCTGTTCAATCAATATAACAAAGAAAGACTCTGTAATCCGAGGGATAATGAAATTTGGTACACACCTAAACCACTTGCAAAACGATCTTATTTACACTTTCTATCAGATCTACGAAAGGCGTCACGTTGAAACCATGTACACTCCTCACTGTTTAAGGGCCACAGCAATACAACATCTGAATGACGAAGGTTATGAAGCACGCCATATAATGTTTATGTCTAACCACAAGAATGAATCGCCACTACGCTCTTACAATAGAACTGTGTCTACGTTTCAAAAAAAAATCACTCCGCACCTTTCTTGCCACCATTAATCACCCACATGTCGACAATCGGTCCAATTTAACAGTTGACATTCCTACGTCTGAACCAATTTCCTCAACAAGGCAAATGAATAATAATCCACAAAATGAAAATAAAGTAGTTAAAATCCCAACCACATGTATAAATCAACATAGTAGCACATACACGCCAAATTTCTTTGGTAATTCCACATTTACGTCCTACACATTCAATTTTCATAACTAGACTCGTGACTGATAACTTTTTACACCGTCTGCAGTTGATCCATGCGTGGTTGCTGCTAGAACCCAAAGCTATTTTTATCGTAATTTTATATTGAAATAAACAGAGAGCATTTGCAGATTAAATGTTACAATAAAACAATTTGTTGAAAAAAAAATTATTAAATTAATGATGTTATCTTGACTTCTCACGCACTATTTTGTTCGGCTGTTCCAGTGACTGGACATGCTTGTCGTAATCAGTAAGTATTTGGACATTTTTTTAAGGATTAAAAATATCAAAATATTTTTTTAAAAATCGTGAAATGTAAATATAACCATTAAACTGTTTAAAAATGAGGCTTCTAGTCGATATAACTTCCAATGCCGTGCAATGCAAACTAATCATAACGAGCTAGCTACACTGTAAAAACTGAGTGTTTAGAAAATAAACACTAAATTGCAACAGATAATAACCACTTAAACATGTTAAAAAATTAAGCACCTATTAAACACATATGTTAAATTATTAAACAATTTAAGGTGTTTAAGGCTTTGCAATAGATAATAAACATTTAAACATGTTTATTCTTATATTTTTAAACACATAAACATGTTTATCAATATTTTACTTAAACATTGGTGTTTAAAAATGTGACAATCGATGACCTGTTACCATGGTTTCCTCTTTTCAAAGCTTATTCTGGGTTATCTTGCCCCTCATTTTTTCAATACACTACAAATAAGGGAGAGTAAGATTTTATGGGCAGAATACGAGCCATGATATTGTCAATACATGATAAACCAAACTAGAAACAAAACAACAAACAAAGATTAACCAATAGCTTTATTATTATAATATTCAAACAAAAATTAAATTTCTTGGACTTTGAAATATAGTCCAGTTAACTTTCAAAGTGTTTTGTTCAGTTGATTTTGGTCCTGTATATGGTTCATTCAATACATAATCTTGAATGCCTCCTAAAAGTTGCGTATACTGTCTTGGATATTGTAAATCAAAAATATAATAAACAGCCAACAGAATGAAAACACCATCAATGAAATTTTTCCCATTTGTGTAAATTAAACATTGATCTCCCACTACTAAAACCTCTTCCAGTTTATCAATTCCTTTGGTAAATAAAACCAGTTTTGGTGTTTCTTCTTTACTTTCTACAGACTTGTCTTGCTGTTCATCTGGTATGTCCTTGTGAAAATAATTTTAAAACAAGAGGCCCAAAAGGGCCTGTATCGCTCACCTGGCGTGCATTAACCAAAATCAAAACAATTTTCTGCCACTATGACCATGTATAAAGACCAAGGACAAAACAACTTTATGTAAAAAGTGTGATGACTATATTCGTTATGGGTCATGACAAAAAGTCATTCTTAGCATTTTTTTTTTTTTTTTGCACAAAATGACATGCGTGTCAAGATCAAATCTTTTCACAAAATTTGTAGAAGTCTACACACTGATTCTATATTTGAAGTTTGATGTATATAGACTTTTAGGTTCATGAAAAGAAGTCATTTTTACATACATAATCACTGTAACCTTGAACTAAAGTCAAGGTCAAATCAATTCACAAACTTCACAGAAGTCAACATGCTGATTCTATATATAAAGTTTGGTGTCTAAAGGCCTTTTGGTACATGAGAAGAAGTCATTTCTAGCATTTTTACATACTAGGTCACTGTGACCTGGAACTAAAGTCAAGGTCAAATCTATTCGCAAACTGTGTAGCAGTCAACACACAGATTCTATATATGAAGTTTTATGTCTAAAGGCCTTTTGGTTTACGAAAAGAAGTCATTTTTAGCATTTTTACATACAAGGTCAATGTGACCTTGAACTAAGGCCAAAGTCAAATCTATTCGCAAACTTTGTAGAAGTCTACACACTGATTCTATATATGAAGTTTGATGTCTATAGGCCTTTTGGTTCATGAGAAGAAGTCATTTTTAGCATTTTACATACTAGGTCACTGTGACCTTAAACTAATGTCAAGGTCCAATCTATTCGCAAACTTTGTAGAACTTAACATGCTTATTAAGTATATTTAGTTTGGGGATCCTAGATCTTTGGGTTCAGGAGAAGAAGTTGTTTAAGTAAAGTTTACGGACGCACGCGCATACACACGCCACATCATACCATAAGGTCACGCTGGCTTTAGCCAGGTGAGCTAAAAATGTATCTTTATAGTGCTACAATATTTCTAATGCACAATTGTAGTACCTACTTTTTCTTTTTAATATTATATACGATTGAATGGGGATACAAGTTTCAGTCATGATTTTGTCCCCAATATGAAGATTTCACCATTTGTGAAGTTCCAGAAAATTATACATTTGCAGTGCAGCAAAGACAATGAGCAGTTAGAGGTCTTTTAGCAATTAATGTCTGCTGTAACACAAGACATTGATTTGGAAGGTCATAATGAAACACTGCTTTAACCTCGGTCAAGATTATTTCGGTATATCTAGATGTCACCATTTGTGTGAAGTGATACAAATTTATACCTTCGCTGGCAATTGCTGCGTAGCAAGGGCAATGGAAGGTCATGTAACATATAATGTCTATCACAACATTTAAGTTACAGTTGAAAAAGCTGGTGTTGGCAAATATTCCACTTGACTGCACTTTTTTTTTTAATTAATAACCTTTTTGCTGAAGATTTGTGCAGATTATTATTTTTTTAACTTTCATTCATCATCTTATGTGGATTTGCTAATTTATTTTTTTTTTTTTCTTAATTGTGGAAATGGGATGGGAATCCACGTTGGTTTTGTGTTATTAAGTGAAACCAAATAGCAGCACGATTTTTGTGTTTTTTATTATTTTTTAATTAATCAAGTGCTGTCAAGTGGATGATACAGATCAGGGGACAATCTAAATGAAAATTTGTGTATCTTATTGATAAACATTGATTGCATACAAGTAACAATTTGTTGAATTCTGTTGTGTTGTTGTAAATGAACAATGTGCATTGCTAGCAAGTTTGTGTAATTTATTGTAAATATGTTAGTGTTTGATTGAAAACCAAAACTTAAAATGGTAGAAGCAAATTTTACCAATCAACATGATCAATATACAACTTCTTTCATAATCAAAAACAAGATACAAGATTAGTTTTTGTATATATATAGTTTTTTGGGATTGAATTTACAAGTATTAATAGTACATTGTCTTCCAGTTTTCCAAAGTAGGTAATAGAGCATAAAGCCACGTGTTTAGAATATTTGCAGTATGTTGAAACACAAACATATTAACCATTGAAGTGATTAGAAATGGTGTGTAATACTATTATTTTCAATATTGTGCAAAACAAACTGAATTATGTGCATGTTGATTAAGTTTGCTTTGAAAGGCAATGGAAGTTATAGCACTAAATGCAGTTCTAGACAGTTCAATGGTTATATGTACATTCTGCATTTACTTATTATTCAATGCATTGTAAAATATTGTAAAAGGTAAACTATTTTGATGTTGCTTGCTACAAGCATATCAAGTCGCTGGAACAGCTATTAAATGATGCACATATATTGGCATCAGCAAAAAAATTTTTTTTTAACATTTCCCAATTTATGGTAATATTTAAGCTTTCACTTAGCACATTTACTTTATGGTAAAAGTTAAAAACAACAAAAACCGACAAAAAATTTCAGACATTAATAAAAGTTATTAAGGTAAGGTCATTTGTTAAATGAAAATAAAAAACTAGAAATAAACAATAATGTCAATGTACATATAGCATACATATTTAAAAAAAAAAACATTGGAAAAATAAGATGTTATGATATAAGGCCAGAGATACATGTATAAATGGTTTTGCACTGAAAGAAAAAAAAAGTCAACTTGACCTTTAATTTATGCATCCAAAGTTGCCAGATGATATGTGATGTTAAAAAATATTTGTGTCAAATGATATAGCAAAGCATTGGAAAATGAATCAAATAGGAACTAGAATTTTCTCTTTGGAGCCAAATACCATGGCCAACGTATAATGTTTTCCTGTGACTTTGACCTTCTGATATGACCTTTTTAAGCTCATGACAAACCTTTTATGACAGTCTTTTAAAGCAATTATGAGATATGATGACACGATTTTACAGATATGTAGATTCTTATATATGTGCAAAACTGGCGTGTAAGGGTATAATGACAATGGAGTTGTCAGTGTAATTAACATTTGTTCTCGTGCAAGAATTAAGCTGCAATTTTAACCTTTAATCCTAAACGTGTTTTTGTATGGAAAATGATAAAGAATTGCATCACATTTCTACAAACAAATGCAAAAATACAATTAACTGGATGATTCTGAATAGACAGACAAACCAGTTTTTGAGATAAAAATATTACATAGCTATACTAACAAAAACAAATGATTAAAACCATGGTAATAATCTTAAAATCATTTTGAGAACATAAAAATATGCGACAAGTACATCCTCAAGTACAAAAGAAAAATTGACCATCAACAACATTAAATAAAGGTCGAGTGTGCAAGACTTGATGGATTCCACAGTGCACAAAAAACATGCAACATAATCATAAAAACAAATAACAACAACCATTTACTATAGAAACAAAAAATAACCCTCAAAACTATGCTTAATATCATGAACATTATGTAGTAATATGTTTATCAATATTTTGCAGCAATTAAGACACATTTGTCGTTAAAAGGCACTTTACTTATATTACAACAGCTGTTGTAAAAAACATGTATTGTAACTAATGAACCTTTAAGTTCGTAGTGGTAAATTATATACATTAAATTTCAGTATCTAACATTGAAAAAAACTACACCTTCAAAACTTATATTATATAACTATATTAGTTATGATATATTTTATATGGCTTATTAAACTTAGGTCAACTTAATTTTGATCTATGCTTCACAATGATGAAGGGGGTTACAGTGTTTTATTATTTATATACATAAATATGAAACAAGCCATGGAGTAAAATGATTTATTACTTGAACTGGGTATTACAACGACCATAATTACATGGACAAATGGAGTTTTATTATGCAGCTTGCTAGTATTATTGATGATTCTCATCAAGCAGTCCAAACAAAAAATTCCAAAGGGTTACAACTCAAAAATTGAACAAACCCAAAATATGCACGTTTCCTGATGATAATGAGGATTTTCAGCTATTTTCGTAAAACCCCAGAAATATTCAGCCTAAAATGAGTATTAAATATTTGCACAAGCTGTAATGTCTGGGCATAAAAATCATTGATTCATCAAAACCAGGGTACAACACTAACAATTCCATGGAAGTAGCCTATAAGGCTAGAAACTTCTTTTAATTACTAGCCCTGCATTATTTTCACTAGCCCAGGATATCAAAAGGTGCAAATTTCAAGATAGGCCTAGGTGCACGTTTCCTGCAGTTTGCAAGATTTAAGATTTTCTCATTGGTATGATTGGTAGACATAACAAAATCACTAGTCCAGCGTCAAGGTATTATATTCATAGCTATGTTCCCTGATTTTCAATAGCTAAAAGGGCTAGCATTAGTTCAAACACTGCAAAGTTTGCTAAAACTCTAAGTTTTTGGGGCAGAAAATGTAACATAATCACAATAACAAAATACAATTAGTAACAAAAAACAACCATCAAAACTATGCTAAACACTCTAACATAATGTATTAATATGTTTATCAATATTTTGCATCAATCAAACTATTACTAAGAAGGCATAGAACTTAAACTGTTTGCCTAGTATCAAAAACATGTACTGTCGCAAATAAATTTCTAAGTTTGCAGTGGTAAATTATATTCATAAATTTCAATATCCAATACTGAAACACAACAAAACTTTCAATCTAATATTTTACATGGCCTTTCAAGGCCAACTGAACGTTGTGTGAAGATTCCACAATGATAATGTGGGTTAAAGTCCAGGTTTTACAATAATGAAGTGGGTTGGAGAGTTGTTATTTTTCATATATATGTAGATATCTTTATTTTTTAAAACTATGCCGCTTGTAATGAATGATACAATGTAGGAAGAGAACAACTAAATGGGGAATCTGCATTTGAAAACTAGTCATGTGTACAATAGTTTGTCACTTGAGTTGCGTATTACGACAACCACAATTTTATGAAAAATTTGGAGTTATATTATGCACATTGCTAGTATTATTGATCATTTGTATCAAGCAGTCCGAACAAGAAATGTACATTGAAAATTTCAAAGGACCACAACTCCAAAATCAGAGAGACATGGTGATCTCTATATAAGCTCTTAAACTAGTTTGCAGGGTTACAATGATTGTTAAAGGTCAAATGCAACGGTTTTTAAAACTGTTTTTTTTATTCTTTCTGCCGATAGAATATACCGAAGTTCATCAGGCGGAATGTTTTTTGAAGTGTTTTATTAATTCCTGACACATGGAAATAGAATTGAGAGAGTCTCTTTTTAATAAACTCTTTATTTTGGTGTCAACCAATTTTTTTTTTTTTTTTGGTTCATTACCTGTTGCTTTAGATCTATGCAAGATTAATTATGATTAACGGATAGATTAATATATTGATAATGAACAGATTATGACATTATAAATGTACTTGAAGTAAAATAACCTCCAGGACACTACTCAATATAATATGCCACCTAACTACCTGAAGATCAATACAGCTGTCAATAGGTAACTCTTACATCACACCTAACATCAAATCAAGAAAGATAATCATTGTACTATTTTGTTACATTCCCGATAAGAGAAATTTAATTCCTTTATTAATGGTTTTAATACGACATTTTCCTGAAAATAAATATACCATGTGAATAATAAGAACATGAAGTTTTATAAATAATTAAAACATAAAAAACGTTGAAAACCTGAAAACCGTTGCATTTGACCTTTAATACTATCCTTTAAAGTAGGTTGTGGGAGTATGGAAACAAGGTGAAATTCATATTACTGGAAAACAAAACATTTGTTGAATTATTGTACAATGTTTAACTCTAGTATCTGTTTCTCAATATTCAAATAATTAGGTTTAACTAAGTGTATTGTTTATACATTGTCTGTTGTTTGTGACGTAGAAGGTTTTGGATGTTCTCCTGATGACATCTTTGATGTAGCCGGATTCTGGTCAGATGCCACCAAGGACAAATTCGTACAAATGTCATTACTGCAAACTGCAGTAATATTTTTCCCAAGAATATATTCCTCCAATGTATCAGGATCTTGTAAAAGATGAATGGCATCAGCAGCTGTCAGGAAAGTGATGAGTGTCTGCTCAAATGCAGTGATTTTTTGAAGTTGATTGTTTCCATCTGTTATGTTCAATCTACATATTGTAGATTTAACCAGATCAACTGAGCACATTCTCATTTTGCAGTTATCACATTTGGTGAATTTAGGTCCAATGTCATTTGGCTGAATGATTTTTTTGCATGCAGAGCATTTGTTTGTAGTCGATATTGAAATCTGTTTGACAGTTCCAACTATGCTGTTTGTTGTGTCATCAGACACAAGCATGTAATCGACATTTTCAATATCCGAAATCATGGTAATCTTTGATTGAGGCGTTGTAGTCAATTTTAATGACTCGTAATGTCGCGAGCGAACATTTTCAATTCTGTACGATTTTCCAGTTGTCAATTGTGGGATCAGAGTGTCATAAACATTTAATATTATGGCCCCAGTTTTATCGGCTACTGTAGCCTCTTTCTTGGGGATGACTCGTCCAAAGATGGGCTCCTGAGTCATCTCTGAATATTCAACCACTTTGGCCTGTATAGTTATCTGAAAGTAAATTAATGAAACTTATATTAGCGAGAAAGTATTATATATTAAGTGCACTGTAATGTGCGTAAAGTGTGTATATGAAAACATATATATACATACAGTTAACGTCTTTTTAACAGTAAAAACTAATTATGTCAATTTTGTTTGAATTATTAAGGAAAGGTTGTAAGTGTGCAAATTTTTAGGAATTTGTAAAATTTGTTGAAAAATCATATAAATTTTCTTCATAGTCAGTAGTTATAAATGTTAGTTACTGAAGATAAACAATCCCAGTTAGTGATACTTTTTTTTTACCTTTACTATAAAAGATGACCAGTACTTGATAACCATGCCGTATGGTCCACTTAAACCCCACCAGACAAAAGTTGTAGAACTGTTGGACTCGACCAGTTTAAATTTTAAGTAGCTGGTCAAGTGAATATAAATTGTTTTGTTTTAGGTAATATAATCACCAAAATGTTGATCATGTTTTAGAGATGGCGCGATAAGTAAAAAAATTTTTTTTTTAAATGAATGAAATTGATTAAATTTATATGTTTCAAACATAAAAGTCATAGAGAGCAAAAGTACATCACAATAGTACAAATTGATTAGGTTAATGGATTTGGTAAAAGCGTGTTATTGTTAGGGTTATTCCTGGAAACTTGTCAAACAAAAATCTGATATTGGACCCGAGGAAGGAAACAAGGCCAAACTTTGTGAAAACTTGGCATCAAGAAATGAAATTCATGTCTTTAGAAGAGACATTAAAAACCTAGACTGCCACATTATACATGACATGATAAAGACTCTTCATGGATGGAATGCAATCAAAGCAAAAGTAAAAATTTCTGCATGTTCACCTCTAGCAGGCAACGTCTCAATAATAAGTGAAATATCAATGACTGGGATGCTGAACTTCATAAATCAATCAATCAGGTTAAGACTTAAAAAATCCTAAAATGCATCAAAGGTTGTGCTTTGAAAAATATGAAATAACAGTAAAATACACATTTCACCAGAAAAGTGGGGACAGGTGATCTGGATGACCTGAAAATCCAAAAGTGTAATTATATGTATTAGCAAATTGGCAACAGCATCTAGTTTTAATGATCCTTGACACACTTTCATAGTGATACAGGTACCCAATTGTTTTGAATATATAAAAAAAATGAAATTGAATGGGTAAAGACGTGATGTTGAAATCAATTCTTGCAGTATAGGACTTCATACTGAAGTGACATAAATAAATTCAACTGACTGTAATTCGTAGTTGTTGAGAAAATTTTCATCTAAAGGACCTTATACTGAAGTGCAAAATTTCAAGTGGCTGCGATTGCTAGTGGGGGTATAATTACAGAGATTGGACCAATTATGCATAGGTGACACCTGTGTGTACTGCAGATAAAGAGATTAACAGGTAATTAAGCAATTTGTTAATAACAGGATATCCATTAAACAAAATTCAAACTGGTCTTATATAGCTAACTACTGATTAACTCAAATTTGTAATTGTTTTTATAATTATGAAGCTGCCAAGAATATTTTTAATTTATAGTTTAAACCATCCAATTCAGAAATTTTATTGCAAAAAACTGATTTGGATCAGGGCTCCAAGTAGTGAGGAAATTACTCACATTTGCAACTAAAAATCAGACATGGCTGGTAAATTTCTGATGTACTTGCCAAACAGCGACAAATAATTAAACAGGCTGTGACCAAAAACTCATGTTTTTGTATTGAAAATGTTGAATTTGGTACACCTTGGTTGCTAGTGTGTTAGTGTGTTGTATACTGTTTTTGTTTATAGCCCCTGTTCATATACACAGAACCCTGTTTGTGTTATGCTGGTCACGCGAAATCTTGTAACTTATGATAATCTTTGTTAATACATAAACGTATAAAGGATTTAGCATTGCTTTAGAAAACAAGATGGCGAAATGATCCAGCGTGACATAGGGGAAGGTGTCCTCATTTGGTTTCGGCACATCATCCATGTCAATATCAAAATGTGTTGCCGATAGTAACAAACAAACAGCCATGGCATCAAGACTTTGATATTGATGTTGATGACAGTGACAATATGTGACTTTTACACAGACATTTGCTATTTACTATTATGCTGTAAATTTGAATTATGAGTTCTGAAATTTTAGGTTTTTCTGGTATTGCATGATCATCGGAAACTTTTGTTTTGACTCAAAGTTTTTTACCCTGGCTACTAAATTTTTGGTGCATTTTGATAATTCATAAACATTTCAAATTTAAATTTCAGTTGTAGTGCAGGGGTGCATATCTTTAACGCAAACATATTTGCATCTTTAACAGACCAGGATTTCACTTGTATTCCTTACTTTCACAAGATGGGGTTGGCCTTCCATGTGATGTCAGCATTAAATGTGAATGTTTAGCAGATTTTTGTAATGTTAGGATTTGATTTGTATGTGTACTGACATGTTTTTTTTTTTTTTTTTTTTTTTCTCTCACAACAATGTTATCATTGTTGTCAAGGGTGGTACCTCCAACACAAATGACCACCAGCCATACAATCATTACTACTGATTACATTAAATGGACTTAAACTTTACATCACAGACAAGGTAAACACTAATTTTAAATTGAATGAATAGACATCTTCAATCAAACCAAAATTTAGGTAACAAGATGCATAGTTGCATCAAATGTGGCTCATTTATTAACAGGGATTTTATGGGTATTTTGGGAAAAGGCCCCTAGGGGTAAAATTGGGAAAATATATCGACAAATTGTCAAAATTGGGAAAAGAGCAAATTAATAATTAATACTCATTCAAAACTTTTGAATTTCTTCACAATACACTCTATAAATTAATCTGCCTTTGGTTTTTGTTTTAAAAGTTGAGCACAATGCCTCTAGGTCCTCATTTAAAATACTTACGAGACCTTCGATACTTTAAGAATGACTGATTGGGAATTTTATTGATCAAATTGGGAAAAAATGAAGACTTTTTTCAATTGGGAATGGGGCCCATATTCGGCCCCTGAGGAATGCTAGAAAAATCTCAAAATTTCAAAATACCTATATACATGTACTTAGTATGAGCAGTAGAAGCACCTGGATTTCTTGAGGGTGAAAAGCCTGTCAACCTGTGGACTGTAACCGCAATACAGCTAATCGAATCGGCTGTATCTGTATACCGATATATTCTTGCAGCTGTACTAATAACTTGAAAAATGCAATGTTCTGAAAAATCATCTTTGTTTGGAGCCAAATTTACTATCTTTGGTAGGAATTTAGTTTTCACCCAAAAAAAGAGATGTTTTCAAGAGAAGACAAGTGCTAATGCTTGTATTGTTATAACTGACTTATGGTCAATTCATTTGTACATGGTTAATGTCCATTGGAAATAAAAAAAGGCCATATTTGGGTTAAATTAATTTTGCTCCATGATAATTACACGTTTTCATTTCAAATAATTTATCACAGTTAAATGTATTCTTTACAATCAATATTTTTGCAGAAAATTTGATTTTAATTTGGAAACGTTGTAGGGTTGAATCTTTGAAGAAAATAAACAATTTAAATTAATTTTAATTTTGAACTTGTGTATGTGCTAATTGTCATAGACACCTTCTATTGGTCATGAAATTAAAAAATTAAAAGGAAAACAAAATTTAATTTTGAAACTCTGTGGGGGTGAATTTGTAAAAAATTAACAATTTACATTAATTGTTATTTCGAACCTATGTATGTGCTAACAACTCTGGGGGCGAATTGACATGGAGGGAGGGATCGTCCGACACCCGAATTTTCAGGATTTATTTTATTTTCCGATATGTAGATCCATCTATTTTGATGTCTCATTTTGAATTGCGTGTACACATCTTTACATTATTATTTGCGGATATTAATTTTAATTATAAATCTTAGGACTGAATAAGGTCAGATATTATTGCGAAACTTGGGTCAGGTGCTGTAGATCGAAACTTACCAATCCAGATGGATGCTTCACGTCTTTTATTTCATAAGTTGGTGTTTCTTGCAAGTCTAATTTTCTCCGCTTAAAATTCAATTCTTTCAAAACTGTTAACTGGGAATATCTGTTTACTTTGATATCGGTCCCTTGGCCGTCTCTGGATGGTTCTACTGTAATTTGTTTAAGTTGCACTGGCGATGCCATTTTCTCGGCATGAATGAATGAAGCATGTTTGTCTGGATCAAAGGAGACAAGTCTTTGCATTTGATCCCCGTTTTGAAACGTTGCGTTGAAATATAAATTGTTGGAATTGCTCCGTTTTACGGGAGACACATCGTGCACATATCCGCTAATTGCGGAAGAGTCAGTGGCACTTGCCGATCTTTTCGCCATCTTTCTCTACTGTAGCTTTCCGCGGGAAAATTTACCGCCACTTTTATTGTTTGTTTGCATTTCCCTCCAATGTAAGGAGCACCAGAAATATTTGACAGTAAATACTATATGCAGTAGTAGTGAAGCTCCAAAGTATTTTCTGCAATGTTTATTTGTGCGAAATTTTCAGTTTTTTTTCACATTCAGAATATCATATTTAAAAAACATAGGTACTTGAAGGACATTACAAAAAAAAAAAAAAAAAAAAAAAAAAAAAAAAAGAATATTAAGCAATTTTGAACTTTTTGGTGAAAAAATAATTTTCAAAAGTTTTTACATAGAATTTAATAGTGGGTTGGTTGGAATGTTGTTTAACGTTGCATCAGCAATTTTTCAGCTATTCGCGACAAGAGCAAGTTAATTAATCTCCAAGGATTAATCTAAGAACAAGTTCATGTATGCATGAGATGTGGGAGTGTGTTTATGGTCTGCCTTGTACTAGCGCGCACTTAGGGCGTCTTTTTGGTAATGTGCTAGTTCACCGAATCAATATGCTGCAGACAAGCATACCACTCCCCCAGTCACATTATCCTGGCACCGGGTGAACCAGTCGATACTCTTTCCTCTTTATACCAAGTGCCAGGTGAGGAAGCAGTTTCTCAAGTTTGAAAGTCTTATGTATGACGTGGACACGGCTCGAACCCACGACCTCCCCCTCTTGAGGCGGACACTCTACCACTAAGCCACCGAGGCGGTCAATTTAAGTGGGGGTACCAAATAAATTAATTACATGGGCCTTCAATATGTCTTAAAGTTTTGGTATATATTACCTAAAATAGCTTTAAAAAAAAAAGTCAAAAATGCCAAAATTCACAAAAATTGACATTTTAAAGGCAACAACTCCTACATGAATTATTAAATAGCTACAAAACTTGCTACTCATTTGGATCTTGTCATGTTGATCATTTTTGCTTATTGAAGTTTTTATTTATTCATTATTGTATTCATGAATATAGTAAAAAAATGGAAGAATTTGACATTTCAAAAGCAACAATTCCTACACGGATAATTGAATAGTTACAATACTTGCTACTCAGTTAAATTTTGTCATGATGATCATTTGTTCTTCTTAATGCTTTTATTTATGTGTTTTGTAGAAAATAGTCAAAAACACAAAAAAAAAAAAAAATAAATAAAATAAAAAAAATCAAAAAAAAAAAAAAATCAACTTTTCAAGGGCAACAACTCTACATAGAGCTATAGTTACAAAACTTGTGGCTCAGTTATATCTTGTTCTGTTGATCATAAAGTTCTTAATGTTATTTTCTATCAATAATAATTTCAACAAAATAGTTAAAATGCCAAAACTTACAAAAAAATGACATTTCAAGGGGAACAACTTGTACACGGATTATGCTATCGTTACAAAGCTTGCAGCTCAGTTAGACCTAGTCATGCTGATCATTTTCGCTTCTTAAATATTTATCAATTCAAAAATTCCCCCAAAAATTGAGATTTCAAAGGCAACAACTCTTACAGATTATCCTGTAGTTACAAAACTTGCTTCCTCACAAGATTTTGTCATGTTGACCATTTTTGCTTGGTAAAAACTCGAAGGTAAAAAATATTGTTCAACATGACATTGACATTTGATCTTGACCTCATTTTGAAGGACATTTCAAGTCAACATCAAATCTGAACACCCATGTTATTATCTTCACAAATAATGAAGATATAGCCATTTAAAGCTTATTTCAATTTTTTTGAATAATTTAATGCAAAAACACGTACCGGTAATCTAATTTTTGACCAAATTGCAGAAAATGAACAAACTATAAATTTAAGACCACAGAGAAGCTAAATACACATTAGATTTTTTCTTTCATATACAGTTTTGGAGAAGAAGATTTTTTAATGTTGTAGTACCTAAGGTCATGGTGACCTAATTTTAGTAGCTATGTCAACGCCTTCTACAATTCTGAATTACATCATCCCATACATGGCAAGTTTCATCAAAGGTCGGGTAATTTTAAAGGAGTTGATTAAAATGTGAAAAGTTTACACATGATGGACAGCACATGATGAACAGCACACGATGGACGGTGAAAGATGGCAATAGCTCATCTGACCCGTTGGCTCGGGTGAACTTAAAACAATACCTTGAACGTAAGGTTAACTGCATATTATTGTTATCACCACCTAGGACCACCATCTATTAGAATTAATGTTTCAGTGGTTTTTATTAGAAAAACACAAACTCAGGAAAAGGGTAGCCAAATTTTTGATGTGTAACAAATTGAGTAAACCACCATGGCCATGTCCCTTAAGAATGCTTTTGTTTAATTAGATATACACAAATATTTAGAGAACCTAGGTTTTGTTGTAGACATTGCTTTACTGAATGAACTGGTAGTTAAACCTGTATTTGGATGAATTATGAACAATGTATTTCTAAAAGAAATATTTAATATAAATAGAAAAAAACTAAATAGTATTGGCAAGTTCTAATTAATTCTATAATTACAATGTATGAAATATATCAAAAGCTGCATATATCAGTTTATGATCTGACCAGAAACATTCAATTATGTCTGTGTGTGTATGATCAATGTTGGTAAACAACAAATCTAAAGTTGAATTATAGTCTGTTGTAATACCAGAAACAATCTGTTTTACATTAAATGTTGATCTCATCCATTTTTCAAACTGTGAATTCTGTCCATCAGTGATATCAAAGTTGAAATCACCTAAAATAATTAAGTTGTCTTTGATATTGATGACCGGTAATAAATATTTCCTAATGAATTCTTGCAATTGAAAAAGTGTACATTTAGGAACACAATAAAATATTATTATACTGGTTTTATTCACCTGTTCAGATAAATTTAGTTTCAAACATTCACAAACAGGAGATCTCAGTTTCTGATAATCTATCAGAGTAGGAAACAGTTCATTTCGTATGTAAGCAGCTAAACCATGTGCTGGACGATGTCCTGAAGAAATCAAATTTTCATCATTGCGGACCAGAAAGTATCCATCTATTTTGAATTTATCATCATTTTCATTGCACATCAGTCTGGTTTCTGCAAATGCAACTAAATTGAGAGCGGTAATATTGGGATCTTGTCTGATATGGTCATAATGAAAATTTAAAGATCTGACATTATTGAAAGCGATTTTGAATGAAGAATTAACCTTGTAAACTGGTATATAACATAATGGTAATGGATCATTCCTTAGTCTTTGCATTTCTTGTGAAACAGCTTTATCTACTGAAATTTTTTGGTGATTCAATTCAGTGATATGCAGTCCTGACATTGACCGTGCTCTGCTTAATGCGACATAATGGATGTGAGGAACAGAGCGATTCATAGACAAGTCGATGTAAACTGCATCAAGTGTTGAACCTTGTGCTTTATGTATCGTTTTTGCTGCTGAAGGACTTAATGGAAACTGAATTCTAGTTACAGTTTTATGATGAACCAAAAAAGTTCGATTCACATCAAATATTGGTGTCCATTCATTCTTTATGTTGTTTCTGTAAAGATGATTGTAAGTTTTTCTCCAATTCATACCAATCGCTTCTGTCTCAAATTCAACCCATAATATACTTGGTCGTGTTGTGTTTTCCATTCTGTAATCAAGCAGTTTTAATATGCAGGTTGCTCCATTTGTCAATCCATCTGATGTGTCAATATTAACTGTCAAATCATATTTCAAACCCACTGCAACAGGCAATAGTTCCATAAGGCCACTTGTGTGTGATGGATCACTTGAAACTTTTTTCAATATCTCTTCTTTAACTGATCGCGAATCTTGTGATTTGACATCATCTACAGATTTGACAAGTAATTTTTCTGAATTTGTCAAATCAAATACCTTAGAATTCCAAGATTTTGCTGCATTTCTTGTAGTGTAAAGGTGTGGAACTGTGCAATCAGCTGGAACATGATCTTTATCAACAGACTGTTTAAGCAATTCCTTGATATCATCCTCTGTATGATTGTTTTCTCTGAGTCGATTTAAAAGATCTGCAAATTGTAAATCATCTTTTTGTCGCATAATTTGTGTTAGTTCGAACATCTGAAAATGATCATTCCATATGTTGGTGGCAAGTGGGCCATATCCTTTTGAAAGATTTTGAAAAATCCATTTATCAAAAACAGGTTTCAGCTGAAATAGGTCTCCAATAAGTAAAACAGAAACATTTCCAAATGGTTTATCACTTCCTTTTATTTGTTTTAATCGTTCACTGATGTAATTTAACATACCACTGCCGACCATAGACACTTCATCAATCAGAATTATGGAAAGATTGCTGTATTTGACCCGTAATGTGTTGAGACTATCACTTTCAAGTGGTGTGTAATTGAAACCTTGGCTTGCTGGTAGTTTGAATGTGGAGTGAATGGTACTACCATTGACATTAAATGCTGCTTTCCCAGTTGGTGCACATAATAGTATTCTTACATTATCAGGATTTTCTCCTTCTACAGCACAAAGATAACGATGAAGAGCTTGATACAGGGCTCGAATCAATACAGATTTACCAACACCTGCACCTCCACTAAGAAATGCATACAAAGGTATATCTTTTGTTTTTATCCAATGCAAAACATGAATGAAAAATTCAGTTTGTTTGATATTTAATTTTTTTACCATTTTGTAATATTCTTCGTTTGATATTCGAGTTGGGTTTCTCACTTCTTCAACAGAACGAGCAGTAAAACCCATGTCTGATCCAATGTCATAGTTTGTTTGTTCAAATGTTCGCTTTGGATTGAATTCAATGTATCGTTCACTTTCTACACTACCTTCTTCAATTTCTTCACTAGCTGCATGTTGTGTTTGTGGTGCTAATACATCATGTTCATCAAAGTTTTCCTGTGCTTGCCTTTCAGCTTCATCCAATTCTTCTGCAAAATGTTCATACTCATTGATTTTCACATTGACGATGTTCTTGACATTATTGTAGTGTTCTTCATAAGAAACATAGTTTCTCAACAAATCTGCTTCTTCATTTCTCCAAGGAAGAAATAGTAATAGTCTTTCCCTATGATAATTCTCTGAATCAGTTTTTTTGTTGAAACGAACATATCGAATAACCCTAGGAGAAGTTCTTTCCTTGAAAATTGCACCATTACGGAGAGTTATATTGATCAATTCTTTACGTTTGTCACGATTATTTTCTTCACCATGAGCTTCATCACTGTCATCAGCCCAATCATCATTTCTGTCCCAGTCCACATCATCTTCTTGAGACATTGTTTTAGGATACTTTACATTTAATTTTGATGCATAATCAGCGAGGCACCAATTTTCAAGTTGCTTTGGGCGTTTAGAATAACGTTTGATAATACTGTCTGCTTCAATATTTGTAGAATCTGCAGGTAGTTTTTCTAATGCATTTTTGACTTGAGAAGAACTGTACGTTCATTTGAGGATGATGTGTTTATAAAAACAACTTCTCTACTGGCATTACTCAAAGGGAGTTGTAAGCATAAGTAAGCTGCTTCTTGGGCACTTGTTTCAACAGCATTTACAAATTTATTTCCAATGTGTCTAACTTGTTTTTTAATATCAGAATTCCCTTGACGTGCCTCTTTACACGCTTGATCAAGCAGAGTGCTCATACCTCTTTCTGACTTACTTATGTAGGAAACAATATACATTGCACATGCATAGGGATCCAAAACAAATTGAATATCATGATTTGCATTCCAAGCCTGAAGTATGATTTTCATGTAAGGGTTGATTCTTGTTTCCGAGACATTTCGTTTAAGAAATACTTTTGGAGAATTGATGGAACTTCGAATGCATTTAATATACTCTTCATCTGAAATTTTCAAAACACTGGCTAGAAAATCATGATAAGACAAAGATTTATCTTCATCTTTCATTCCATTTATAACTTTTTGGATGTCTTCAAATTTTTTCTTGTAGTCTTCAGTTGAGTTTTGCAAAGGCTCCAAAATCTGTGTATGCGACATTGGCGGATGTGGGAACCCAAATCTACAGATCGCTTTACTTTTTTTTCGACATGTTTTCGAGTGTCTGTGTGTTTGAAGTTTCACATATTGTTGCATATTTTCTGGGACATTTGAGGAACATGACACATGTTTATCTATAAATGCAATAATGTCTGTAATTGGATCTTTATTGTATATTGCTGCATTTTTCACCCAAATTAACATGTGAACATGCGGCGAACCTCTATTTTGAAATTCAGTTCTACAAAAATAATCTGACATTTCACCAATAGGACTGTGTGGACTTTTTAAAACAATAGTAATAAATTGTTGAATCCTTAGATTAAAATGTCTAGAACAAGTCACTGGATCTTTCTGGATGAGATTGGTGATTTCTCCCCACGACATGTTTTCAATATCCTCCTCTGTGCAAATTGTATTACCATTTAATTCTGCCAATATTTTCAATAAATCTTTCCATCTTGTATCAGCAGCAGACAATGAAACAAACCAAGTGGGAAGTCCAAGTTGCCGTATCATTGCAAATATATCTTTCTTACGTTTGGAGAGATAAGCAGGTGAATTTCTAATAGTTCGTAATATATAATATCCTTCATCTAAATTTACCAAATCATTTACTGATGATTGATTCAACACCTGGCCGACTGTAATCTGTTTGCCTTTTGTCTTATAACGTCGAACAGCAAGGTTAACTTTGTCAGTGATTTGTTTCATCTGTAACTTTTTCATCTTGAAAAACAAATTAGGAACATTATTTGCAACACGCCTATCTAAAGATCTCAATTCCCATTTGGCAATATCACTGTAGTGCACATTAACTTTTCGCTGTTCATTGGTTGGCCGTCTTTGTCCACAATATATTGTTGGAAATGACATATATTCTGCATCTGGGTCGTTATATAAACTTAATGGGGTTTGTCCTTCACCAGGTGCAAATGTGTAAACATAATTACTACCATTTTCAGATGATTCGAGTAAAGTGTCGGAATTACCCGATATTCTCTCTGAAACATCCACTTCACTGAAGTTATCAGAATCGTCTTCTTCTAATGCATTTGATGAAGTATCTGTCAGATTAACATCATTCGTTTTCGTAAAATTGTTATCCATTTCAACAAATTCAGTCATTTCTGTTTGTCTACTGTGAAGAGTATCTGTCCAATTGGTATCAACTTTTATGCCTGATGTTTTGTATATATCACTGTTGTCCATTAACCACTGTAATGCCTTTAGAACAACATTTGGTCGTACATTTTCAACAAATTCTGTAGTTTTATAAGTCTTTTTTCTTTTAAGCTTTACTGGAACTGTTATGTGATCATCTAGTTGTCTTGGCAATGCATTAACAGTAGGTTGTACATCTACAGGACAATTTACAACATTTCCTTTGATAGATAACTGTTTACCCCTTGGTAATTCTCTCAACTGCATAAAAGGTATTCGCAGAGATAAAAGCCTTTCCTCAAGTTGGTGTAATTTTAATTCTTGTGGTATATCAGGAAAGCAGAACAAATTTGCTACAGACAGTTTTGGAATCTTTTCTTCTTTTAAAGCAGATATACAAGTCCTACATATCCATTCTTTGCCATCTACAGATTTGTGTTCCGTTCTACATAAATTTATGATATCCGAATGTCTGTTTAAAGTGGAATGTTCAAAATCAATTACTGAGTTTACTGACCATGTTTGATGGCATATTGTACAAATGTATGAAAACCCATATTTAACAGAATTATGAAACTTAGCTATACATTCGCTAAGGGAAAACCCTTTGTTTGAGTGTGTTTTCTGTGAATTTTCTTTTATTCGATACCGTTTGTTCTGCCGTAATGTTTTCATTCGTGACTTTTCTTTTTCATTTGTTTGTCATGATAAGCTTTTTTTTGTCTTAATCGCCGAACATTGTTAGCGTTCCTTATTTGCTCATTTTCAACAAAAACCGGATCTAATCTAGCTTTCTTCATACTGGAAGATGTCATTAATCTATCTCGTTCTCGAACTTTGGGATCTTGTCTCGCTCTCTTCATACTGCAAGATGTCATTAATCTATCTCGTTCTCGTACTTTTGGATCTTGTCTGGCTTTCTTTTTACTGGAAGATGCCATTAATCTATCTCGTTCTCGTACTTTTGGATCTTGTCTCGCTTTCTTCATACTACAAGATGTCATTAATCTATCTCGTTCTCGAACTTTCGGATCTTGTCTCGCTTTCTTCATACTGCAAGATGTCATTAATCTATCTCGTGCTTGAACTTTCGGATCTTGTCTCGCTTTCTTCATACTACAAGATGTCATTAATCTATCTCGTTCTTGTACTTTTGGATCTTGTCTCGCTTTCTTCATACTGCAAGATGTCATTAATCTATCTCGTTCTCGAACTTTCGGATCTTGTCTCGCTCTCTTCATACTGCAAGATGTCATTAATTTATCTCGTTCTCGTACTTTTGGATCTTGTCTGGCTTTCTTCATACTGGAAGATGTCATTAATCTATCTCGTTCTCGTACTTTCAGATCTTGTCTCGCTCTCTTCATACTGCAAGATGTCATTAATCTATCTCGTTCTCGAACTTTCGGATCTTGTCTCGCTCTCTTCATACTGCAAGATGTCATTAATTTATCTCGTTCTCGTACTTTTGGATCTTGTCTGGCTTTCTTCATACTGGAAGATGTCATTAATCTATCTCGTTCTCGTACTTTCAGATCTTGTCTCGCTCTCTTCATACTGCAAGATGTCATTAATCTATCTCGTTCTCGAACTTTCGGATCTTGTCTCGCTCTCTTCATACTGCAAGATGTCATTAATCTATCTCGTTCTCGTACTTTCAGATCTTGTCTCGCTCTCTTCATACTGCAAGATGTCATTAATCTATCTCGTTCTCGAACTTTCGGATCTTGTCTCGCTCTCTTCATACTGCAAGATGTCATTAATCTATCTCGTTCTCGTACTTCAGGATTTTGTCTGGCTTTTCTCTTATTTGCAGATGCCATTAGCTTTTCATTTACCTTAAATGACTCTGCAAGTCTTTTGTGTCTCATATATTCCTTCATATACAACTGCCTGTGTTCTTGCTTTCCAATTAACTTCTTACTTTGTAGTGATTTGTAAGAGTGGCTTGTATTTTTTTCCATTGTGATGTATTGTTTATTTCTCATAAGTAACCCTCTCTTATATCTATTGTCCATTTCTGCTTGGTATTTGAAATAGGAGTCAATTGCATCTTTGTTACTTAATCTACTCTGTCCATTAGAAATGGGAGATAATATACTTGAAATTCTAGAAGACTGATTTTCATTTTGTAACTCAATTGTCAAAGGCTGAATTTCAAATTGTAAATCAAAGGAAATACCCAAACTTTCATAAAATGCGTAAAGATAACTTATCAAATCTGCAAATTTATGAAATATTAAACACACAGCCTTTCCTACAGGTGAATAAAGAGCATCACGTCCATGTGAGTGAGAATCAAAAAATATATAACAGTCATCATCAGTTTTCAATATTGTGGATGATATTGCACCTGCCATAACTAAGCCCATTCCAGTTTGTTGCAACATTTCAGATATAGCAGTCTCAATTGATTGTGCAAATGCAACAGATGGTGAATCAGTTATTGTGCCCCACAATGGTTGATATTTTAGTACACGATATGTACAAGAACCATTCTGAATTATCGATGGAAGTTCTTCAAAATGAAGCAAATAAGATTTAAAATGGCCACAATTTTGCAGTTCAGAGACAACTTTATTATATAGTCCATCACCTTTGACCAAAACATCATCAATTACATCACTCGTGAATTTCTTCACAGTTTTGGAATAAACCAAGAACATAAGTGCATTGCATGTACATTGTCGACCTCTAGAAACCATAGAAAACCTTAAATCTCCTTGAGAAAAATGTGCCCAAACCGTATGTTTATGTTCTGCTGACCCAGGACAATAAACACATCTCTTAAAAGGTTCAGTCTCTCTCATATTCAAACTGTTGGTATCACCGCCAATATTATTGCAAAATGAAGTTCCAAATTGATTGCTAAATGTATTGCTAGTTTCATTGCTAAATGTATTGCTACAAGTACTGTTACAAATATTGCTACTACTTAATGGTCTGTTTTTTAGGAGGGCAGATTCCTCACAGTTTGCAAGTCTGTTTTTAATGAGGTCAGCTTCCTCAGTTAATCTATGATCAGTCAGTCTACTTTTAATGGAGTCAGATTTCTCATTGTTGTCAATCAGTAAATTGTCCGTCTGCAAACTTGCTCTTCTCTTCTTCCAATATCTCTTCCTTGGCATCTGAAAACAAAATGATAAAGAATACTAAGGAAATTGTGAAAAATACACATTATGTACAAAGAGGACTCATATATAAACAAATACACTTCTTCAAGAAATGTTGAAGATATGCCCCAGACAGGAAAAGTCAAATAAGAAATGCAAGATTTGACTTTGCGACTTTTGTTTGTGACCTAAAAGTCCATCCATGTTGAATGACACATCAACACATGATGGCTTACACGTTAGAAAACCCATTACCCATTCAATAAGGATTAATAATGTTGAAAACTTAATGAACAAAAATTTTACCAAGCTCATTAAACTCCCTTCAGTGGTTTGGGAGGAGTGTTAATTTTCAAATTCCAAAATAGATGTCAGCAGGTATCTTGGGAATGTAATCACCCTCGAAATGTGATCATGATGATAATGTTTATCAATTTTCATTTAAATTCCTTCAGTGGTTTGGAAGTAGTGACAATTTAAGGCCATCTTAGAAGTCCCATCAACCTCAAAATGCATGTGTAAAAAGTTTCATTAAAATGTCTTAAGTGGTTTGCCAGAGGAACATACGGTACATAACTCCGGCCCCTATATTATATTATCTTGTGACTTTCATAATTAAACACGTTAGTTTACATTTGCACCTAGACTGCTTAAAACCCATCAAGAAATGTACGAGATTTGGAGGGTCCATGAATTACACTGCAAAAATTCTAAATTTGATTTTGTGACCTCTGACCTTTGACTTACATAATTAAATGTAGTTAATGACACATTGTCACATGATGGTTTGAATTTGTACCAAGTTGGACACAAAATTTAATATATTTACGGCGAAACCATTTAGAAAGCGCAGCAGATTACTCCGGTTTTGTACTAATTTTTTTAGGCTAATTATAATATATATAAAGAGCTACTTTAGAACCTATAAGAATCCGCTAAAATAGCACTTTATTTGCCTAGGTGACACTACAAAGGTTTGAAGACACTAGGCACAATACCATTGTGACCCTTCCATCCATGAAATTACTTTAGTCTGGCGACCCATCAGGATCCTGTGAAATTCAAAAGCAGCTAGTTAATTGTGACCCTAATTTTCATAACTCTATATCTGTACTAGAAAAAAATGGGCATCATATAATGATAAATCCTGACTGACACCATCTTAAATCAACTTTTAACTTAATCCTAGCTTAAACAACTTTAAGTCAACAGTACCCATACAACGTTTTATATTTCAACAGTTAAATGGTGCTCCAAACAGTTGAAGAATTTCCAAAAGAAGATCATGTGATATCCAGTGTCCATTTCAAAAAAAAATGGTGGTGCCCATGAGTTTGGCACAAAATTTTTAAATCTTCAGTATATGTTGGAAATAGAATGTTGTAAAGTTTGTTTTTTTTTTTTTTTTTTTTCTCAATATGTTGTCTATAGAAAAGGTTGTGCTTTCTACTATTTGACATTGACCTTCATAATTAAACTTGGTCCACAACACATTATCACATGCTGGTGGTTTACATTTGTACCAAGTTTGGTAAAAATACATCAAGAAATGTTGAAGATATACAGTGCATATAAAGTACACTACCAAAATTCAGATTTGACCTTGTGACCTTGACCTAAAGAATTATACATGGTTCATGACACATCAACATATGCTGGTTTACAATTGTGTTGTTTGGTTCAATTGCATGGACAAGTGCAGGAGAAATGATGCAGATCCAAAGTACACTGCATAAATCTATATTTGACCTAGCGACATAGGCTTTTGACCTTCACAATTAAATGTGGTTTATGACATGGCTTTTGACCTACACAATTAAATGTGGTTTATGACACATTGTCACCTGCTGGTTTACAATTGACCAAGTTTAGTTAAAATGTATGGGAAAACGCACAAGATATGGAGTGAACACAATTGTGACTAACAGACTGTCAACAAAAACATTATAGTGGGGCTATAGAAATTGCTGCTGATGGCCACCTTGGAAATCTTATCAACATTAAATTGTGATATGCACAAGCAAGTCCTCTGCTGACCATGTCTACCAAGTTCCATTGAAATTTTCAAATTTCAAAACGACACCAATCTTGGAAATTCCATCAACCTCAGTGATATAAAACATCAAATATGGTAAATAACTTCTTAATAAATATAGAATAACCAAGTTATATATGTGGACAAGACAGTGTAAATTAATATACATTTGTTAAAAGACAGCATTGCAACAATGTAAATTTGAATGTTGTGAATTGTCTCACGCAAAAACTTCTCGTTTAAAAAAACTTCCCTCTAACCTTGGCTGAGGAAGAAGTCACTTCTCCCTGTTTTAAAAACCTATTTTGAGCCCTGAATAATGTAACAATACTACTTGTTTAATTAGAACACAATATCATTTGATAAGGGCTTATATATTATGTATTTACCAAGTTATAACATTATTTCAAATAATGTTATAACTTGGTAAATACATTATAGAGAAATAACCCTTTCATAAGAGTTTTTAGAGGGGACATTCAGTTCTTATAAATCTCTTCTGTATTTATTCAAAACAATATGTAACCGTGCTGCTGCTCATGTATTGTATGTATCATATGTAATGTGTTTACATATTAGTGGTGTCAAGTGACTGTTTCTATGTTTAATATGCTTGTACCTGTACATATGTGTTGACGATTAGCCAATCACGTGACTGGACGTATAGCATAGATTTATGTTAATAAAGTTAAAACAGTCCACAATCACTTTTTGCGGTAAAATCTTTTTTATTTCATTCTGGCAATAAAATCTCGACAAAGAGGATCATTTTATTTAGATAATAAGAAATCTTTATGAACTCAAGAGATGGTAGATCCAAAGTTCTGGTATATAAAATATTAACTTAATATGAAATTATTATTTGTAAATAAAAAAATATTATACCGCAAGTATTTAGATTTATATATATAAATATTTTTAAATAAAATATTTTATTAAACAGACCTGTCGCCCACGTAGGGATTAACCAGACCCTGTTACAACAATACCATTTGAAAAGAACTTTTGCAGTATGCATATGTATCAACAATGTAACCTGTAAAGTATCAAGGGAGAAATAACTCTACTTAAATGTTTTTGGAGGGGGCATTAGACTGAAAAAATAGTTCTTGTTGCTAGTTTGAAACATGAATAGCAAAAGCATCGACATCCCCCCTACCCCCGTCTTATTGGACGTTAAATGACCTGCTCAAAAAAAAAAAAAAAAAAAAAAAAAAACACGATCTCCGTTATTCACAAGGTAATACACGCTAGAAGCTTCCACATTGTTTCCATTGTTTTACGATGAATTGCCGTTTACAACAAAGCACATTTGTATAGTCTCAACACCCCCCCCCCCCAATGAAATTTGGCGTGGCATTCCCTAAAATCAAGAGAATTAAACAAATGGAAGGATGTGCGTCTTTTATCGAATCAGACGACGATTTCCGACGAGTACCAACGTGCGAAAAATATTCACAAGGTCATAGCTAGAATTCGGGAGAGGGCGACACAAAAATTAGCGACTTGACCAGCATATCTTCGAAATGTCCGACTGACATCCATCTGTCTTAACGCTTATACGATGCATAGCCTGAGACAAAGGGAACGGCTACAAATCAGTTTAATGAATATCAACTTCGCTTATAAAAAGTACACAAATTACTTCCAACGAGATTTTAATTTCTTTTGAACCTTCCTCCTTACCTTGGAGAAATCCTGTAAATGAATAGGAAACCCCACAGATATGTGACATCACAATTGTTTATGCAAAGTCGTACCATATATTTTTGTACCCGGTAATTTTTTACCAATCTTGATAAACGTAGTTATAGTCATGAGAAATTATATATTTACTACACTTTGTTATCTTTCGAAACCCTTACAAATTAGAGCCTTAAAGTTTTGATATAAGTATTGAATGTATACAGAAATTATTATTTTTATTCTTGGAAACATGATTTAGGGCCAGTCAAGAGGTGGTGGTGTTTAAACAGAAAAGCAGTTAAAAATTGAAAATCATTTATACAGGTAACAACATCAAATTTTGTCTCTATGATGCCCAACTTGAAAACAATGTATCTCTTGCTTTCCACTTCAAAGGATTTTAACCCTGTGCCCGCTTGATGCATTGTCAGAATAATAGACAGGTGGTGCAGTATGTAAAAAAAAATCCAACTACTGTTTCGGTGTACTATGACCTAAAAGTCGCCCCCAAATACGCACTAGTCATTCAATGAAAGTCATATAGACATGCACTCTATATAGCTCAACTAGTTCCTCGTATTGAAGGTGGTGGTAATACACCTTCATGTTGGTACAAATACCAAGCTGTTTCAACAATTGGAGAACAAGAAAATGATTAAAACAAGAAAGTATTAACTAAGGAGATCAACTTAAATAATACAGAAGGCAAACAGACAAAAAGCAAATTTAAAAAATTGAGAGTGGATGTCAGTGCAACAATTTCTTTATTTTTTTTAAATTCATAGTTCCAGTATATAACTGAAACTGTCTCTATAAAGGACTTAAATAAACTCAAAATTTTGAACTCTAAAACCAGGTAATAAGAAACTTGAATGAACTCAAAATTTGAAAAACCCTGTAACCCAAAATGCAATCAATCATGTTAAACATTTGCAGGTGCATAACTTCAACTAATGTCAAAGTCAAATATATTCATAAACTTTGTAGGATCCTACACACTGATTCTGTTTATGAAGTTTGATGTCTATAGCCTTTCGGTTCATGAGAATAAGTCATTTTTAGCATTTCAACATACAATGTCACCAGTGACCTTGAACTATGGTCAAAGTTAAATCTATTCGCAAACGTTGTAGAACTTAACATGCTGATACAGTATATTCAGTTTGAGGATCCTAAGTCTTTTTGTTCATTAAAAGAAGTCATTTTTAGCATTTTTACACACAAGGTCACTGTAACCTTGAACTAAGGTCAAGGTCAAATATATTCACAAACTTTGTAGAATTCTACACACTGATTCTATATATGAAGTTTGATGTCTATCGGCCTATCAGTTTATGAGAAGAAGTCATTTTCAGCATTTTTACATACAAGGTCACTGTGACCTTGAACTATGCTCAAGGTTAAATCCATTCGCAAACTTTGTAGAACTTTACATGCTGATTAAGTATATTCAATTTAAAGCTCTTAGGTCTTTTGGTTTATCAGAAGAAGTCACTTTAATCATTTTCCACCTAAGGCCTCATTTTCAGCCATTGTGACCTTGAATTCATATCAAGGTTAACGATTTTCGCAAACTTTAATCGTCATTTCTTGTGGATCATTCTAACCAAGTTTCATTAAAATCTGTCAAGCGGTTCAGGAGAAGAAGTTGTTTAAGTAAAGTTTACGGACGCACGCACGCACGCACGCACGGACGCACGCACATACACACGCCGCATCATACCATAAGCTCACGCTGGCTTTAGCCAGGTGAGCTAAAAATTACTACAAGGTAATTTGAAATGTTTACAAATCTTCATAATTTAAAAAAATGCAGTTGAAGAGGTTCCTGTCACTAGGTCTTATTTGGTTGGGAACATCACTCTTATCTGTAATATTTGGTTTAGTTAAGGCTTTCTCCTAACTACATGTATCAAGGCCGCCCTGGGGCTCAGCAGCAAGGTCATTCACTATAAATATTTACCCTGCTTTACAAGAACAATGCCCATCCGTAATACTGCCATTTGGTTTGTCTATTTCAATGGATAGCGTGTGTTGAGGCTGATTCTTTCTCACTGATGGCCAACATCTTCCTGGCACATGCACTTTCTGTCTCTCCATCGCCGATTTTGATACCATGTATATATTCCTGGTGTAGTGTATGACATGGTCTAAGGGAAATAACTCTTACAATAGTTATACGATTATCGTTCCTATATAACATGTGGTTGTGTAGACTGGAGGCAGCCATTAAATTAGTACACGTCTGTTGAGCAGTTGTTCAATGTCATTATTTAATTAGTTTATGCATATGAACAGTTCATTTTGGCGACGAGGATAAGTATACAAAGATGGGGGATGTAGATGAACATAATTCAGCAGATTTAATTCGACAAATCAGTGATTTGAACATTATAAAGTAGTTTGACCCAAACTCCGATGTGTACAACGTGGGTCCAAGATGGACCAAGTGGTTACGATCATTTGAACTATATTCCATGGGGAAGGGAATTGTTGACCCGGGACAGAAAAAGGCACTGTTGCTTCATACAGCAGAGGGTCGGTACAAGATATATATTTTGCCATTCCGAGTCATGACCGTGCCCCGGAGGGTGACGATACAGTGTACACAGTAGCTATTGCAGTTTTAAACGAACATTTCACGCCCCATATGAATGTTCCTTTTGAAAGAGTAAGTTCAGGGACATGGCCCAAAGGTCTGATGAGACAATTGACCAATACATAACACGCCTTTGACAGCAGGCTGTGTATTGCAATTTTAACGATGCAAATGAGGACATTCGAGTCCAAGTTGTGGAAAAATGTCAGTCAAAAAAGTTACGTAGAAAGCTACTTGAGATTGAAAACCTGGATCTTGCACGTTTGCAAACCACTGCCACACAATTTGAAAGGGCGGGACATCACGCGAGTTCTATGAATAAGTTGACAGCTGGACCGGAAATAAACAAAGTCACTCGGGGTACACGTAAACAAACTGAAAGTCGACCGCCGAGGAAAAGCACTGCAACGTCAAAGTTAAATAGTCGGTGTGGAAAGACCGGACATTTCGCAAAAGACCCAAATTGTCCCGCTAGAGACAAAAAGTGTAATTAGTGTAAAAGCGTGGGTCACTTTGCCAAATGTTGTCAAACCAAGCCAAAGAAAAGTGGTGGCAAAGTTCATTTAGTAGACAATGTTCAATCGGATTCCGATGATGAGTACGCGTTTAGTATTCAATCTGATCGAAACGAGGAAATCGAGATAACCGTCAATGGAAACGTGGTTAGGGTAATTGTCGGTAGTGGCGCGTCGGTTAATATCATTGACAGTGATTTGTGGAAAACACAAAAAGAGAACAAGTTGAAATGTCATTCCGAGAAAACTACTAAAAAGTTGTTCACATACGGCTCCCATCAGCCATTGCCGTTGCTCGGAAAGTTCAAAACATCCGTGTTCTTGCCAGATACCGACAGTAGTTTGGACACTGCATTTTATGTTATGAAAGGTCGCGGACCAGCATTGTTAGGCGAGACACTGCGTTGAAATTAGGTGTTTTGAAACTAGGCATCAATTCAGTAAGCGACAAGTTGTATTCAGGGATAGGCAAGCTTACAAACTATCAGTTGAAGTTACACATTAATGATTCCGTAACACCGGTAGCGCAAAGGATGTACCGTATACCGTTTAGCCTGAGGAAAAAGGTCAAGGACAAATTAGATGAACTTGATTCGCTCGATTTTTTTTTTTCAATTTGTAATGTGTTTTATTTCCATAGAATTCACAATCCTTCACACAATATGTGTGAGTAAATTTGTTATAATACAGCAATATATAAGATAGTAAATACGTAATTTATTTTAAATTATAATACATATATCGCTCGATGTTATTGAGAAAGTGGAAAGCCCTACTTCGTGGGTGAGTCCAGTTATAGTCGTTCCAAAACCAAATGGAGATATACGGTTGTGCGTCGACATACGACAAGCGAATAATGCGATAATTAGAGAAAGGCACCCGATTCCGACAGTGGATGAAATTATATACAATTTGAATGAAAGTCAGGTTTTCTCAAAGTTGGATCTGAAATACGGGTTTCACCAAATTGAGCTAGAAGACTGATCGCGCGAAATTACCACTTCCGTAACGCACAATGGGTTATATAGATATAAACGACTTATGTTTGGCATCAATTCCGCACCCAAGAAATATCAGCACATTATATCTCAAGTACTCAGCGACTGTAATGGAGTACAAAACATATCAGATGACATCGTCGTACACGGAAAACAAAAAAGTGAGCACGATGAAAGGCTGAATACAGTTATGAGAAGACTCATGGAGCGAAATTTAACTTTAAATAAGGACAAGTGTCTATTTGGCTTAGATAAAATCACGTTTATGGGACATGTGTTGTCTAAGAACGGAATTGGTCCGACAACCGAAAGAGTCAAATCGATGGTTAATGCGAAACAACCGCAAACCGCGTCCGAAGTGAGAAGTTTCTTAGGATTTGTTAATTTCAGTTCACATTATATTCCGAATTTGGCTACCCTCTCTGAGCCACTCAGGAAATTAACCAAGGAAAATGCCGCATTTGTGTGGGGACAAGCACAACAGAAAAGTTTTCAGAAGTTGAAAGGCTGTTTGTCTAATGCAGAGACACTTGGTTATTTTCATCTTGACGCCGAACGCACACAATTGATTACTGATGCAAGTAATGTCGGTTTTGGCGCTGTATTAATTCAGGAATACAATGGCGAAACAAAAGTAGAGAGTTATGCTAGCCGATTGCTATCTGACTGTGAACGCAAATACTCAACAACAGAGAAAGAGGCACTCGCTGTCGTGTGGGCATGTGAAAAATTTCACATATATTTATACGAGTTGGTAGTTGACAATAAGCCTTTAGAAGTTCTTTTTGGACCGAATGCCAGAATTGAACGATGGATTCTGCGCTTGATGCCTTATAGTTATAAGATTTCATATTCGCCTGGTAAAACAAACATTGCCGATCCTTTGTCGAGATTAGAAACTGAACATGGTGATAATTTTCAGAATGAGGCTGAGGACTATTTAAATTTTGTAGCAAGGGAAGCAATCCCGAAAGCGGTTACTTTAGAGGAAGTACAAGTATACTCCGAATCCGACCCAGAATTACAGGAAGTGAGGTCATGTTTATCTAATGCAAAATGGGGAAAGACGTGTGTTAACTACTTTCCAATTAGGGACCAGTTGTGTCAGTATGGTTCTTTAGTTTTAAGAGGAACACGTCTTGTAATCCCTCAAGGATTGCGTATGAAATGTGTAGCAATTGCACATACGGGTCACTTGGGTATTGTTGGGACTAAACAGAGACTGCGATCTAAAGTTTGGTGACCAAATTTAAATAAAGATGTTGAGAAATATGTCAATTCCTGTTACGGATGTCAGGTGGTTAGTTCTATGCCACATCCAGAGCCACTGAATCCGACACCTTTACCTTCGCGTCCTTGGGAACATCTCAGCATAGATCTATTAGGACCATTGAAATCGGGACATTATGTGTTTGTTGTAGTAGACTATTATAGCAGGTATTATAAAATAGAGATCACCAAGAATATATCTAGTGACAAAATCATAGACGCGTTAGAGACAATGTTTTCACGTCACGGATTACCAATTTCTATCACGTCAGACAATGGACCGCAGTTCAGATCTTCCAATTTCGAGAATTATCTGAAAGATAATGGAATTTCACACCGGTTAGTCACGCCACTACACCCTGCCGCAAACGGCGAAGTAGAACGAAGAAACCGTTCATTGATGAAAAGAATTAGAATTGCTCAGGTCGAGTCCAAAGACTGGAAAAGAGAAATCCGAACATATCTGTTTGCATACCGTACCACTCCGCATAGTGTAGCTGGAAATTTACCGTCCGAGATGATGTTTAAATCGTAAATTGAGAACCAAACTACCGGAAGTTGACATAACGGACAACACGGTTATTGATGAGGACGTTCGCGATCATGACTAGTGTATGAAAACATAAACATAAATTATACATTGACCAAAAACGAGGTGCAACAACTAGTACACTACAACAGGGTGATCGTGTTCTTCTTAAACAACCACTACGCGACAAAATGTCAACGCCGTTTAATCCAACGCCTTATACGTTGGTCAAGAAAACTGGTAATAGCTGTATTGTACAATCACCTGAAGGAGTACAATACCAAAGAAACAACACTTATGTAAAAAAAGTACAACGAGCCGCTAGATTTTAATGTATCAGATACACAACATTATTCGGAATCTGCTCAGAACGTTAATCCATCTGATATCGATCTTAATCAACGCGTTGTGGACAATACAAAATTACAAAATTCACCAGGACCGGAAATACAAGCAGAACCCGCTATTAACCCAAGTACACCTGTCAGAAGATCAACCAGAACAAAGATGGTTCCTAAACGTTTTGAGGACTTTCAGATGACCAAATGAGATCTTTTATATGTGTGTGTGTGTGTGTGTGTGTGTATAGTTTCATTTTCTCGAAATTCAAATTTTTTGCTATTAGTATTAGTTTTATTGACTTTATAATGTTGTTGAATTAGTCTATTCTTTTTAGTATTACAACTAGGTTTTAGTTACAAGCTAGAGACAATGACAATTATGTTTTCATGAACTTAAGCACGTTCAGTGACTTTAATCAGTACAGATAGTAATGCATAATCATTTTTAAATGATATGTTTAAATACAATTAATAGTTAATTCATTTTCTTTAAAGTAGATATTTTTGGTTTTAAGTAATGGAGAGGATGTAGTGTATGACATGGTCTAAGGGAAATAACTCTTATATTAGTTATATGATTATCGTTCTTATATACCACGTGGTTGTGTAGACTGGAGGCAGCCATTAAATTAGTACACGTCTGTTGAGCAGTTGTTCAATGTCATTATTTAATTAGTTAATGCATATGAACACTTCACCTGGGTGTAATAATTTAGCCCACGTTGCCTTACTTTCTCCGACAGCGTTTCTTGGTCGGGTAAGTAAGTTATTGATATATTTTAAGGAATATTCGTCAAGGAATCGTTTATTTTCCTCCTAGTATCCGCCATTTTTGTTATAAGTGTGTGATGGTTAACAACCGTAACTAAGTGGGCGGGGACTAAATTGTCAACCGCGGATCTGTGAATAGCAGAAAAACCCTTAATAAATTTTCTGTAATACGAAACAAAACCTACAAAACTTTTGACCTCAGTAACAGTTTGGGGGCGGGCTATGTGTTTCACTGCCTCCAATTTAGCTGGATCAGTTCGAACACCAAATTTGGACACAGCATGTCCCAAAACCTGTTCTTCCCTACGGAGTAAATTGCACTTTTTGGGTTTGAGTTTAGCTCTTGTATATAAGGATGCATCTGGGTGGTTCTCTAATAGGTGCCTCATCTGAAAGCTTAATAGAATGAAAGCCTAAATTAGTCCTGCCAACTTCACCAGGTTTAGCAAATGTGTCCCTCACTATGTAAAAATTTCTTAAAAAGAAAACATTGTTCATTAGTCAAACCTTCACAGCCTACATCAAACATTTGCTTCAGGTGATCAGGTAAAGGCTTGTCTGAAATAAAATTTTCATTAATTGTACAAACATTACTACCCACCTTCACTGAATCACAAACTTTGCTCACTGGTGTAAATAGAGCTATATGAGTATGCCTATAAATCTTCACCTCTTCTTCCTTTGGATTAAACATACGCACCGATGTCGATCTGTATTGGGAAACCATGAGGGGGAATGGTATTATCAATTGGTGGTGCAGAGAATGCCAGCCCGATGTTGGGAGTCCCACAGCAAGAAAGTGTCTTCCATTGGTCACAAGCTGTTTGGAGGAAAGTACAAGAACTAGGTATGCAAGTAAGTATATGTTCCATAGCTAGAAACAACGTTAAAGTAATTGTAGCTGAATTAAATGCACATGGCAATAACTAGACAAAATTATAAAGAATCCGTTTATTATCCTGATTATTACAAAACATTCTATTGATTTTTACCTGCAATCAAATCTAATAGTGTAGTAATGTTTTACGCCCAATTCAAGAATATTTCACTTTTATCGAGCGTTGCGCTAAAGGCCGACATGGGACCATTTCATTTCGTAATGCCGATAAGATAAGTCCTTATAAAGTCATACCTTTTGTTATGGATCATTTGTCTACATGATCTTTTTTGCTTGACTCGCCATAAATGCAATCCTTATAATTACAAACCCTACCGTCGATGTGTAAGATCTTAAATAACGATCGAAATACTTTGTGTACTTTAGCGCAATAATACACATTGTTTGCCTCGATTACATTGGTCACACTTGGATACCCGCCAAATACTAGTAGGCCAGCAGCTGAGAGGCGACAAGAAGTAAAATATTTGAACGAGGAAAAATAAGACAACCACAGCCATTCCAGAATAAATGTAACACTTATAATCCTCAACTATGCCAAAAATATACCAACATGATATCACTTGGTTTTAATTTGATCATAATCTTAAGGGTTTTAGTAACAAAAATACACCTTTTTACACACCAGAAATACAGTATACTAAAATGATTGCAGTTTTGCATATGGTCCCCAAACACCAGTGTTACGGATGTTAAAAGTTGCCTGTACTCCATTTAGTAATGACACGACAGTAAGCTACTAAACACCTGCAGTTTAACATAGAAATAATCAGATAAAAAAAATATCAAAATAGTTTTTCAAACCATTCTACTATCGTTAGGTTGTTGTACTTTTCCATTACTGCATTTTGAATCCAGTGTAATTTTATACTGATAGTAAAAATAACTCAACTTTGAATTCCACCTATTCTTGTGCTTATTAAAAGCAAATCCTACAATTATTCAACACCAAGGTATGTATAAGTCATGAAAGCTTACAAAGAAATACCCTAAAGTAAATAACCAAGCTTAGTACATTGGAAATCGATACTAGGGATTTTGTTATGGATGTTAAGAAATTTTGTATTGTTTAAAATACTTCTGATCTTCTACAATATCATTGTAAACAAATAAACAAGTATTTAACCGAACTATTAAACTCATTTATGAAACCATTTTTCGAACAAATCAAACATATTTTACAATCGTTCAGCGTTACGGAAGTTAAAACTCAAACTGTTGCTGAACAAAATTATTGATTAGATTTTTCAAAGGCTGCCAGAACGTTTTGAAGTTCCTTCTCTGTAATTCTTAATGTTCTTTCTGTTTTCCCAACGGGTGCAGGTTCATCTACGAGGCGGTAAATAACATTTCTCTGTGGTAGCCAAATATCGTCCTTTTGTCTTGGCCACTTAAATGCATTTCCTAATTTGCCGGCCTGCTCCAAAGTCAATATGAACTTCATCATCTTCATTATCTATTTCGATGACCTTTCCTATGTACCAGTCTGCATTATATATACCAACCACCCAATCACCTTCTTGTAAAGTAGCTTGTTGGTCTTCACTTTCTATGGTTTCAATAGCTTCATTGGGAGTTTGCACCGTTTGTTCTGGCCGATCCACTGAGACTTTTAACAGACTCTGACGAACATAGCCATCACAACTAGACGATGCAATGTCAACTATACACTCAGGACAGTAGCATGACAATTGGCGCGTAAATACCTCTTGGTTGTTTACTGCGGATACAAAATGTATTTTGAAAGTACCTGTAACTGATCGTACAGAAGGGCGATTGGCTAGAACATTTCAGCTTCATTATAATCTTCTTGTGTATACAAAAAATATTTAACTTTGCTCCCCATTTCAACTGCACTTGTAGCCCAAGCGAAGAAATCATCGGCGTTTTGAATAGAACATTTTCCGTGTTTAACTGCGTCTCCTGCTGATCGCTTCACACTTGCCCCCAGACCGTCACACGGGCCTTTCCCATGACCACTCTCTAGGTAATTCCAACGGGCATTTACCCCAAATTCATCAAAATGCTGTGATACAAATTGAAAGATTGTTTTATTTCTATACTGACTGGTTGGCGAATCAGTGAGATAGTGCACTGTTTTGAGATTTGGACATTCTTCCTTTAGTTTTGGAAGTAGCTTACGGAGGATTGCATAAAAGGAGTTGGCGTTGTGCGATAGGACATCAGAAATAGCGACATAGGTCTGAATTGATTTCTCCTTTCCAGAGGGAAAATAAATGACCATTGTGTGTAGGGATATGGCGGGGGCATTGCAATATGCTCATTGGACCTCTTCTACGGAAACGCACTGAAAATTTTCTGCAAAATCCACCCATACTACAAGTTCATTTGCTGGTAGATTTTCCCTAAGTTTTCTTAGTTCTTTATATTGATGCTGAACCCTGGCTACATGTTCACGAAATTCTGTCAAATAAGGCGATAAAGTCATCCTTTGGTAGTTGTTCCTCCACTTCTTTGTGCCTAAACTTGTTGCCATCCTGTACTCTTTACCACTGTTTGAAAGTGATCACATCAACATCAACATATCTGATCTTTGTTGTTATAGATTCATTTGTTTCAAATTGCTCGATACAGTCGTCTGGATTTTTGGGGCACTGAATTCTGATGTTTATGAGGGCGCGCATTTTCAATGACATATTCTGGTGGCGAGAACAGAGACAGGTTTTTCTGCTGGCAAAGTTCGCTAGCATAATATGCGATGGTCTGAATGAGTAGAACAAGGATTTTGAAATCTTTTGTGTAGGATTTTCTAGCATGAATTTTTGGTATAAATTTTGCATGTAATCAGAAAGAATGTGTTTCTGCTGAATCTTTCTCTCTACAGTTTTGGTATCTCTTTTCCCAGTTAAAATTGAGCTATTATCCTCCCTTTCCAGAAAAGTTACAACCTTCATTTGTTTAGCTGAATTTCTTCTTCTTAATTTAGTTTTGCAACTTTTTGCCTGCTTACACCAACTGACTTAGCTAGCCTTGATCCACACCTGTACTTCCTCAACAAACCTTTCCATGACATGGTTGTCAAACTTTTTACCTTCTTTTTCTCTTTTATTGACTCCTTTATCTCACTCAAAATCGTGTTTGAAAGCAAAAATTTACGCCTCACTTCTAACAATGATCGACGCACTTTATTGTTTTTCAGGATAGTTTTACTCAAACCAAGATTTTTCATTTCCTTTTTCGTTTTGGACCTAGGCGTCATAGTAATGTCACTCTCTATTTCTGTGTCAGAACTTTCGGATTCTCTTTTCTGTTGTTTCCTTATTCTTTCTATTCTTTTCTGAAGGCGTTTATTTGCTCAAACTAGATTAAGATTTTTCAGCCTCAGTTCATCGTTGGTCCTGAACGCTTTTCTTAATGATCTTCTGTATGTTTTACGTATTCCTTTTGCCCTATTCAGGTTTTTCTGTTCTATTCCTGGTAATTTGACAACCATTATTTCAGTAGGGGGATTTTTAATGTTGTTGTTAATTTCACTTTGATCTTGTATTGTGGGTTTCGCTTTCTTTTTACTGTTATGTTTCTTCACTCTTTTAAGAATTTCTTCACGCCTCTTCTTGAGATCTGCTGGATTGAGCATACTACTAGAAACATATGATCCTCGCTTCCTTTTTGCTTCTTTTTCTAAATATTTGCTTGCATTTTTCTCTTTCTGTTTTTCCCGCCAACGGCGCTATCTTTCTGCATTAGTCATAGGCATCCTGAAAAGCAAAATGATTGCCGGGTATTAGATATGCATGGGTAAATGTTGGTACTTATTAAAAGATGTAGTAACAAACGGACAGACAGACTGAATGATAATCATATAGGGCAACGTTTTTAATTAAAATCTCAATCAGTTAAAGTTAAATTTTAATACATTTTACACATATAAATAAATGTGATATAATTAACATCCGTAACAATGCATTTAACATACATAACGCTCGTTGTCTTACCTGGCTACAATTCTAACTAAATCAACATAGTAATGCTATTTTATAACGTTGGATAAATAGACATATTATAATAAAAATAATTGTTCTCCAACAAAATTAACTGTATAATTTGTTTTTCATTTTCTATCAAATTTAACCTCTGTAACAGTGCCCACAACAATACCCCACAAACACAGACACCGTGTTTGGGAAATAACACGACAATAGTAAAATGATATTGAAAAAGATGATAAGTCACATCAAAATATTCTTGATATCAAAATTCTGATCAGTGAAAATTGATTAACAGCCGTAACAGAATGGTTCATTTAAACCACGGATTATTTTTCATCTTTCACCGGATGGGCCATGAAATAAAATGACCTCCTGTATTTTTTGCATATATTTTACAATTTATAAATAATAACTACAGACAAATTTTGTCACTTAATGCATGATATAATGTTCAAGTAAAAAACGAATAAATAACTCGCCTTCAGTCGTGAAAATAAAATTTTCAAGCGTTTTAGGGTATCTTTATCAGCGTTCGTCTGCTAGATTTGAACTTCCGGCGGTGACATACAAATTGAACCTGTTGTTAAAATGTTCCGATGTTTGTAATGGAAGTAATAAAGATGTTGTTACGGATGTTAGAGTTTACGGAGGTTAAAATCTAGTCTTTTTCTGATATCTTAGATAAAGATACTGTGTTTAGTACACAATAACCATCAAACACAATAAGTTTTGTACTGATAGAATACTAGAAATGATGATTTATGTGCATGTGTATAGAGTGGATTTAAATAGGTCCGTTATGTAGGTTAAGATCTTAGTGACGACAAATGTTTTCTTGGATCAGACGGGATATTTAACAGAAACGTTTAATTATACAAGTGCTACTATCCTAAAATACTATAATAATACATAAAATATGTCAAAAAAATAAATTAATATGTTTATGCAATCACATTTCGTTAATATTGCAGTCGCCTTAAAATTTGTTACGGATGTTAAAGACGAACAGGAGACATCCGATTTCTCAATTTTAAATAAAGATGCGATCGCCAGCATGGCTGTCATATCAGAAAAGTACAACACTAAAATTATATGATAAACACAAAAAAAGTCCTGTTAGATTGTTTTGCATAAACGGCATAGCTGTGGTTTTGTGAATGCAGAAAAGCGACATCGAAAAAAAATGTATTTTAGTAGTTTTCCGAGGAGGCTACTTGAAAAACTAGTATTATTAGTTCATGTGCGAAGTTGCATCTCATTGACGAAATAGCAACTATATTTAATATTTTTCATATTTATTTTCTATAACATTGAGTTTTGAACAATTGCGTCAGCGGCGACCATTTAATTTTAAAAATGGAATAATTATTCTGGAATGGCTGAACCAGCGTTTTTGTGGATTCAGTATACTAATTAATTTTCACAGCATAATTAACAAAGAATTCATTGAATATTTTTTAAATTCAATGTATTAACGTGTGACGTCAACAAAGTTTCAAATTCACAACAATTTCAAATTTGTCATCGGCAGCACAGTTTACACGTGGGGATGTGCTGTTGCCTAGATGTAATGATATCTGGCAGTTGTTAAATGATCTGATGATGCATTGTGTAGAAATCCATTGGATGTACTTATTGAAGAGGAACTAAGCGTATTTGTATTTGAAATGCTTTGTGTAAAAATAGCGTGCTTTTGAGGATGTAATGTAGCAGATTCCTGAAGTACTAAGTGATTTGCGATGGATGATTCAAGTGATGTTTGTTGTATGTAGCTAGTTGTCGGGTTTACTCAGCGTGTCACTTATGTTACGTTTTTGATTTGTTGAACAATCCCTGCTATAACTCCCAATAGAAGCCTCACTTCGATGCCCAGACATTATCATAATGTGTCGGAGTTCTACCCCAGCATCGCTCAGAATTTGTATAGCAGCGAATTTGTAATAATCCTTTGAATTTTTTTTTATATATTTTTAAATAATTTTAATAAATAAAAAAATTATTCATTTTTACGATTTTACCCATTATCTCCCGAGAGTTGACCTACATTATTTTCCCATTGTCAACATTAAATCTATTTATAGATTTGGAAAACACCGAAGGTAGTTCCGGCAAAACTGCAATGTTATACAAAATAACATGTCAAAACTGACGTCATTTATACCCAAATTGACCAATCAAAATTTAAAAGTGACTTTAACCACGCCCAGTTTGTAATTATATTAAAATATGAATCTTCTAATTACTTGTTTACTTATTTGTAGGTGTCTTATCGTAAAGATGATGGAACACATAAATATATCAGGAAGTTGGGCTACCCTTTTTACCGACAGAGGAGAGGCAGACCCAAGAACACCTGGAGAAGGTACCTCGAGGCAGACGCCAAGAAAACCGGCTGCTCCTGGGGGAACTAGAGCGGATCGCCCAGAACCGGAGACAGTGGCGGGCGGTTGTCGTAAAGATGATGGAACACATAAATATATCAGGAAGTTGGGCTACCCTTTTTACCGACAGTACATATGTTAGCTAGCTTCAGGAAGCTTTCTGAACGTGCAGAGTTAGAGCCTCTAGTTCGCTTAACAGATTATGTCGAATCAACGTGGTTATCAAGTTCTGTGTTGTCGCTTGAATCGTTATCTGTTTTTCGCCAGTCAGTGAGGACAAACAACGATTGTGAAGGGTGGCATCGTCGACTGAACGACAAAGCTGGAGGACCTCTGCCATTCTATGTTCGCGTGTCATTACTTTATCGTGAAGCCTCATTGCTTCCACTACAGAGAAAATTGGTATCAGAGAGGAAGCTCTTCAAACTAGAGAGAAGATGCGTGCGATCCACAAAGGCTACATTGTTCCGTTTATGGAGTAACTATGAGGACGGCACTATTTCCGCCAGTAAACTGCTTCGTAGCTGTGGCGAGGTTTACGGTATTGTGGAATAATTCCTTTTTTGGATTTAGACTGTGATTTCTAAAAAGATTTTGCACAGCTTTCCAAACTGGTGAATTAACGGGTAAAATAGCGCATATTTATGTAACTGCGAAAATAAATTATTTATAGGCAAAACTATTATTATAAAGTAATACGCGTATAAAATTAATATTCATCAGTTTGGAACATTGTGCAAAATCTGTTTAAACTTGTATATTGTACCTTCTGGATGTTGTTATTTTGTAATAGTAGCTTTTGAATTTTGATCAATTATGTTTTACAGTTGCTTAGTCTTATGTATAGAAATATATTATTATTATTTACAATGATTCATGATAGGTCGTCCACGATCTGAGGGCAACGTATATGAGCGAGTGTATTTTGATATTTGTAACGAATACAGTGCGAGTCGGCGTGATTTTACATATACAGTGGCATGCTACTTACACCTATATTTAAACACACATTTATCACATTGTGAACGGACTTATTATTTTTCACGTGAGTCTATGTGTCTGTTATAATTTATAATACCGTAGTATGTTGAAAATGCACATGTGTATATATATATATATTATGTGATAATTTTCTATGTATGTGCGTTATATCTTTCGATAATAGTAGCTGTTTTTTTTATTTGATTAAATTATATATAGTGTGTGCGTGTGTGTGTGTGATCGATGTAATTGTAAAACTTATGATAATAAATAACTATACCATAGATCTTTAGTATTGTTTATCCTTTACTCTGTTTATATTTCATAGTAGCCATTATCCCAACTTATCACCACAATCGAGGAGATCTCCCAAGCTCTGGACAACAGGAAACATGTTGATATGATGATACTGGACTTCTCTAAAGCCTTTGACACTGTGCCCCATCAACGACTTCCTAACAAGCTTACATACTATGGAGTGGAACACCTTACACATAAATGGATAAGACAGTGGCTGACAAAAAGATCACAGAAGGTTGTACTGGATGAAGAATCATCAGCAGAAGTCCCAGTTGAATCCGGAGTACCTCAAGGAACAGTCCTTGGACCTCTCATGTTCCTGCTGTATGTTAATGACATCGGCGAGGGAATAGGATCCAAAGTAAAGCTTTTTGCAGATGACTGTCTCCTTTATAGAGTAATAGAATCAAAGGATGATACAACCCTCCTACAGGCAGACCTAGAGCACATTGTAAACTGGACCAAAGATTGGCTGATGCAATTCAATGCAAAAAAGTGTTATGTGATGAGAATGAAGAGGTCAAATGTGATGAGAATGAAGAGGTCAAGAACATCAATTACCAGACATGCTGCCTATAACATCAGTGGCACAACACTCGCCGAAGTAGAACACAATCCATACTTGGGAGTAGATATCCAACGACCTCAACTGGAAGAATCACATCAACCAAATGACAGCCAAGGCAACTGGTATCCTGTCATTTATACGGCGGAATCTTGGCAGATGCAACAAAGAGATGAAAGAGAGAGCCTATCTTTCTCTCATAAGACCACACCTGGAATATGGAGCATCCATATTGGATCCCTATCGCCATTACCAGATTGATGCTGTAGAAATGGTCCAGCGTAGGGCAGCCAGGTTTGTCACAGGACGCTACCATCAATGCTTCAAAACCTCCAGTGGCCGACACTTGAGCAACGCAGACAAGACCAGCGACTTGTGCAATTTTATAAGTGCGTCAATAGAATTGGAGTGCTCTGCCTACCCAATGACGTAACACCATCCATTAGACAGACAAGGGGACACAACAGCATCAGCTTTATCCCAATCAGCTGCAACACCGACACCTACAAGTATAGCTTTTTCGCTCGCACCATCCCAGAATGGAACACGCTACCAGAGAAGTTTGTCACGCAGGCAACTGTGGAGTCATTTAAGATCATGCTCCACAGTTCCAATGCAGAGTAGAGGGAAGTGGCAATTAGTGTAAATACCCAGACAGCATGGCGACGTTGGGCCAACGTTGGTATATGGTTGTACCGTTGGCGTTGGATTTACGATGTTGGCCCAATGTTGGGTCAACGTCGTAATTCCAACATTGGATTTACAACGTTGCCCCAACGTTGGGCCAACGTTGTAAATCAAAGGCCAAAACAATCAAGGTGCAAAGTGTAATGGTCTCATTTTATGCTAGTTTACCAACACTCCAGGTCAATAATGGACCAACGTTGTCAAAATGCAACACATGATGTCAACAATTATTTATTGTGTACCAACATTGGGCCAATGTTGGGGCAACATTGTAATTACAACACAAAAGTCATAAATTATAAGATGCAAAGTATGAGATCCTCAATTATGTCAGTTTACCAACATTTGGCCAATTTTGCCCAGAATTGTCAGAATAAAATGCATGTTGTCCACCTATTATGTTGGTGTTCCGACATTGGGCCAATGTTGTCACTTTTGGTTGGTTTACTTATGTTGGCCCAACATCGTTTTTAAGATAACTTTGGCCTTTGATTTACTTTTAAAGCTAACCGAATATTCCTTATATTAGTTTTTGGTTTTATTGGCCTAGTATTGGTACATTATAGTGACATTTTATTTATAATTAATGATCTTAATAATGTTACATATGATATATACATGTACTAGCTTTAATTTATAAAAGATAAAAATAAAAAGAATTTGGATCCGCTAGAATTAATGTAAATAAATTGAAAGTATTTATGTAAGGCTAAAAAAACTAGGTTACGGTTTTAAGAGTGTTTTTGTGTTGAATGGTCAATACAATCCCTGAGGCTAGTACCAGTAATTGGATTTTGGTCATTTCCCCTCATAAAATTTATTGACAGTATTCTGACCATTGTCCTTCACACCTGTCTTACATACATCAACAATAGTTAAATCACTTTTGTACACACAATAGCATTGCTAGAAATATTTGAGCGGGAATTTTGAAAGAAATTGTAGATTATTTGTTGAAACTACAAAAGAAATTTTCAAAGAATTCACAGGAGAATGTAAGTATAACTTATCAAAAAATTATTATTATTATTATAGTGTGTGATCCAATCCATGACCATATTATACATGTATTTCTCACAGGTACTTGTGGAAAATCATCTGAATTTAATTTATATAAAATTATCCGATTTTACTCTATATAATTATATTGAGTAAAATCGGATAATTTTATATAAATTAAAATCAGATGATTTTCCACAAGTACCTGTGGTATTTCTACAATTTTCTGTTTTGATATACGACCTGATTAAATAATTTAATAATGCCCCTGTAAAATTTGCTAAAAAGTGTGTGTGTGTGTGTGTGTATGTGTGTGTGTGTGAATTCATGTTATTCTTACCGATTAATTAATTCAGTCAAGTCTAGTTTTACTAGATATGCCAAACATTGAGCAACAATCAATACATGTTAGTTAAAATCAGTTCTGAATTTGTCCGGAAGTTTTTGGTGATCTTGAATATTCTTTTACCTTATGAATTTTTTTCTTGATTAAATGTCGAAAAAGGAATAATAATTTTGATGATGGTACAGTTAAAATTTGATAACAAATCATATTCTCTCTCTCTCTCTCTCTCTCACACACACACACAATTATGCAAAATAAAATAATCATAATTTTGCATAAATAAGTAATGATATAAATATATAAAGTATATCATACTTTTTTAACTGTACCGTATGTTACAATTAGGCCCAGAGAATCAGTAGGATAGCCAAGTCCAAATTGTGCGTTGGTTTTAAAATTTGAGACCTTCCGCGGTAAATAAAAAGGGATTACTTTTTGGCAAGTGTCTGAACCCAAAAAAAATTCGCAGTTTTCAGAATCGTTTTTATACCATAAAATTAACATTTCTAGCTACGAATATGATGCAAGCGTGTGAAGAATTAACAAAACTTTCTACATGTATCAAAAAGTCCGAGATAAAACGCCACATTTACTTAAAATTACTGATATCCCGACAATAACCGATTTCTCTTGAAAATCAACAGATATTTCTTCTCCATTTTTGAAACTGGTACGTTTTTTGTGAAAAGAATACTTTTCCTAGAAATTTTAATACAATGCCAGAAAATTATTATAGTTTAAGCCAGTAAATTATCGTACCTGGTGCATGAGGGTTAAATATGCGAAAATCGCAAAAATCCAACAGCATGATTTCAGTACGTCTTGTTGTCAATGAAAACAAATATGGCCGCGACCTTGATAAACATTGTTCCAACGTAATGACGTAAACAACGTTCCCCGTGTCAAATATATAGGTCAACCGTCTACTGTATACACAGTACACGCAATGTACAGTACAGACCTGTCGAAAGTTTAACACTAAGCTAACTAAAAGAAGTCAAAGCTCGACTGCCGAGTGTCTGATGTATGGAAAGGTAGCGGTCGAAAAGCTTCCGAGAGATAGATGGCAACTGCTGTGGATATAAACACCAAACGAGGAACCAATATGGGCTGTCAATTCGGCACTAATTCGTTAGCTGGATGCTAAACTTTGTACAAGTCTGTACTGTATTTATCGATTTTTTTTTTTTGCAACAGGCATCCTCATCTGCATCTGGCACACATCATTTTATATTGCCTTAAGTTGTGTTGAGCAATAAATTATTATTATTATCATCATATGACATGTGTTTGTTGAAGGAAATACTTTAGGACCCCAACAGGAATAAATAAATAGGGCATGCATTAAAAAAATAAAATAAATGATAAATAAATAAATAAATAAATTCTACAGAGAAATAAGTTAGAGCTGGGACACAGTATGTTGAGCAGGTAACAAAATGTCTAGCAGGTTAGAGATGATAATAAATAAATAAATAAATAAACAAATCAGAAATTGTTCAGAGAAATAAGTTAGAACTGGGACACAATATGTCAGCAGTTAATAAATAAATAAATGAATAAGAAATTCTACAGAGAAATAAGTTAGAGCTGGGACATAATATGTCAGCAGTTAATAAATAAATAAATAAATCAGAAATTCTACAGAGAAATAAGTTAAAGCTGGGACACAGTATGTTGAGCAGGTTACAAAATGTCTAACAGGTTAGAGATGATAATAAATAAAAATAAATAAATAAATAAATAAATCAGACATTCTATAGAGAAATAAGTTAGAGCTGGGACACAGTAAGTATGTTGAGCAGGTTAGTGATAGGGTAAATACATAAAAAGATATCCAAATAAGTTGCATTTTGTCTTTCCTCAAGGTACTAACATGAAATGTGGCATGGGTACCATGGAAAGTAACCTCAGATATTTTTTGGAAAAATAAAACAAATATTTTTATATGAACAAAATTAACATTTAAAAAATAAAGATATTGAATTACTAAAAAGTTTAAAAAATTATGAACAGACAGATAGTTAGAAATTTTGTCATACTGTTGTTTGTTAAATGAATGACAAGTAGGCCATAATAGGATTTAAAAGGACTAAAATTGTCTAAATTATCAAATTTAATTTAGAAACTACACAAACAGGTGATTTTATGGGGATAGGTACTTTCTAGTTGTTCTGGCTGTGATAAATAGATAAATCATTTACAAATAAATCAAAAACTATGGGATCATATGGCAGGGTTCATTCTAGAAAGGGGCTGTTGATCCTTTATTTTGCCAAATGGCACCATTGTAAAGGCCATAGTGGGCCACATTTGAAATTAGATTTCAAATGCAAGTTCAAAATATTTGATAGCATTGTCATATATAAAAGCTACATTATATGAAACTTTTAAATACTTCATTACAAAAGCTTTTAAACATCAGCCTAAAAGACTACAAGTCACAAAAAACATTAGATGTATGCAAAATTATTGATGTTATTCAACTTATTAGAGGAATTTTATTAGAAATGAACCCATCTGAAAAAATCCTAGAATGAACACTCATGGTCATTACTGTTTACACATAATGGAACATTTTTCAAAGAAAAATGCATTACACATAATGGAACATTTTTCAAAGAAAAATGCATTATGTGTGACTAAACCAACTTTGTAAATTATAATAATGTTGAATGTCTCATTTCATGTAAAATTAAACATAACAATATTTTTAATACACTAGGAATTAGATATCATCAGACATTTATGAATGTTTCATTTTATATAGAATTAAAAAATCAACACATATCAATATCCTTAACATACTGGGAATTATATACCATTACACTTTTATGAATTGAATGCTTCTCTTGATACTGAATACCTCTTTTTCACTACATGAAATGCTTTTCATGCACCTTTGCCTGATGTGTAGCATACAGGTAACAGCATAGGTTAAAATCTTACTATGTCATAAAGTTTGCCAGTTCTCTTGTTGAGGGGTGTGATTTACCTCAGGGATGAAGCCTGAATATTTTGAGTTTGGTGCCAGCTCACTTCATAAAAGGAATTTGTAACAGTACTAAATGGCTTAAATGTGTAAACATTAAGTGGCCCATACTCGAATTTAGAAGCCATTGGCTACTGGGCCCCTGCAAATCTTCATCCCTGTACCTATTTTCCTCCTTAATCTCATTTACCTAATTATAATTGAAATAATTTTTGAATGAGGTGTGTATACCAACCAATCAATTCTAAATTTAACTGATAAATCAATAAATCAGGAATAGGCCTAGTGTGTTACAATTATTTTGAATTCTTACAAACTAAAAAGACCCATTTGGATACACTGTGTCATGAATTTCACTGTATTTGCATCAACTTATTTCTTAATGCTATTATCAAACCAGTTCCCATGAATTTTCCTAAAAGAAGGTGATATTTATTTATTAGAATTTTACAGAAATTACTGAAATTCCTAAATATTTTACAGATCTGTATTTAATCATTATAATATGGAGTTAAATTTTTAACCAAGTCAAATGAAATCCACATGATTAGTATTCACTTTTCCTATTTCTTACTTCCACATAGTCTATTTTAAATGTTATTTGTGCTATGTCAAGTTGACTTAAAACTTTTAATGAAGCAAAATAATCAACTTTTCATGTCTAAATTGTACTAAAATAATAATGACGGGGTTATTGGCATCAGAACAGAAACAAAAATTTAAATAATAAAGACCAATGTTGTGTTGACTCTGGCTAAACTAACATGGGAGATGTTTCCTCATTTTGGGAAATATTTCATAAAGAAAAATCCAGTCTAACCCTCTTTAATGATGTTAGCTTATTTATCCAATGATATGTACTGATATGACAGACAGGTCCTGTTTATATTTTGCCAGCAAAGCAAAATCAGTTGGTAATTATCAGTAATTCTGAGTCCCTAACTAGCCCTACATGAGTAGGTTGCACTGTACACTGTATTGGTACAGATCCCGAGTCCATATGGGTAAAATTAGAACACATGCGTACCTAATGTTTTCGACAGCCATGCAGATCGATCATACATGACAAATAAGGCATAAAAGTTTGACTGTTTTGCCCAAAATACACGATGACATTTTCTGCATGCTAAAATTGTGATTGAAGCGGGACGAATGCTAATCAAATATGTCTGACTGGAAGTAGTTCCAAAAAATCGGCAGATTAGACGAGAAATGGAGTGAAAATACAATATTTTTAAGGAAAAACTTACTTTATTTCAACAAAAATATATCCACAGCGTCTCTCGATTATCAAATTTATACATTACATACAATAAGGAAGCTGTCTTAGCATTTTTTCTGTGTCAAATTAGCCGGAAAGGGGGCGGCCCATGATCGAGAATCCGGCAATGTCATAGATTTTTTCGACATTTGAAACTGGTACGTTTTTTGTGTAAAGAAAATTATTTGACAAATTATACATCAAAATAACCGTGCGAAAAAGTTCTTTCCGTTCATGTAAAAACATCTTTGGTGCATGAGGAACTGCGTACACAGAATGATATTTTTTAAAGTTTCAATTTTCAATTTTTCGCCGGTGCCTCACATTCAATTACGATTTAAATTGTTAAATTCTCACCGACTTTGATAAAAATCGTCTTTAATGACTTACTTTTGCCCTCAAAAGACGATAAAATACTACAAATAGTATTAAAAACTCGCAGTGAAATAAATATTATGTAATTTTACCGCCTCGAGTGAATTCAAATTTTTGACAATTTTTTCACTTTGCGCGTGAAATTTTGTTTGATGAATCAATGCGCTGACCGGGTTGGCTATCCTACTGAATGGTATACACTGTTTGTAGATTTATGTGTCAAAATTTAAATGATACCGCTTGTAATTTAGATTTAAACATAGTATTTTTAGAATTTTAAAGTATATTAAAAATATGTTTAACTTTTTAGTTATATGGTACTTTATTTTATTTATTTATTTATTTTTAAAACAAGCTTGAAAAAAGCTTTTTGTATATAAAGACTTTGAAATTAGAATTTATATTTGACATGTTATTTAGGGGTTTAGCTGACGATTGTGTCATAAATCACCCCTGTTGTTAAAATTGAATTAATAAAACTGTAATACACCTTGATATTGTTGGAGGTCAATGAAAAAATATATAGAGAGGAAATATATATAGAGAGATAAATTTCAGTAATGTAAGTTAGAACTGGTTACTTGGGTATTTCAATGAATTATTAGTACACATGTAATGTTGCAGGCTCTTCAGGCTTGTCCATTTAAAAGAGGAAATGGATTTCATCATGTATCAATTAATTACACCAAAGAATAAATATATAAAAATGTTTTTTTTATTTTAAGATTTCTTACATCAATTAATGTTGACTAAGATGCTATGATATAAAATTGAATTAACCCACATAAAATATTTTCTTTTTCCCCTTAAATACTTGTATACACTTTTAAAATTAGATTATTCTTAATGATTTATCAAGGATGGTATAAATTAAACAATGGATGAAAATTTGTAAACATCTATTTGTAATTTTAAAACTTTGCTAAAATCATAAAATGCTAACAAAATAATAAAAAATAATCTTGATAAACAGCTTAAAATCTAAACCTTTCACTAAACACATTAAACTAAAAAACTATTCATATAAACTAATCACATTTTCTATGTGATTATATAATTTACTGAATGTAAATAATTCAATCATGACACAAGTGCAAGGTTTAATTAATGGTTTTCACATCATCAGGTTAAATCTGATATTTTAATAATTTTTGTCATAATTTTCTTTTATAATTTTAAAATCTAAAAAAAGTTAATTAAAAAAAACCCATAAAATTCTACATCGAAATACTCAAATAACACTTAAAAATTGTATTTGCAGGAGCCGTGAGATGTAACCGACTGCAACATGGCATTATATTTTTAGTGGTTCGGACATAGAACAGTCACAAAGGATTGGCTTGGATATATATGCTGCAGATCATTGTGGTGGAAGGAAGGCAAGAGAGGAGAAAAGACAGCAACAAACTACAGTGACCTTTATAAAGTGACTTTTTTGGGGTGGAGAGAGAGAAAGAGAGAGAGAGCATACATTTGAATGTTTATTTACAGCAACAATTGAAAATTCAGCCGTTTTTTTTTTGTTTTTTTTTTTGAGAAAGAAAGCTTATCATGATTATAGTATGTTGGATATAACATTAGAGTTTGTGTAACCTCTGACAAAATCTTTACAGTTGACAGATATGAATGCATAATGAATCGTGCTATCTCCCTCTGTGTGTGTGTGGGGGGGGGGGGAGTAAATTTACATTTACCCAAAGCCAGTCTGGCATCAAATCATTATTTTATTATACAATGTATATATAAGTATTAAAATTGCCTTGAAGGATATGTTTGTTTCTTATTCTCTGTTGTTGCAATATATAAAGGGTCTGGTTGTTCAACAGCATTTATATGGTTGTTGGTTACATTTCTGAAAATGTCAGTTTAAGTACTGTAATTGTATATTGAATTTACAATATACATGTAAAGTTACACTGTTTCTAATTTATTTATACCTGAATATGGAAAACTTAGTATTAATTAACAAACTGCTCAACACTAACATAGTGCTTTGAACAACCACTGCCACTCACCCAGTATCCCAATATTAAAACCAACATTTGTCCAGCATTTATGGTGCAAATGCCAATGTTCGGTCAACAAAAAACCAATGTTAGTCCAATAGTTTTGTTGCAAATGGTATTTTTGGGCCAATATAGAACCATCATTATGCCAACTTTGGGCCAACGTAGAACCAACATTATACCAACATTTGGCCAACGTAGAACCAACATTATGCTAACGTTGGACCAACGTTAAACCAACGCAAGACCAACAGATACGTTGCAAATGCTAACATTGGGCCAATGAAGAACCAACATTATGCCAACGTTGGTCCGACGTAGAACCAACATTATGCCAACGTTGGGCCAACATTGAACCAATGTTGGCCCAACCACAATGTTGTATTTGCCGACGTTGGGCCAACGTTAGACCAGTTTGCACTTGCGACGTTGGCCCAACGTCACTGACGACGTTGGCCTAACGTTGGCCCAACGTTATCATGCTGTCTGGGTAGTTTTAACTGTTTTTAACCCGTTAAAAAGTCCTAGTGAGAAGCCACGTCACACATGTACTCCTGTGAGTTGATGCTGATAAGCCCTTCACAGTATTCCAGTAAATGTAAAAATGTCTGTCAGTCAAGATTAATACTCATTATATACAGAACAGATTTCAAATAGTACAAGACAAGATGGAGTTGTATCTGAACAAAATATATACCTACATTAAAAGACAATCTTTCCCGAACATGAATATCCATTTATTTGCAATTCTTACGAGAGAATCTGACAATGTTCCGAGCACAGTTAATATAAGAAAAATTATTAAATACGTGAATTTAAATCGTGAATAAACTATTGTTTTGTGCTCTGGACATCGTCAAATTTCCATTAAAAATCGCACAATAACACCAAGATAAGAGTTTAAACGTATGTAACGGTACGAAAAGCCATGGACAAGCTACGGAATGTTATGGTAAATCTTACAATTATGGAACAAAAAGTCCTGAAAATGTTACGAAAAAGTCCTATGGTACGAAACGTCTTACGAGTATGGGACGAAAAGTCCTGAATATGGTACGAAATGTCCTGTATATGGTACGAAATGGCATGGGACGAAACGTCTTGCACCCATCGCTGCACATGTCATTGGTGTACACAAGGTGTGGCCTCGACAACTCGTACCTAGGACAACCCGTTCATGTACAAAAAATATGTACAGGGTCACCTAGTGATGCAAGATGTGTCACAATTTTTTAGAGCTCTGTAGGGTAAATTGTCCATGAGTCGGACACCTTTTGAGAGTACGTCAACAATAAACTCCGATTGACAAACCTAGGGTATCGAACAGTAACATACGAGGTTTATTCGGAAGTTTTCTGATCTTTTATAACCAATACATGGGTCCTTTACTTAGCCCCATTATCAGATTATACTGCGGTATAATTGATTTTGTAGAAAAATCGGTTCTGTACCATGACTCGGTCGGCCTTCCACTTTGAGTCGGACAGTTATTAAAAACAGTTAAACTTCAAACATGAATTACAATTTAGTATATCGGATAGTTTCTCAACAATTTTAATTTTCTGTCCCGATGTTTGAAAAATAAGAGTTTGCATAAAAATGTGATTTTCTTTTTGTAAGTCTATTCTTTTAGAGGTAACCTAATAATAAAAAAATAACGGTGCTCACAAATTCTTCCAAACACTAATTTTGCACCTTTCAAAATAATTGCGTACATATAGATTTTATCGTGACGGTAAATGTCCCAACCCTGATTGTAATATTTCGTGTTAAAATTACTCATAACATTTGTGTCTTTTTAACTCTGTATTATAAGTATCTAATGCGTTTTTGTCCACATAATAATTTTTGCGAGAATTAGTGTCCTAACTCTCCCGTCAGTACCGCAACGCTCCCCTTCTATTACACCACGTGGTAAAGGATAAATTAATCGCTGTTGTCCCGCCTCTATTTTCATCTGACATCTTAGTGACGTCATGTTATGCGAGTACATGTTATGTAGAAAAGACAACATGGTAAGTACTAAAATGCAATGCGTACCTTAAATATCTGTCTTTACCGTTCGGTTCATAAATAGTAGTTGTGTTAATGAATGATTTAAAATAATTATGTTATCAAATACTATGAACACAACTAAATTTACCAATACCCATATTAACGACAAGAAAACTCCACGTGTTTGAGAATTTCTTTCTTTTACAAAAACGGTAAGCCAAGCTACAAATATCTGGTGCTGAACAAGGATTCTGGTTATTTTGTCAAGCACCATACGGATTCCAAACAAAAATATACTGAAGATACCATCAACAAAATGTTGGAGTTTTTGATAGATAACATATATGTTGTGTTTGGTAATGTCGTTTTTCAGCAAACAATCGGTATACCAATGGGTACAAACTGCACTATTGCTTGCTGTTTTTTTTATTTATTCTTACGAAGCAGAATTTATGCAGAACCTTGTTAAATCTGGAGAAAAGACTGTCGCCAAATCATTCAACTCTACATACAGATATATAGATGACATTCTGTCTCTTAATAATCCTAAATTTGGAGACTGTGTAGTCATCTATCCTAGTGAGCTTTAAATAAAAGACACGACTGATTCCTCAAGTTCTGCTTCATATTTAGACTTATACCTGAATTATGACGCACACGAAAGGCTACATTTGAAACTTTATGACAAACGTGATTACTGCAATTTTTCTATTGTCAACTTTCCTTTTTTATGCAGCAATATACCTACTTCTTCCGCTTATGGTGTATTTGTTTCCCAATTAATACACTACGGAGACTTTGTACTTCGAAGGAGGCTGCTTGCAAATAAATAACTCAGGGATATTGCAAGCCTAGGCTTATCAAGGCCCTCAAACACAGTCTTGTTGATAAGTTTGATGTCTCTGTGTCCAGGATTGCCCTGGATATATTTGAAATCTCATAGTTTCATGTTCCTTTCACACAATTTTGATTACACACGAGGCGGGTGTAGCTAGCTAAACAGGAGGTGCTTACCCTTCCGGAGCACCCGGCCTCACTTCCCTGGTGGAAGTTAACGTGTCTAACCTAACTTGTCAGTTCCAAAGTGTTTACTTTCCTTCTGGATTGTGATTCGGACATGGATTAGTATGTTTGTTTTTGATCAGCACCGTCACAGTCAGTACCGCATCACAGTAACAGTATCCGGTACAGATAGATGCGTGACGGTACTGACAAAATTTATAAAGATATTAAATAAGATCTACTCTAGATGCTTGGTTGTTTTCATTTCTCGTGATTATATTTACAGATTGCAAGCTTTTTCTGTCTCGTGAATGTGCCAGTGATATTATTTCATGTAGTAATAATTTGCTTTTAAATAGATATTTTCAAAGTGTATCTGTAATCAGGCAATTTTATGCAAGCTTTGATTGATTAATGTGGTTTAACGTCCTAGTTAAGAACAATTTACTTATATCGAGATGTAGGCCAGCTAGGCAAATAACTAGAATTTTATACCATTTAACATTCTCTAGTGACATTGTTCAGTGAGCGTCATTTATTGTGCCATGATACCGCGACATGTGTTCTCAGGTTTAAGAGCTCATCTAAATGACCCGTGGCTTTCATTTCTTAAATCGAATATTTGACGAAAGCAGAGCCATGGCCGGATTAAACACTAGACCTGCATCTAAAACACATTGATTAAACAAATGAGGATAAATGTATTGAAACTTCTTACTTTTATGTAATTTTAGATTGAAAATGGAATACATGAAGCAAGAATTAAAAAATTTTGAGAAAGAGATAGAAGATTTTCAGAAAAGTTTAGAAATAAGACATTCTTTATGCCAATACCATCTATCCAACTATTACGCGAAGATATTAGAGGAAAAATGGTACAGTGACTGTGGATCTTATTATTTGCAACAAATTGACTAAAGAAACGTATTGCTTAAAAAGGCTAAATAGGTTTTAAAATGCCCCCATCAGCGGCAGAACGAGCTAAAAGATATAGAGAAGCAATTAGGTCGAATCCCGAAACACATGCTATCTACTTACAAAAAGAAAAAGAGATATAAAAGAAGAAAAGATAATGGAGATCGAAAAAGCATCAAAGAATATAATGAAAGAGATGCGAGGAAAATAAGAGAATGGAGAAAACAACAAAGAAAACCGCGACAAAGAAAGAGAACTAGAACAAGTTATAAGTCTAACACCTCCTTTATCCCTGGTAGATGATCAAAATACTAATAATGCCCAAAGAAGAGGAAGAAGAACGGTAAAAAAAAGATCGTGCAAAAGTTTACAGAGACAATAATAAATTGGTTGTCAAACTACAGAAAGCAGAGAAACAAGTACAAAAATATAGAAAGAGGTTAGAAAGGTTTAGTAAAAGAGCAAGCACGAATACGCCTAGATCAGAACTTAACAACTACTTGGCCAAAAAATACTACCAAAGAAAGAAATATCCTTCTTTTTAACAGCTGTGTTGCATCAGAAATAAGAATCAGAATGAAAGAACAGTCTAATGATAACGGAAAACAAAAAGTTTCAAAATTAATTAGCGGGAACATAATTAAGAAATATAGACTTCTTCACATGACAAAGAAAAAGACCAACATTTCATACTGACGAATCAAAAAGAACTCCAGCAGAAAGTTACTGTTTAATTATGAACGTGCTAAAAGGAAAAACGCAGTTAATGCGGACATGAAGAAAAAATTGAAGGCATTCCTTGAAGAAGATGTCAATAGTCGATTAATGCCTGGTAAAAAGACACTATAACCTTGCGCAAAATAAACAAGAGGCCCATGGGCCTTAACGCTCACCTGAGGCAGAGTACATATCTTTTGCAGAGGTTTAATGGTCAATGACATTAATAAAAGAGAATATCAAAATTTTCAGCAGTAAGGGCCAATAATATGCAGTATTTTTGCAAATTAATTATAATAATTATTATATAAGTATGCTATATATAACATATCTAAAGTCTAGCTACAATATGTTATTTATAAACAGCTAAAACATCTGTATATTAAAATGTGCATTAGGCCAATACCTACAATATTCCAATATACATGCCTATACAAAGAGTTTATAGTTTTTAAGATAGTTAACCATTTAAGTATTCATTCGCATCTATGACCTTGCCCTTTAAACCTATGACCTTCATTCATATATCAAAATGATTGTTGTGCAAATGCTTACAATATTCTAATATACATGCCTATACAAAAAGTTTATAGTTTTTGAGATAATTAACCATGTAAGTATTCATTCAATTCTATGACCTTGACCTTTGAACCCATGACCTTCAATCATATATCAAAATGATCGTTAGGCCAATACCTACAATATTCCAATATACATGCCTATACAAAGAGTTTATAGTTTTTTAAATAATTAACCATTTAAGTATTCGTTTGCATCTATGACCTTGACCTTTGAACCTATGACCTTCATTCATATATCAAAATGATCGTTGTGCAAATGCCTACAATATTCTAATATACATGCCTATACAAAAAGTTTATAGTTTTTGAGATAGTTAACCATTTTAATTTCGTTTGCAGCTATGACCTTGACCTTTGAACCTATGACCTTCATTCATATATCAAAATGATCGGTAGGCCAATACCTACAATATTCCAATATACATGCCTATACAAAAAGTTTATAGTTTTTGAGATAATTAACCATTCAAGTATTCATTCGCATCTATGACCTTGACCTTTGAACCTATGACCTTCAATCATATATCAAAATGATCGTTGTGCAAATGCCTATAATATTCTAATATACATGCCTATGCAAAAGGTTTATAGTTTTTGAGATAAATAATCATTTCAGAACTTGTTCACATCTGTGACCTTTGGCCTTTGAACCCATAACCTTCATTCATATATCAAAATGGTTGTTAGGCTAATACCACAATATTCTAATATACATGCCTAAACAAATATGGAATAGAAATGTTCTAAATACAAATAATGTTAAAGGGCTGAGAAATACACTATTGAATTAAATGAACATATGTAAGGGCGCCTAGGTTACTAAAACTTGCTTGAAATGAACTTATTCTTGTAACAAGATTAATTGATATTTACACAACAAATTGAGTGAACTAAATGATAAAATAATAACTTTGAAAAATAGATATTTACCATATTAAATTCATGTATCAAGTTTCATGAAATTCTTACCAAAAATAAACATCATGTACTGAATTTCTGAGCAACATAAAAAGGGCATTAACTCCATATTTGAGGGAGTCTGAATTACAAAAAAAACTTGTCTCAATTATTAACATATTTAGTCTTATCAGTTTTGTGACATTCATTTCTTGAATAAATGTACATGTATTAGGAGTGTTGAAAAAGCAAATTGTGTGAAAAAAGGTCAAACTTCATTTATTGGGGATAAAAATATCCATTATGTTGTGATTACTCAAACTGACTTCAGCTCTTATATTTTCACCATTGAAAATAGATCAGAAACTACATAAATACATGTAGATTAAAATAGCATTCATAATTTTTATTCATGTTTAACCACCTATATTCATTTTCTTTAAACATACAGTTAATTGAAAAGAAAAATAGTAACATTCTATAAGTATTCATAAATTTATCAATTGTATTTTAGTTTTATATCTGCTTAACTTGCAAGGCTACAGAACATTTAGACATATGAGGGCCTTGACAAGCCTAGCTTGTATTGTCCCCGAGTCAACAATTTATTTGTAAGCAGTCAGCTTTGTTGTACAAGATCCCTGTAGTGGAAACAAGCTCTACCATAGAATATAAATTGGGAAACAAATACATCATAAGCAGGAGAAGCAGGTATATTGCTGCATAGAAATTGAAAGTTCACAATAGAAAAATTGAAGTCATCACGTTTGTCATAAAGTTTCAAATGTAGCCTTTGGTGGGAGTCATAATTCATGGATAAATCTCAATATGAAGCGGAACTTGAGGAATCAGTTGTATCAGATCGTAACTATTCCAATCAAATTAGAAATTTCAAGCTAGTTGGTAAACACATTTCACAAGTTCTTTATTAATTACTGAATGTATCTACATGTATATTGCTCTTGTAATTTTTTCTATATATGTAATTAATTATTGTATACCATTTACTTACCACATTGCCTCACAAGCTGGCTTACTAGCAGCCGCTTATTATCCATATTAAAATCTGTTGACTTATCACTAACTTCAGGCATTTCTAAATATTAAAAAAATACATGTGATTAGGCCAAATATTTTTAACAGTCCAAGGGCAAAGTGATTGCATGTGGGACAAATAATTTAAAATAAATTTTTGTAACTTCATATTTTATTACCTTAAAAAATACTTCATACATTATATACTTAAGTTTTTAATCATGTGAATTGATTCTTATTTCTAGTATCTCATATTTCTTAACTTGTATGCATGTGTACTTGAGTAAAGATAAAAGAATCACAACTTTTAAACTATTTTAGAGAAATAAAAGTATACTTCTACTTGCCATCTCAGATGTTTCTTTGTTTTTTCAACATAATCGGCACATTTTACTCCAGAGCATTAAGGTAATGTTGAGAAGAATGTATAAATGCTTGCCTTACTTCACGATTGTTGATGAAGTTTTCCATGTTTGGTGACCCTAAACAAAATCAAATAAATGGTACAAACTCTTTTTGAAATAAATTCAAGACATTAATCTCCTGTTTTAAAATAAAAGTATATTAACTTGTAAATACTGTTGGAATGAAAAATATATCTATAATACAGGACAATTCATAATGCTATCAATTTTGAAATTTTTCTGCAATATTTAAGAAGTTAAACTTTTAACAAGAGCAACAGCAAGTGGGACAAGATTTGCCTATCACTGTCTGTTGAGATTTTAATATTTTTTTTAGTCTGCCTTTGAATATGATTTCAAAAGGCAAGTCCATAAAGAGAGACATTATTTTAAACAATATCAAAAATGCAAATCTGGACATAAAGCCAAAGAATGCCTTTTAAAGGTTAATTTTTAAATGAGGTCATGACCATGGATTTTATACCTGGATTCATGATGAGAACAGTGCTACACCATGTGAAATATTAAATTCTGCATTGATATATCAGCATAAAACGCAAAATAGTAGCACAAGCAAAAAATTTCAGTGACCTTTGAACCCATGACCATCATCTATATACCAAAATAAATATTATACTATTATATATATTACTATTACCTACATTATTTTAATTTACAAGCCTATGCAATATGTTTATGTATCTATGACCTTTGAGCCAATGACCTTTATCTATGTTATATTTTAAAATGGTCAATATAAAAATACCTATTACATTCTTATATACATAGAGTTGTCTCTAAAGGAGACTAATACTCCCACAGATTAGCCTTCAGAAGACCCACTATCTGCATTGTGTTACAAACAAATTCCATAAATGCATTGCATTAATTCTTAGGGGAAAGACTTTAAAAATCATCTTCTAGTTCCAATTATCGTAATGTGGAGATACAATAATAAAATAAATAAATAAAACATTGGAAAGCTAGTAGGACAATTTTTTATCAAAGTAACAGAAATTAATCTCATTATTTTATCACTCAGAAACTATAACTGCTACACAAATAATGGTTTGCAACATGTCCAATGCTCTCATACTTTCATAACAAAAACAAAAATAAATTTCCTTCTATATTAAAATATAATTTACCGAAATAAAACTATTTGCTATTTCTAATTATTACCTGTATATTTAATCTGTGGATATGCTCTTTTTTCGTTGGCTTTGGTAGGTATAACAATACCACAGAGGGATTTCGCTTCTGAATCCAAGCTAAGAACTAAAGTAAAAAAAAATTAGGTCAAGTTAAAATATTGAAACTGATAACACAGACATTACTGTTAATCTTGTCTAAGATATTTCAATACAAAAGCCAACTTTTTGGGGCATCAAAGCACCTTTAACACGCTTACACCCTTATATACAAATTTGATAAATCTTGTAGAGATTTAAATTTTTTGCTAATAACACAATAATGATGAAAAGTAAACACATTAAAAAACCATAAAAAAAAAAAAAGAAAAGAAACCACTTTATTGTCAAACTTGTTTTCAAGTGGGCTATGGTATAGTTATAAAATTCCACAACAACTTAAAGATCAGTGTTAAAATGGGCAACAACTTAAATATAAGAGTTATGAAATTAATTATATTCAAGTGCATCTAAGGTATCAATATTTAAAATACACACTGTACCCATCAAAACCATCAAAAAATCATTAATAATAAAGCTGTTTATTTGTTTAACTGTGTTTAAATTACCTTGTTTTCAATAGCAGCATAGAACTTAGTGTCCATTTTATTTGAATCCAAATAAATAAAGGTTACAAATTAATCAACAACGTCAGTCTTAAAATATTCCATTTAAAACTTAATTATGCTAAGGTTAAACATCACATTCAATGATATATAAACTCCCATGCTAAGGTTGTTCATCACATTTAATGATATACCAACCTCGATGCTAAGGTTCTACAGTTCAGTAAATGATATACCAACCCCGGTGCTAAGGTTCTACATTCCAGTAAATGATATACCAACCCCGGTGCTAAGGTTCTACAGTTTAGTAAATGATATATCAACCCGGTGCTAAGGTTCTACATTCCAGTAAATGATATACCAACCCCGGTGCTAAGGTTCTACAGTTCAGTAAATGATATACCAACCCCGGTGCTAAGGTTCTACAGTTCAGTAAATGATATACCTACCCCGGTGCTAAGGTTCTACAGTTCAGTAAATGAAACCAACCCCGGTGCTAAGATTCTACAGTCCAGTAAATGTAATACCAACCCCTGTCCTAAGGTTCTACAATCCAGTAAATGATATACCAACCCTGGTGCTAAGTTTCTACAGTTCAGTAAATGATATACCAACCCTGGTGCTAAGGTTCTACAGTTCAGTAAATGAAACCAACCCCGGTGCTTAGATTCTACAGTCCAGTAAATGTAATACCAACCCCTGTCCTAAGGTTCTACAATCCAGTAAATGATATACCAACCCCGGTGCTAAGGTTATACAGTCCAGAAATGTTATACCAACCCGGTGATAAGGTTCTACATTCCAGTAAATGATATACCAACCCCGGTGCTAGGATTCTACAGTCCAGTAAATGAATACCAACCCCTGTCCTAAGGTTCTACAATCCAGTAAATGATATACCAACCCTGGTGCTAAGTTCTACAGTTCAGTAAATGATAAACCAACCCCGGTGCTAAGGTTCTACAGTTCAGTAAATGATATACCAACCCCGGTGCTAAGGTTACAATCCAGAAAATGTAATACCAACCCGGTGCTAAGGTTCTACAATCCAGTAAATGATATACCAACCCTGAAGCTAAGGTTCTGCAATCCAGTAAATGATATACCAACCCGGTGCTAAGGTTCTACAGTTCAGTAAATGATATACCAACCCCGGTGCTAAGGTTCTACAGTTCAGTAAATGATATACCAACCCCGGTGCTAAGGTTCTACAGTTCAGTAAATGATATACCAACCCCGGTGCTAAGGTTCTACAGTTCAGTAAATGATATACTAACCCCAGTGCTAAGGTTCTACAGTTCAGTAAATGATATACCAATCCCGGTGCTAAGGTTAAACAGTCTAGTAAATGATATACCAACCCCGGTGCTAAGGGTATACAGTCCAGAAATGTAATACTAATCCCGATGCTAAGGTTCTACAATCCAGTAAATGATATACCAACCCCGGTGCTAAGGTTATACATTCAGTAAATGATATACCAACCCCGGTGCTAAGGGTATACAGTCCAGAAAATGTAATACCAACCCCGGTGATAAGGTTCCACATTCCAGTAAATGATATACCAACCCCGGTGCTAGGATTCTACAGTCCAGTAAATGTAATACCAACCCCTGTCCTAAGGTTCTACAATCCAGTAAATGATATACCAACCCTGGTGCTAAGTTTCTACGTTCAGTAAATAATAAACCAACCCCGGTGCTTAGATTCTACAGTCCAGTAAATGTAATACCAACCCCTGTCCTAAGGTTCTACAATCCAGTAAATGATATACCAACCCTGGTGCTAAGTTTCTACAGTTCAGTAAATGATATACCAACCCTGGTGCTAAGGTTCTACAGTTCAGTAAATGATAAACCAACCCCGGTGCTTAGATTCTACAGTCCAGTAAATGTAATACCAACCCCTGTCCTAAGGTTCTACAATCCAGTAAATGATATACCAACCCCGGTGCTAAGGTTATACAGTCCAGAAAATGTTATACCAACCCCGGTGATAAGGTTCTACATTCCAGTAAATGATATACCAACCCCGGTGCTAGGATTCTACAGTCCAGTAAATGTAATACCAACCCCTGTCCTAAGGTTCTACAATCCAGTAAATGATATACCAACCCTGGTGCTAAGTTTCTACAGTTCAGTAAATGATAAACCAACCCCGGTGCTAAGGTTCTACAGTTCAGTAAATGATATACCAACCCCGGTGCTAAGGTTATACAATCCAGAAAATGTAATACCAACCCGGTGCTAAGGTTCTACAATCCAGTAAATGATATACCAACCCCGAAGCTAAGGTTCTGCAATCCAGTAAATGATATACCAACCCCGGTGCTAAGGTTCTACAGTTCAGTAAATGATATACCAACCCCGGTGCTAAGGTTCTACAGTTCAGTAAATGATATACCAACCCCGGTGCTAAGGTTCTACAGTTCAGTAAATGATATACCAACCCTGGTGCTAAGTTTCTACAGTTCAGTAAATGATAAACCAACCCCGGTGCTAAGGTTCTACAGTTCAGTAAATGATATACCAACCCCGGTGCTAAGGTTATACAATCCAGAAAATGTAATACCAACCCGGTGCTAAGGTTCTACAATCCAGTAAATGATATACCAACCCCGAAGCTAAGGTTCTGCAATCCAGTAAATGATATACCAACCCCGGTGCTAAGGTTCTACAGTTCAGTAAATGATATACCAACCCCGGTGCTAAGGTTCTACAGTTCAGTAAATGATATACCAACCCCGGTGCTAAGGTTCTACAGTTCAGTAAATGATATACTAACCCCAGTGCTAAGGTTCTACAGTTCAGTAAATGATATACCAATCCCGGTGCTAAGGTTAAACAGTCTAGTAAATGATATACCAACCCCGGTGCTAAGGGTATACAGTCCAGAAAATGTAATACTAATCCCGATGCTAAGGTTCTACAATCCAGTAAATGATATACCAACCCCGGTGCTAAGGTTATACATTCAAGTAAATGATATACCAACCCCGGTGCTAAGGGTATACAGTCCAGAAAATGTAATACCAACCCCGGTGATAAGGTTCCACATTCCAGTAAATGATATACCAACCCCGGTGCTAGGATTCTACAGTCCAGTAAATGTAATACCAACCCCTGTCCTAAGGTTCTACAATCCAGTAAATGATATACCAACCCTGGTGCTAAGTTTCTACGTTCAGTAAATAATAAACCAACCCCGGTGCTTAGATTCTACAGTCCAGTAAATGTAATACCAACCCCTGTCCTAAGGTTCTACAATCCAGTAAATGATATACCAACCCTGGTGCTAAGTTTCTACAGTTCAGTAAATGATAAACCAACCCCGGTGCTAAGGTTCTACAGTTCAGTAAATGATAAACCAACCCCGGTGCTAAGGTTATACAATCAAGAAAATGTAATACCAACCCGGTGCTAAGGTTCTACAATCCAGTAAATGATATACCAACCCCGAAGCTAAGGTTCTGCAATCCAGTAAATGATATACCAACCCCGGTGCTAAGGTTCTACAGTTCAGTAAATGATATACCAACCCCGGTGCTAAGGTTCTACAGTTCAGTAAATGATATACCAACCCCGGTGCTAAGGTTCTACAGTTCAGTAAATGATATACCAACCCCGGTGCTAAGGTTCTACAGTTCAGTAAATGATATACTAACCCCGGTGCTAAGGTTCTACAGTTCAGTAAATGATATACCAATCCCGGTGCTAAGGTTAAACAGTCAAGTGAATGATATACCAACCCCGGTGCTAAGGCTTTACAGTCCAGTAAATGATATACCAACCCTGGTGTTAAGGTTAAACAGTCTAGTGAATGATATACCAACCCCGGTGCTAAGGTTCTACAGTCCAGTAACTGATATACCAACCCCGGTGCTAAGGTTCTACAATCCAGTAAATGATATACCAACCCCAGTGCTAAGGTTCTACAGTCCAATAAATGATAAACCGACCCCGGTGTTAAGGTTCTACAATTCAGTAAATGATATACTAACCCCGGTGCTAAGGTTCTACAGTTCAATAAATGATATACCAACCCCGGTGCCCAGTAAATGTATAAATCATATTCAATGATATAACAACCCCGGTGCTTAGGTTCTAGAGTCAAGTAAATGATATCCTAACCATGGTGCTAAAGTTCTACAGTCCAGTAAAAGATATACTAAACCGGTGCTATGGTTATACATAACATTCAAGTGATATACCAACCCTGGTGCTAAGGCTACACATTACATTCAATGATATACCAACCCTGGTGCTAAGGATATACATCACATTCAATGATATGCCAACCCTGGCGCTAAAGTTATACATCACATTCAATAATATACCAACCCCGGTGCTACGGTTATACATCACATTCTATAATATAACAACCCCGGTGCTAAGCTTATTCAATCCAGTAAATGATATACCAACCCCGGTGCTAAGGTTCTACAGTTCAGTAAATGATATACCAACCCCGGTGCTAAGGTTCTACAGTCCAGAAAATGATATACCAACCCCGGTGCTAAGGTTCTACAGTCCAGAAAATGTAATACCAACCCTGGTGTTAAGGTTAAACCTTCTTAGACTAGGCACATTTTCAGAAAAGACGTCGTTTTAAAGAGGAAGAGGCATTTTTTAGTAAAAGCAAACCATGTATCCTTCTTACCTAATTTGAGTGTGCTAAGTCCGAAAATGGCGGATACCAAGCTGAAAAATTGCTCTAAGTAAGTCAAAATTTAAATACAAAATGGCCGCCAAAATCAAAATGCATTTTTGCATGAAAGTTGATATAGAAGTTGTTTTGGTGGCAACAAACAGCTATTAATCAAAGATTGTAATATTTCAAGGCTTGCTTGGGTGTTAATGAACAGAACATTTAAACAAAATACCTAATGGCCTAATTGCTGAACTAAAAACATTTAAAAGATACTGAAATTTTAGGGGCAACACCACCTTTGTTGATTATCATACACAAAATTTGCTACGAAGTAAGATCTTGGAATGTTGATTATTTTTGCAACTTGGTGTTGTTATCTATTTATAATACTCTTTAAAAAATATGGTCAAAAACACAAATTCGCAAAAAACAAATATACCCCAGGGGTAACAACTCCTCTATGGATCATCGTATTCTTACAAACATTGCTACTAAGTTTGTCATGTTCATTATTTTTAATGTCTTCTTTATATAACACTAATAGTTTTCTAGTAAATAGCCACACAACCAGCACAATTTGTGAAAAATCAAACATTTTTCAGGGGCAATAACTCTGTAAAAAGGGGTTTGATATTTATGAAATTAACAGATCTGGCATGCCGGTTAGCCTTCGTCTCAGGTGGCCTGGCGACAAAGGTCATTATGAAAAAATATATATATTTGACTCATGAACGAAGCTCACATGTTTTATCTTAGCCAGCTTTAAAGGTTTTCGCTTTTGGTTTTAGATTGAAATTTGAACATAGATCTGTATGTTTCTGTTTAATTCAATGAATTAAGTATGGCACATAACATGCTGAAACACTGATATATGTAGTCTAGAGTGTGAATGAAATAGCTTACAAAATTGAAGCATGTGTTTGAACCAAATGCTTAAGAATTTTTCTTTTTTGCAGTGGAAGAGCAAAGTAAATGTAATTACACTAGCCTTCCAAACCTATTTAGGGGTGCTAAGTCATCACCGAGCAACTCTAAGCTGACTATTTGCTAAAAAGGTGAACTTGCACTACAAAATGTTGATGTGAAGTTTGATATTCAATTATAGCAAAGGTTATACTACATTTTATTTTATTAAAACTGGTAAGAAGTAACAGGGCTGAATGATATACCGTGAGCCTTCTGTTTAAGGAGATTAGCGCCGATGTCCCTTTGCAACCCTTCTATCTCCTCACTATTTAAATCTGTGTATCCGAAGACCAGTGTAATTTTGTAAGTTAATATAAGCAAGTAATACTCTAAAATAAATAGGACTAGTGACTTGGCAAATGTAAAAAAAAATGGTGAAAGAGCAGGATCCAATATTTGCACAAAACGGTTAGGCATCTAAGGTTATCCATACTGATATGATAGCAACATGCCCCTTCATAGGCAAGAGTGAAAAAATGGGTGGCGGATTATGAACAGGACAAGCAGAACATTCATGATGACCCAGTCATAGAAGGTATGCCACAGTTGCAACCCCAGAAATGGTCGATAGAGCTTTGTTTTCATTCCATTCATAGTAGCCGAAATCACCATTGGTTGCTCATTTTTGAGAAATCCCTTTCTTTCAAAAACAAAAAAATTGTTTTGCAAATCTGTAAAAACAAAAATACTCTAAACATTTTCACAATGTTTTAAAGTTTGGCCACTAATCATTTTAAAATTGTGGAAACGTAGATAAAAACCATGGTATTGTTATGACTAACAGGTGAGTTACAGAAAATATAAGGGGAGTGAGTTGGCATTTCACAGAGAACAGTACATTCTTTTCTGACATCTTGCAATAAGAAAGCTGTATAGTCTGTTGGGATTCTTGCACAGAAGCACACAAGATGCACTTTGTCGCGTGTTAATCTAAACATTTTAGTGGTAATCCTGCTAGCTCCCATAAGAGCTTTGTTTCTATGGAGGCAAAGCGGGACATTATTTCGTCCCTGAGCCCAAATAACAGTCTAAACAATGGAATCACCCTGGTTCATCTCCGCCAAAGAAGGCAGAGGAAGACTGTTCCATCACCATAGTTAGCTTAGATACTGATGGTATTCTGATGGTGCATGTACATTATTTCCAAAAGGGACAAAAATAAATGGCACATAATTTGTATTACTTTTCAGGCGGTTACGGAAAGACATTCAACTCAAGTGTTGTGGAAAACTCAGTGAAGGTGTCTTGGTCCACTGACAAAATTCTACCATTGCCTTGACTGCAACCCTGTCGATAATTTAATGAACAGTTCATGAACAGCAATTTGGACAAATTGAGTTCATGAACTGTTTTACAAATTCATGAACTTAACAAGTTCATGAACTTGAAATACATGAACTTCACAAGTTCATGAACATGAAGTTCATGAACTTCACAAGTTCATGAACACATGAACCTCACAAGTTCATGAACCTGATTTGACCTTAGTGACCTTGTTTTTGTTTAACCGATTATTCAAACTTTACGTTGACGTCTGATGAACATTCGGACCAGAACTGATGAAGATTGGGTCAAAGCTCCAACATCAAGAATGTAAACTTGCTTTTTCTTTGACCTAGTGGTCTAGTTTTTACCCTAAGTAACATGACCCAGTGAGAATGAACATTCCAACCAAGCTGGTGAAGACTGGATCAAAACTATGACTATTAGAGCGTTAAGGTCACCTTTGGGGGAGACATAATGAATGAGACACAGACTTTTTAAGTGTTTTAATATGGAGTTTGCATAATACATGACTTTAGTAAATTATGTCAGTAGTGTGTAACTCCTCCTCCTACTGCCTCCTGAGAACTTTTTGGATGTTCTGTATTTTTTCTATGATAATTTTTTTCTGTCCCGGGAACTTTGCCCTTACACACTCGCACAATTTTTCATACTTCCCTTGATCCAGTGGTGGTCTAGGCTGGCCAATGCATTTTGGAGATTTCTTGCCAGTGATTGAGCAAGACTTCAGTTCTTCATTGGTAAACAAAGTTTTCAATAATGTTGTAATTGCCTGGGAGACATTGTTACTGCCTTCAATCATTTGCACTACACTTGAAGTGGTTTCCTGGGGCTGACATGTTTTGGCTTCCTTGCTCTCCATCTTCTGAGTTTCCATCTTCTGAGTTTCCATCTTCTGTGTTTCAGGACTTCCAACATGTTCAAGCTTCTTCACTCTGCCTTTCAGCCTCTTCACTTCACCCATAAGATAGTCCACATCTCGCTCCAATTTGGTCCTGCTGCTGAAATAATAACAGACAATATTGCATCCAAGTACATGTATGGTTTTAGCTTTATCCAAAAATATCAGAAGTAAAACATTAATTTTAGTTCCTGTAGATATATAGAATCTTGTCAAAAGTCGGGACTTCAGTCTTAGTATCTTGTGTGAAGTTCATCAAATTTCAGGCGGTTTGTTTCGGAGAAATGTAGTTCAAGGAAAAAGTATATGCCAGGCGCACAGGCACACAGACAAAAACAGGTTAACTATGATATAAACCATATGGTGCTTTGCATCAATAGTGCTAAGTCCAGTAAAAATTTTGTTTTGAAAGGCAAGTTTGAGCCCTGGTATGACCTCTCTGGTGATGTCAATAAAATCTTTCTGAGGTCATTCCATTCCACCACTAATTGGGTGTCAGTCACTTCCAGTAAAACCAAGAGTTAGACTTGTACTGGTTATGGAGCCCAGGCAGACTTTTCATAGGCTTACAAAGTTTTAATGACCAAAACTATTGCTAGAGTGCCCAAAGACAGTATGAGATTTTAATGCATACACAAAATCACAATGTTGAATTTTGCAGCTTTTGGTCATAAACATACAGGCTCCTATCAAATACCATTCCACCTTTTTTAGGGTCTTGATAACTCTTGGAGTTCAGCAGGTGGGCATCGTCGGAAACCCACGGTTGATTAGGTGTCGTTTCTATCTCCATCACCCATGGGTCCATTCATACCAATGCTCTCGTTTCTCATGAATATTCATAAAATTTATTGTCCAATGAAATTAGCCGTTGTAGATAAGAAGAACTCTCCTGTTTTGAAGGTAAAATTTCTGTAACCTGTAATTTTGATGAATAATGCGAAAAAGCGCTGAAAGGGGCTACCTCATTGGACGATATCGCTTTAGGTGTATCAAGAGCGACCAATCAAATTGTCTCATTAATTATTCATGAGAACGAGCGAATTGGTATGAATGGACCCACGGGTGATGGAGATAGGAACGACACGTAATCAACCGTGGGTTTCCGACGATGGCAGGTGGGTGGTTGTGCTTCAATGTGAAATGTTTCACATGTGAGAGTAGCCAAAATCAATTCCTTCCTGTTAGGCTCCATAATATGATCCAAGCTGTTGGTGCGATAGCGGTGGATTTATCAAATCGCTTAATGGCCATGGTCCCGAACTTCAACATGTAGTAAAACTTAAGCTTAACTTGCTGGCTTTCAGAAAATTGCCTAATTACCTCTTATGGCTGGACGATTCATGTGCCCTTTTTTTTATGAAGGGGGATTCTGCTGCAGGTTGATTACGTTTGTCATCTGCATCAGAAGCCTTGGTGTTAGCAGAGCTCTCAGCAGTAACAGAATCTGAAAAACATCAGCAAATATTGTTTTCTAGCAAAATTTGTCCCTAACTACTACTATATAGGTCAAACAATACTGCCATACAAACTACATGAGGCTGTATAGTGCAAGAAATAATGGAGTGAAATTGTGAAAATCCATAAAACAGTCAGAAAGTTAATTGAATTCAAAAATTCCTATCCCATGTCTAAACATTGTAAATGCAACATTTGGTCACTGCCCACCAGATATATCCTCATTACCCGCGAGTGATGTAACGCAGAGATGGCTAATTATGTAGAATCATTTTTGTGTGTAGATTGATTTCCAGTATTTCACGCATAGATCTATGCGCTTATTTAAAACAATGCAAATATTGCAATCTTGAATGTGTTAAGCGCCATCATCTGGATCAAAATGTGCAACTTTAAGACCACAAAAATGCAGTTTGTAGCCTTTTAGCAAAATTTCATGCCAGTGAAATTAAATGATACTACAGTGGTATATATATTCAAATTACAAAAGACAAGTGTAGGAATCAATGTCAACATGATTACTCATGCAATACTAACCAGAAGTAGAAGAAACAATGGTTGCAACTTGAAAGTCTACAGCTGCAGGTAATTTGGTGTCATCGGAGTTCTGGGTAGGTGCAGTTAATTTGGTGACATCGGAGTTCCGGGTAGGTGTGGTGTCATCTGAGTTCTGGGTAGGTGCGGTATCATCAGAGTTCTGGGTAGATGCAGTGTCATCGGAGTTCTGGGTAGGTGCATTGTCAGCAACTGAAGACTTTGACTCTGCAACTGAAAGTTTTCGGCAAAAGTGTAAGTTTTTTTTCAATACTGAGAAAATATCATACATGGGAACTGCATAAAACATATCCCTATCCTCATTTAATATTTAAGAAAGCTTAAATATTATTGTTTTGATCTGAATCAAATTTATTGTGGTTTTTCATGTTTAATTTTAATAGCAGTTTTGTTACCAGTTAAAGACAAAGTTCTAAAACGAATTCATGCTTTAAGTTTAAGTTTCACCTTTCCCATAATCATTTCCTAAAAGTATGACGTCCGAGGATTGTTTCTCAAAATAATATACATATATTGATTCGTTTTGAATTTTGACCTGCATTTTCAGTTTTGGTGCCATTTTTATTAAAAGTGCCCTTAATTGTTCTCATTACTTACGATACTCTTCCTTTACTCTTCTTATTATTGCTGCCTCATCTGTCTCCTCAAACAATATTTCGTTCAAGAATGTTTGGAACTTCTGTCCTTCAACATTTAGGATCTTGTCTGAACCCCCTGGAATGTAAATGACAGTTTAGTTTAGTGCACATTTTAATAAGTAAGGATTTTCCAGTCTATAATTTTTTAGTGTGTCTTAAAACCGCTGAAATTACATTTGCCCTCAATTATGAATATCACATTACAAAATTGATGTTTTGGGATACTCAAGAGTATACTCAATATTGTTACAATAGAGTACCGCTCAAGCCGGTGCTAGGGGGCGTGAGTGGGGTTGCAATTTTCCTTACCACTCATGAACAGACCCAATCAAACCGGGTCTGCTATTGTATTTTCTTGGTTGCATTCTGTGCTTCCAAAGGATCTGTTTTTCAGACTATATTTCAAAAATCGGCGATTTTTTTGCCGGACAGTCGGTCCGATAACTTACTGTCTGTGCAAGGTACTTCATATAATGGATTATTTAAATTTAAACAGTGAAAATATTAATTTACATGTTAATGGCTTTGTATGATGATGAAAGATGGTTTGTCGTAAGTAAATAAATCACCCTTACCTTAATTTGTCCATTTGTTGTTATTTAATCAAGTTTCAAAATTTTATATGGTGGTTTCCAATGTAAAAGGGAGATAACTCATGTTGGTGGGTTTTGATAAATAAGGGATTTTTACCCAGTGTTGGGGATAAAAAATTAAAATCATTCACATTGGTTATTTTCACTATTCATCCCCTAACTATTTATAATGGTAAGAACACAAAATTCTGCATTTTAATTTTTCGTCCATATTTCGTGGTCTGAATTTTTTAATGGTAAAATCCCCATCTCAAATAAATTCTTCCTGTAAAATTTTTTTCCAGGTGTTATGGAAGTAATTTTTATGTTTTAAATCAAGACTAAATAGGATTGTTACTCTTGCAAAATTTCAGCTCAATGTGTTAAAGTGAAGGGTTCAAAAATAATAAAAATCCATTACACAGAGTACCTTGCACAGACAGTAGTATTTTTCGTCGGTCCTTGGGGAATTTCGTCGTACATGTCCGCCGGACCGACGGTCTTTCGCCATGACTGCCAGTTTTATGGAAATGGTGCAGTATTGTCTCAAGATTTCTTGCTTCGAGTTCGACCTGTCTTGAGGTCGAATCGTGTTCGTGACAAATAGAATAGAATAGAATAGTTTATTTACCAAATCATGGGCCCTCGAAAGAGCATACAATAGTATACATTAATAATTTAAATATCATGTGTCCTATGTATACATTATTTATAATACAGCAATATTAAATATATAAACAGAATAATATAAACACATACATATACATATATGTCTATACACACACTCATCAATACAGGCATAAATATTTACATTGATGATAAAAAATTAAATGGTTTTCATCTTCAACCGTTTGATTGTTACATAATTTACAATATGTCACTTACTTGCAATAATAAGAGCCGGGTATAACTTTCCACCGTATTTGGCTGATGTCAGTGAACCAACATTGTTGTCAGAATTGCTGATAGCTGATTTCGAAACCACTGACCATGCATTTTCTTTCGGCCAAAACACCAAATTTCGTTCGGCGGCCATAATTCAAAACCGAGTTTTCTGCGCATGCTCGTAACCGAGAAAGTACGAGTTGTTTCGGCCATTGACGGATTACTATATTTTTTTTTGCTATGCCTCTCTTCTGTGTTCTATCCTCTATATCGGAAACAAAACAAAAAATAATAACGGAAAATTTGTATCAAGAAAGACCAGAAATGCTGTGGTGAGTATGCTTTTTATGTTCGTACATGTTCGTGTTTTTCCGGGGATTCCCTTACCTTCGCAGGGCGCTCTTCTGTGTATTGAAGTGAAAGTAGCAATGGAGCATAAAATAAACAAGTATCGTGTTGTTGAAGAAAATGGGAGGCAGAGATTTGAGTGTTTACTGTGTCATCGTAAATTATCTTCAAGACGCATTGTTTTGTATCACTTGAATTCTGCACATAAAATGAGTACGTAAAGATGAAATTTACGATTAAACATGGCTGCGCCCATTCCTTAGAAAATTGTACATGTAGGCTACAGATCCCAATTACATCCCTTTGCTCGTGGTCTACGAATATAATCCCCTATCTTGTAAAGTGTGTTTTCTTTTAAATTTTAATTGCGTAAATACTAGTACAACGTTTATTTTTGCCAGTATTTTTTTACTGAATACACTTTGAAATGTGATTTTGATTGCCTGAAATTAACATTTTTTGAACAGAAAGTTGTAAAGTGACCTAAGTTCAAGGGTTAATAAAGCTGGTGTTTATTTCACTAAAATGGAGTGTCACTCATGAAAAAATATTTTGTGCCAGTACGGCAAAAACCAGCGGTCGATTTTTTTGACAATTCAATATTTTATTGACACTATGGTATACTTCGTGCCTGCAAAGTTTCATTTCGTTTGAGCTGGTGCGATTTTTTTAATTTGCCTCAACTTTTGGTTAGAATGCACTACGAAATTAATTGGGGTCTGTGGCCTATGTAGACAGACCGGAACAGTATGCGGACACTACCAGTACGCGGACACCTCCATAATAGGCGAGTTTAAAAACATCTGAACCGAACAAAAGGAGGGTGATATTAAATACATAGAAACGTGACAAAGTCATGTTACTTCCAGTCTTTTACACGTATGTTTACAGTTCTGTGTATTGTTTACAAGCAGACGAATACAAAATGGTTGAAAAGAAAACAAAATGCTAATTATCGTTAGAGTTGTATTGTTATTTGACTTAACATTGTTATGCCCCCGGCATATAGTAATCGCACTGTCTGTCTTACCAATCATTGGTAAAAATACTGATTATTGATAAAAATACCAATGATTTTTATGGTAGTTACAATTGAATATCACATTGAAAACAATCTGCTTACGTCAAAAACTATCAAAGTGTATCAATAATATGCAGTACGCCAGTAGATCATTTTTGCAAATGAATCAGTAAATCCATCAATTACTAATTTACATTACAAAATTCTAGGCCATTTACAATGCGGTTTTGTGTATTAGCTGAGTTACTGCTGAAAGCAATGCTAAAATAGCATTACAGACATGATGTAATGCAGTGAAACTGAAAGGCATCATTTGGCAAGGAGTCTGAACAAAATTTTATGAGAATATAGGTCAAAACATGAGCCTCGGCTTATGTCGAATCAGCCATGAACCGAATCGGCTGACAGTAAAAGAACTTTTACTCTGACTTTGTGATCAACTAAATATTCTAATGAAACTTTCGTTGCATATAGCACAATGGTTGCAAGCATACCACAAGCTTGCTGCAAGTTTGGAAATAGAATTTTTGATGCCATAAATATATGAATACAGTGTACTTGACACATGAAATTAAGAATAAATGGTGTTGACATTTGTGCTATTGCCAGTCATGACAGTCTGCAGTTGAGCGACCCAGTGTTTTGGTGGTTCAAAGCTGGCATCACACAAAAGCAAACTACTTTCCATCCAAAGAAAGACTTTGTCTTGACAGCCATGAAATAAATATACATGTACATAATTATGTTTCACTAAAATTTGATACTTCTTCTTATTCAGGTCCAGTACAGAAGCAGTATAAGAAGTATGAGATGGATGGCAGTATAGATATTCCTAAGAGTACAGCTTACTATCGAAAGCGAAAGTTGCAATTCAGTGATTCAAGGGTACCTGAAGGTATTATTTTTAGCTTGACTATTCGAAGAATACACGTTGCACAATGTTAAGATTTTGCGTACCAGTTTCTTTTAAAAAGTCAAATATTTTCAAAGTCCATATAGGTATTGCTTTGAAACTTTGTACACTTGTTTGCCACAATGACCCCAACATGTAGACAAGAGGAGGTAACTCTATCAAGCATTTTGTCAAAATTATGCCCCCTCTTTAACTTAGAAATTTTGGTAAAGATTTAACATGCAACTTATTAAGCTTATGTTATACTATCAAGCTTATGTTTTACTATCCAGCACTGAGAATAGTCGAGCGTGTGGTTCCTCTGACCGCTCTTGTTTAATTCCAATCTATTAAGCAAATATCATTTAGATTAATCATGATTCCAGGACCTGTGGCTGACCTCTTTGGCTCTTTTTATGCCCCTGCAAGATTCTCATCGGTGTCATAAAATGTTTCGTTTCAGGCCCATACCAGGATTCTTAGTTTTATATAGACTTTGTATAAAACGTTAAAATACCTTTCTTGTCAGAAACTAATGGGCCTTTATGATAATGAAAATAATTTACAAATGCTCTCAGGTCTCTTTTATATAAAGACTTTTGAAGAGGAAAAGTAAAGTATTTAAATAAATCTTCTTGTCTGAAACTTATTAACTAGTTTGAAACTTTTGTGCTCACAGGATGACCAAGATTGTTCAAATTAGGACTCTGGTGTCCAATGGGGCTTGGGTTTTTTCATTTTAAATTGAAAATACGTAGTTCTAGTTGAGAGTTTTACTTATTTTCAGATGAAGCCTCCAGGTTGGTAAACACAGACATGAGTGAGAACCTTAGCAAATCTAGTTCCTGTTTATATTCAGATGATAAAGAACTAAATGAAAACATGACTGTGGATGAAACTGAAAATGGACAAACATGTACACATTTTGAAAACTGTGACTCTGTCAGTACAAATGAAGCTGCTGAAGATCAGGATGACTGGAGAAAAAGTGATAGCTCTAGTACAACTACAAATGATGCAGATAGTTATAGTGAAATATTTGATACAGATGACTCAGACACTGAAAGCGAAGGATTGGGTACAAATAGTGACAGTGCAAGTAGTGACCAGTTTGATGACAGTTGTTCTTCAAATTACTCTGATATCACTGGAAGTGCTCCCTCAAAAGCAAGACTGAACATATTGTCTTGTTTTATAAGAAATAATTTGCCAGCCACTGCATGTAAAGATATACTTTCAACCTTCAAAAGGTGTTTCCCATATGATGTAGCCCTTAAGGAAATAAAATATGAGGCATTGTGGGCAGTCCTAGATTCTGATTATGCAAATGAAATACATTACTGCGAGAAATGTGGGGAACTATTTCCAAATGATCCTGAAATTTTTTCATGTGTGAAACCTGGATGTGATGGCATTCGATATTTGGGACCAAATCAGCATATTGTTGGAAAACCTAGAGCAAGTTTTGTACTTGCAAATATAAAGAAACAATTGACAAATCTTCTTCAAGCCCCAGGTATGTCATTCTAAATAACCTGAAATCTTTGTATATATTTTTGTGTTGCCTGCTACAGAGTAGATGTGACATTTAGGAATCACTTTTCCATCGTCTGTCTGTCCATCTGTCTGTCCGTCCATCACAAAACTTGTCCGGACTACTCCTCAGAAACAACTTATGCAATTTCAACCAAACTTTACAGGAATGATCCATACCAAGTCTAGTTGTGCATATTGTTAGCATTTTCCGTTTCAATGATGTTTGGAGAGTTATGGCCCATTAATGATTTTTATTTTTAAAGCTTGTCGGGACTACTGCTCTTATACTTCTGGTGCAATTTAAATGAAATTTTACAGGATTGAACGATAGAACCAAAGGGTCAGTGTTGAGCTATTGCCATCACTTGGCGTCCGTCCATCCGTCGTCCGTCCGTTAAACATCTTCTCCTCTGAAACTGCTGAAGCAAATTGAACCAAACTTTACAGGAATGATGTATGGAAGGTCCTTTCCAAAGATTGCTCATTTCGTCCCGATCCGCCAAAAAACATGGCCACCAGGGCCAAACATAGTTTTTCACAGAATCTTTAAAAATTTTATGGTTTTAGTCTTCTATCTCCATAATTATGAAAGATAGAGGTCAAATGTAAACAGCAAAAAGTCAGCACATTAAGATCTACCAGCCCTGAAATTTTGACGAAAATCCAAAAACCCTTGTAGGAGTTATTGCCCTTTTTTCACAGAAATTTTACAAATTTTATGCTTCTAGTCTTCTATCTCCATAACTATGAAAGATAGAGGTTGAATGTAAATTGATAAAATGTTTGTCATGATATGGCGATTTCAGAACTGGTGTTGAAAATTGTTCGTTGACGGCCATTTTCAAAATGGCTGCCAAAAAGGCGGGGAAAATCCTACGTTGTCCGATTTCAATGAAATTTGGTTTCCAAATAGATATTGATGTTGCGACTTCAAAACTGGTGTTGAAAATGGTTCGTTGACCGCAATTTTTAAAATGGCAACAAAAAAGGCGGGAAAATTCCACTTTATCCGATTTCAATGTAATTCAGTTTTTAAATAGATACTGATGTGTCAAAACCGATTTCTTTTGAAACTACTTTGCCAGTTGAAACAAAATTTGGTCACAATAGTCCTTAATTGGTGCCCTCTAAAAAGTTTTTTTTTTTTCAGAATAGTACCTCAAACAAATGGCCACCAGTGGGAACCATAGTTTAACATTAGCCCTTGGGAAATACATTCAAAGATTTTCTCCTCTGAACTACTAGGCCAATTGGAACCACAGTTTAACCATTGTGGGAAACATAGTCTAACATTGGACCTATGGGAACATTTTCTAAGAACTTCTCAAAAACCACTTGGCCATTTGGAGTTGAAGATGGTTACAATAATCCTTTATGTTCCAATTAAATAAAAATTGTGTTCAGCAGATTCACATATCATCCATAATTGCTGTCAACAGCTACATAGATAATCATGGGACCCTTAATTCGGAGACACATTGGAAAATATTCTCCTGAATTTATTTGGATAACTTGGACCAGACATGAACTGTTAAAGAAGCAGGTTCCAGGTGAGCGATACAGGCTCTTGAGAGCCTCTAGTTTCATTATGTTCAAAACATGTTCGGACTACTCCTCAGAAACTACTTGTGCAATTTCATCCTGTACTGTACAGGAATGATCAGTACCAAGTCTAGTTGTGCATATTGTCAGCATTTTCCACTTCAATGATTTTCGTCAGAGTTATGGCCTTTGAATAAAAACTTTTTTTCTTTAATTGGCTATCATCAGGGGACACAGGTGATCATAGATCGCTCTTGTTAAACTACCTGCCTGTATAGAACTGAAAAATGTAGAAAACGGGCGTTAAAACAAAAACAAACCTAACTAAACAATATAGCTGAACTGTCTGTCCGTCTATCTCTCACTGGTTTCAGCCTGCTAGATATTTCTCAATTTCTACTTGTGACAGTGCTATTTATCACCTTCAGTCTTCCGGTTTCATGATTAATAAGAGTTTTATTTCTGTATATTTGTCTTTGATTTAACCTTGATTGTTATTCAGTGTTTTAGAGTAATTAATCAATTAATCTTTTGCATTTCAGGAAATGGGATAATATCAAGCTAAACAAGGCACTCAGACAAAGAAGGAAAGTTGAAATGCCCAATTTAATAACAGATATCACAGATGGTGCTTTTTATAAAGAACTAGAAGATAACTTTCTATTGAATGAAAATAACTTGACAGCTATCTTCAATACCGATGGAATGTGTCTGTATTCCTCCAGTCATATTCAGTTGTGGCCATTGTATATAGCTTTAAATGAACTGAGTCCTGCTGTGAGGTTTGCACGTGAAAACATGATAATTGCTGGCATTTGGCAAGGCAAAGGTAAACCAAATATGGGAACATATTTGAAAGCATTCGCTTCTACATTAAATGAACTTTATGATACTGGTTTGAACGTTAATGTTGACCTAGAGACAGTATGTGTCAAACTTTCTGTTATTTGTGGAACTGCTGACTTGCCAGCCAAGGCAGCAGTATTAAACATGAAACAGTACAATGGTTCTGATTCGTGCATTACTTGCGAAGATCCTGGGAAAACTGTGAAACAAGGAAAAGGTTACAGCAGATATTTTCCTTTCAGAGAAGAACAAGAAAAAAGCAGTTTAAGGACAGAGGCCAGAGTGAGACAATAAATGACCCAGTCTACTGAACGTCATCCAGTCAAAGGGTTTAAAGGTTTATCTGGTTTAACAGAACTTAAAGGTTTTCCACTTGTGAAAGGAATGGTGCCCGATTACATGCACTGTGTGCTTTTAGGGGTAACAAAATTACTTCTTTCTAAATGGTTTTCCCCAGTTAATGCCAAAGAAGGATACTTTGTAGGTAACAAATTGAATGAAATATCTGCAAGATTAAAGTCTATACAACCACCAGAATGCATGCAGAGACTACCAAGAGACATGGAAAAAAACTACTCGTCTCTGAAGGCAACAGAGCTACAGGCATGGCTGTTGTACTATGGACTTCCATGTTTGAAAGGAATTTTGCCACAGCTCTATCTAGATCATTTTGCGTTGTTGTCTGAAGGGATTTATCTACTTCTAGGAGATTCCATTACATTCCATGAATTACAAAGAGCAGATGTTCTGCTGCAAAAATTTCACTCCCAGTTCCCAGCATTATATGGTGAAGGGTCTTGTGGGCTAAATATTCATAACATTGGATGTCATATGGTTTATTATGTGAAGTTGTTTGGCCCACTTTGGAGTTTTCCATTTGAAGACATTAACTCTATGGTTACAAAAACTGTGCATGGGACTGGAAATGTTACAAAGCAGATAATGAAGTTGAAACAAGCCCAGTCATTACTCAGAAACCATCTACAGCTTGAATCAAATGATAAGACTTGGAAGAAATTACAGGAGGCCCAAAATTGCCAGTTAGCAGGAACTATATCTGTGCTGCATGAGGATACATATACCCCTGTAGTGTTAAATAATTTTAACGTTGAAAGTGTATTTCATATTAGAAAACACTGCGAATTGTTAGAAATGGAAAACGTTTTTACTCCAGAAGTTACAACAGAATGCAGAAAAAGAACTGTTACACAGTGTTGACAAAAACTGGTGAAGTTGTAGTAGTTTTATACTACGTTTTCCATCCAGATGTGAAGGAAGTGTTTGCAGTAACCCTTACAGTAGAAACAAATGACAATTACTTGGTGAATGATTCAGGGAAACATCTTGTTCCTGGAAAAATTGGAAATGAATGTCAGTTGTTTTCAGCACAAAACTTGGATGAAAATATATGGTTTATAAATGTTTCTGGTGGTAACTGCATCATTGCAAGACCACCAAATATTCATGGTCATGCAGTGTTTAAGTAAACGTATAGTTAAAACAGCAATTGGTGGTTTGGTTATTATGTCTCCCACCACAAATTGATTTGCTTCAGTTTGTCTGTCTGTCTGTCTGTCTGTCACAAACCTTGTCTGCACTCTAGTTCAAACAGTTTTCATCCTATCTTCACCAGACTTGGTCAGAATTTGTATCTAGATGAGTCAGGTTGAAATATGGCTCATTTTGGGTCAAAAACTAGGTCACTGGGTCACTTATTATTTCACATTGTCTGGACTCTAATACATTCTGCTACAGTTCATAATTTTGTCTTTCCTTCAAAGATTTTCAGTTATTTTTGCCATCAGAATGACATATACAATGTATACAGAATCAAGTGAGATAACTCTGGAGCTAAAATTTTCATCTAAATTACCTCCCTTTGTTAAAAATAAAAAGTTGTCATCACATCTTTTGAATCATGTTACACGGTTCATCAGATCCATTAGTTCATGAACTAACAATTTAATGAACCTTACAAGATTAAAATTTCAAATGGCAGTCAGTCATTAGGTTCGTGAACTAATGTTTTGATGAACTGATTATGGAGAGTTCATGAACTTTAAATGGCACAAGGTTCATGAATTTGTTTTGATGAACTTTTGATGAACGTTCATGAAATATTCATGAACTTTGGTTGATGAACTTTTGATGAACTACTTTGATGAATTTTTGAAGAACTGTGACAGACAGTTCATGAATGTTCATGAACAGTTCATGAATGTTCATCAACAGTTCATCAGTTCATGAACTGATTCTCGACAGGGAATTAACGATTGTGACTTTAAATTTTAAATTGAGTGGCCACTTTTTGCTTAAGCTTGCACGTCAGTCTTGCTATTTACATTACCCAGTTTTATAGCGAGTATTCATTGGAGGACTTTCTGAATTTTCAAGAAAATTAATTATTTAAAAGTTGCATTGAGCTCCTGGCAAAACTGTATAGAGACTGATACTATGTTGTAAAACAATGCAATATTACCGTCAAAATTCAAACCACTACATATGAGATTCACAACATATCAATCGATATATGTTTTTAAATAATGGTTGTGATTCTACCTATTTAAGCTATATCATTCTTGAAAGTTTGACGCATGATGACATAGTAATTATACTTTTGGCAAACTCTGTATAAAAGAGTGTTCTTGAATATGCTCTTTTGCATTTCAACCACAAGTTTCGATTTTGACTGGTAATTCCACACCATGAGCAGTATTTCAGTATGGTTTTGGTTATGCACTCAATTTATTAGTCATGTAGATTTATCAGTGTATTATGCAAAAGGCACGCGTAATAAACAAACACTTAACTATGGCCACCACTTTATTTTTAGAAATTGTTTTAAATTTGGTTTAAGAATTTATACTTCAATTTAGCCTTTTTCATTTTAATGTAACAACCCCAAGTCTGCAAATGTCACAAAGTACCATCTTTTGCTAAAACATGAACTTAAATAACACTGAGAAAATTATATCCATAAATTTAAACAGTCGCCATTTTGTTTTGGGAATTATGGGTTCAAATGTTTAAAGCTCAAAATTTTACTTGATATTCGTCATTTTTGAAATACAGCAAACTCGAATTATGTCAAATTAAGCATCTTGCCAACTTTTTTCTAAAAATTGAAACCCAAAGTAACATTTTTGCATTAGTACACTATAAGTCACCATTTTGTTTTTTGAATTATGGGTTCAAGAACTCAATATTGAGCTTGGTATCCGTCATATGTGAATTCGGAATCCTCAAATTATGTTAAATAAGTCATGTTACCAACTTTTACTAAAATTTGAAACCCCAACTAACGTTTTTGCATTGGTACACCATTAATTTTAGCCGCCATTTTGTTTTTGGAATTATGGGTTTAAAAACTCAAAATTGAGCTTGGTATCCGCCATTTTTGAATTTAGCACCCTCGAACTATGTTAGAAAAGCATGTTACCAACTTTTACTAAACAATGCCGCTTCAAGTCACATTTTCTGAATTTGTTTCTAGTCTATCTCTACGAAGAGCAGATAGTGCTGTTGTCACCATTCTAGACACGGTTCCATTTACCATTGCAGATACGGCACTGCACCAGATTAGAAAATTTGCAAACATTGCGACTTTCGGCTACTGAAATACATGTGCGATAAGTCCCCGCGTAATTTCTATAAACATTGCAACGTCACAACATTCCCGCACTGAATAATTTAACTATAAGTGGCACTGCGGAGATGGAGAAATTATTTAAGTTTTCCGATTTATTGATATCACTAATTCGTCCTTATTTTTGGATATCAATAAATCGAATTAGTGATATCCATAATTCGATTTATTGATATCAGTGATATCCATAAATGCAAATGATTTATTGATATCCAAAAATCGAATTATAGATATCAATAAATGGAATAATTGATATCCATAAATATTAATGGATATCAATAAATCGAATAATTGATATCCATAAATAGTGAATAAATAGTAAAACGGCGCCCCATACAAAAGTGTTGACATGAACTCTAGCTGACCTCTAATCTAGGTGATTTTTCTTTAATTAGCATGAATGACATTGGAATTGAGATGGGTTTTGAATTGAACCCCTAATTCAGGACAATGATGACTTTTTCTAACTTTTTTCACCTTCAAATACGAACTGAAACGGTATAAATATGACTGGAAAGTTTTATACAAACGCAGTTGCTTCAAATCGTTAATGATGGCTGATCAAAATAGTTTTAACTATTTCCCAGGAAATAACGGAGGGCGATATAGTGCCTATTTTGGAAAACGGAAATCCATACAAGTTAACTGCTTTCAAAATGTCGTTTACATACACATCAACGACATTAGAAAAACAAGTCGGTTACATTATCAGAAGGAAATTTCGATATTGCCCGCACTTAAAGAGTGCGTTCAAGAATAGAATGCTTGGATGGAGTCACAAATGGTAAGTTCTCTTTTAAACTCGTTTTAGCATGAAACGACAGTCTATGCCGAAATTAAGACGGCTCCGAATTTAAGAATTTGGTCTGTAGCATTTCTTAATATTTTCCGAAGTGTATTACCCCCCCCCCCCTTGATTTTCTGAAATAGCTTTATAAAAATATTTCTCATGTATTTTTTGTTATGTCTTTTACAGAATGTACAGCAGCAGGAGCTGCAACAACAACAGCAGCCGCGACAAGTTCATCCTGTCCTGGCAAATCTTCTGCAGGACCATTAAATGCGTGATATTATAATTTGTAATCGAATTTTTGAATTGGTTAATAAATGATTCAAAAGTGTTCACGATTTTTATTTATTATTTATTTATTTATTATTTTTTATTTTTTTGTGTAAAGCAAGATACCATCTGGGACCAGTTGATAGAAGTTTGATCAGTTTAATTGCGGATTAAGGTTAACTAAAAAAAGTGCCTTGTCTAAGTTCCATTAAGTTTTATTTAATTTGTTTTAAACACTTTAAAGAATAATTTCTCTGTGTCCAGGAATGCCTTGGATATATTTGACGTCTCATAGTTCCATGTTCCTTTCACACAAATTTAGTTACACACGTGGCGGGTGTAGCTAGCTAAACAGGAGGTGCTTACCCTTCCGGAGCACCCGACCTCACTTCCCTGGTGGAAGTTCACGTGTATAACCTGACTTGTCAGTTCCAAAGTTTTTACTTTTCTTCTGGATTGTGATTTGGATATGGATTAGTATGTTTGTTTTTGTTTAATATACATTTAACACGTAGCAAAATTAAATTTTTGACAAACCAATAATCAAGGTTCAAACAACTGACCTCTAGATGAGTGATCTAAAATCCACGTGCTTTCCAATGTTTGTCTTTTCCTTCAATAAATAAATAAGAAAAACATACCATTTACGCCCATTAGCAAGATCCAAATAGTAAAGCAAAACTACACAGGAACCGACAAATACGGCGAAACACGTGAACTTGAACAATCGAAGCGAGACTTCTGGAAAGTTAGGTAGCTCCTGGTTGGTTCGTCACACTCAACACGCGTAAACTCAAAGCCGAGTAAAAAAAAACAACAACAATTGTTTTTTCCCCGAATTTTATTTCTCTAATAAGTAATCATTATAAATACATTGTTTAAGTGAAATTATAAGTATTGACGAAAAACATTATTTACAAATTCGAATACATAAAGATCATTTGCAACATGGTAAACAACAACGAAATAACTAAGTATGTCATTCATAAAAGTTCCACGACAACGCAAAGCAAGAACAAAAACAAACAATATTGTCCACATACTTTTGTGTTCATCCCCGTGGGGAACCCGGGTTAGAATAGGTCCCCAGTACCTCATGCTTGTCGTAAAAGGCGACTAAAATGAGGCATTCTGTTTGCCGTGGAATGCAATCCTTGATGGTGGAGGACGGGATTCTGGTGATTGAGGATCGTGTAGATTGCGGTTTGCTCTGACCCAACACATCACTTTGACCCTTACTTCATCTAGAAGGACGGTTGGCATCGGCCCGTGTCCAATTAATCGGCTGGTCACGCACATGGCCTACAGGCAAGACATTTCTATTTACTCCTAAAAATCCCCTTTTTCATAACCTTAGTATTTCCCTTGCCTGTATAAGGCGGTGGCTCATGGGTCAAATCTGGTCTCTTTGTGATGTTCGATTATATCTCTTTACTATGATGTATATCTTCTTTGTAGTCCTTGGTGCTGTTCCGAGTTGGTTTCCCCGGAACATTCAGCATTGCCCTTGGTTGGCACTCCGGATTGGCGGGTGGGGAGCAAGGAGGATGAAAATCCCACTTCTTCAATATGGGTACCAAAACAAATATTTTCAATAGTTCTTCTAAAAGATTGAGACAGGAGAGTGATGAAGAGTCTGATGTCTTTGTTGCTTGGTCAAGGTTTGTCGTAGTTCAATCTTCTACTGACCAACCATTAAAAATTAATCCTTTTGTAGTTAGCAAAGCAGTTAAAGGCATTGCAGGAGATGTAGCAGACATAAAAAATTACGCTCTGGCTCTCTCCTAATAAAATGTAAAACTCGACAACAGTCAGTTTACTCGCGGCAAAACATTTTGCCAATATTCCAATTAAAGTGACACCTCATGGAACTTTAAATTCCAGGAAAGGTATTTTACGTGATAGAGAGCGTTCAATGTCTGAGATGAGCGAGTCAGAAATTGCATCTGAACTTGCTCATCAGGGCGTTATTCAAGTACGACGTTTCTCTTTCAAAAAAGATGGGTCGCTTATACCTTCAAACACCTATTTGATAACGTTTACGATGCCTTCCCCACCAAAGGGGATTAAAGCTGGGTATTACAATATTAAAGTAGAGCCATTTATTCCTAGGCCTCTAAGGTGTTACAAATGCCAAAAATTCGGTCATGGCTCGAAGGCATGTAAATCTGTTGATGTTTGTTGTCGCTGTGGTGAAAAGGGTCACCAAAGCAATGGTTGTTCAAATCCTCCTAAATGCACCATCACATGGCTTCCTCTAGGGATTGTCCCATATGGAAGCGTGAGTACGAGATTAATAAACTAAAAGTTAACAAAAATATCACTTTTCCTGAAGCCAGAACTCTGTACTCACAGACCCAAAGTGCTTCAGCTTCATATGCTTCAGTTGCTTCTGGGTCATCTTCTAAGAAACTTATCTCTGTTGCTTGTCAGACAGACTTTTCATCTGTTATTGACATAAAAGCTAAACAATCAACAAAGTCGGCAGATTCTTCATCAATCATGAATGATAAACAAAATTTAACCAGTAATACTAAAGGCAACAAAACTAACTCTTCATCTTCAAATAGTGAAAATACTCAAAATTCACAAGCAAAGTCTAAGAAACAAAATATTGATTTAAATAAACAAATTGCTCGGGAGCAAAAGTCTGCTCCTGCTTTCTCTGATACAGATGCTTGTTCACAAGCTTCATTAAAACCAGTATCAAAGGAAGCAAAATCTGGAAAGGGTAAACCCGCTCCAGTTAATACTAAATCAAATTCAGGAAAGAACGAGCAAGTGTTATATGTTCCTGATACAAGTCCTGAAGCATTGCTTCGGAAAAACCCAATATCAGATTCCCCAAATAGATATGAAGCACTGGAGGATGAATCCAGTTCATCCGATGAAAATGGTTCATCAATGCGTACTGATAAAGATGGCTTCACTCAAGTACGTAGGGGGCGAACTAATCGGTGGCGTGGGTCTGGACGCCATCGCCGTCGTAGCCTTTCTGAGGACTGTGACATGGAAACTACCTCGTCACAGATTTCCCCTGTTCGCCCTCCTAATAATGGGTAATCACAAAAAAATACAGTGGAATTGCAGAGGTTTTAAAAAAATATTGATGATTAGCAGTGTTGGCACAGGATTTTAATCCGGTTGCATTCTGTCTTCAAGAAACGCATATTAAGGAATCCGACAATGAAGTAAAATTTCGTCATTACAAACCATATCACCTTTATTCTCCTAATGCAGACAGAGCGTCAGGAGGTTCTTCTATTTTTATTCGAAATGGGATAATCCATAGTCCCATATCTCTTAATACCAATCTCCAAGCCATTGCAGTTCGCATAACGCTACAAATAACTATAACATTATGCTCGATATATATTCCTCCATCATCAGCATTATCTCTCACCGACATACAGAATTTAGTTGAACAGCTACCTAAACCATTTCTTTTAGTTGGTGATTTTAATGGACACCTAATGGATAAGACGTCAGTCTGCAAATCCAGGGTCTCTCACCGCTGTGAGTTCGAGTCCCGCTCGGACCACATGTGGGAAAGTGAATTTTCCTTGCCGTTGACCTTTACTGATTCACCTGGTATCAGTATAATGGACTGGGGGAGTGGTACGCTTGTCTGCGGCGTACTGACGCTGTGAGCTAGCACGGTAAAGTCGCCCTGAGTGCGCGCTAGTACAAGACAGACCATACAACACACTCGCACTTCACATGCATACACAAAATTGTTCATAGATTAATCCATAGAGATTAATTAAATAGTTCTCGTCGCGAATAGCTGAAAAATTGCTGATGCGACGTTAAGCAACATTCAACCAACCAACCAACCTCTTTGGGGAAGTTCGCGCCTTGATAATAAAGGCAGAATAATAGAAAACTTGATATCTAACAATGATCTATGTATATTAAATGACGGGTCTAAAACATTTCTATCTGATGCTACTGGTACTTATTCAGCTTTAGACCTGTCGCTATTGGATCCTAATATTTTAAATGATTTTTCATGGAAAGTCCATGATGATCGTTGAGGAAGCGATCATTTTTCAATTATAATGGAATATACATCCGGATCGAATGATCTTTCTATTCCTAGATGGAACTTTGCAAAAGCTGATTGGAATCAGTTTCGAAATCTCTGCGCGGAAAAGATTTCTATCGAGAGATTTGAAAATGAAACTGATAAAATTCAGAGTTTAACCGATGTTCTTATTGAAATTGCTAATAACTGCATTCCTAAAACCTCTGCAAATCCTCGTATTCATAAACCATGGTACAACGAAGAATACAAACAAGCTAGGAAAAGTCGAAAACAAGTCGAGAGACAATTTATTAAGTCTCCTACACAAAACAATTTGCAGTTAGTCCGTTTATTTCGAGCAAAGGCTCGTAGAACAGCTAAAAGTGCAGAAGAGATTCTTGGAGAAAATATGTCTCTAAAATCAATTCTCGCACTCCATTAAATAAAGTTTGGAATATGGTGCGCAAAATAAAAGGCAAAGGTTCTTCAGATTCTGTTAAACATCTTAAAATAAATGATACAATTTTAACATCTGAAAAAGATATTTCAAACAAAATAGCTGAGACGATATCTAAAAATTCGTCATCAGTTAATTATACATCAGAATTCCAGAAACATAAAAACATACAAGAAAGGAATAAATTATCTTTTAAATCTGACAATACCGAGGATTACAATGATATATTTTCATTTGAAGAACTTCAAAATGCTCTTTCGAAGGCACATGATACGGCAGTTGGTCCTGATGATGTGCACTATCAACTCCTTAAACATTTGCCTTCTTCTTGTCTTTCTACTCTGCCAAATATATTTAACAGAGTGATAATTTTCCATCATCTTGGCACAAAGTTGTCATTATTCCTATTCCAAAGCCAGGAAATGATCACTCTGGTCCATTTAACTATAGGCCTATTGCCTTAACTAGCTGCGTTTGTAAAACCATGGAAAGGATGATCAATAATAGACTCGTTTATTATCTTGAGTCTAACAATCTCCTCTCGCATATTCAGTGTGGTTTATGGCGTAACAGAAGCACTGTGGGTCACTTAGTTCGCCTTGAATCATTTATTAAAAATGCCTTTATAAATAAACAACATGCGGTCTCTATATTCTTTGACCTAGAAAAGGCATATGATACCACTTGGAAATATGGTATCTTTAAAGATCTTCATGATATGGGTCTTAGGGGTCATACTCCAAATTTTATTAAAAACTTTCTCGAAAATCGAGAATTCAAAGTTCGGTTGGGGTCAACCCTCTCTGATGTCTTCGATCAAGAGATAGGTGTCCCACAAGGTAGTATTTTATCTGTAACTCTTTTTAGCATTAAAATAAATAGCTTAGCTGAAGTTTTAAACAATAGCATAGATGGATCTCTCTTTGTTGATGACGTTGGCATCTCCTGTAGAGCGACACATATGCATGCTATTGAAAGGCAACTTCAACTTTGCCTCAACAAAATACAAAAATGGTCATTAGAAAACGGGTTTAAGTTTTCAAAAACTAAAACTTCCTGTATCCATTTCTGCAATAAACGCAAAATGCATAATGACCCTGAACTTTATATCAATGGCAGTATTATTAAAGTCGTAAAAGAAGCTAAGTTTTTAGGAATCTTATTTGATTCCAAATTATCTTTTATTCCCCATATTAAAAGTCTCAAGGCTAAATGTCTTAAGGCATTGGAATTTTAAAGGTTTTATCCAATACACACCGGGGTGGTGATCAACCAACGTTACTTTATTTATACAGGTCACTTATCAGATCTTAACTGGATTACGGGTCTATTATTTATGGATCTGCCCGTAAATCATATTTAAAAGACCTTGATACAATTCATCACCAAGGTCTACGAATATGTTTGGGAGCTTTTAAAACGTCTCCAATTGATAGTTTATACGTGGAAGCTAATGAACCTCCACTGTATTTAAGGCGTACTGAATTATCTCTGCAATATGCTACAAAATTATATGCAAATCCGGCATTTCACTGTTTTTAATCCTCCTTATCAAGAGCTCTACAATAAAAAGGTTAATGCTATTGCACCTTTAGGAATACGTTTAAAACCACATTTGGAGGAATGTAATTTAAAACTAGATCTTCTTAAAAAACACAAATTAACAGATAATCCACCTTGGCTTCTTGATAAACCAGAAGTCAATTTGGATTTAACAAACTACAAAAAATCAGAAACAAGCCAAGACATTTATCAACAGGAATTTGCTGTTATTAAGATAGATATAGTCGTTTGATTTCTCCAATTATTAGAGAGGAACTACGACAGTGGCATCCAATTTATACTGATGGATCAAAAACTGCTGGTCGGGTATCAGCGGCCGCAGTTATTGGAGACGAAAAAATAAGTATTCGCCTTCCAAATGAAAGCTTCATATTCACAGCTGAGGCTAAAGCAATATTGCTTGCTTTACAGTTTATTTCAAAATCGCCTCATAACAATTTTATTATATGCTCTGACTCTTTATCTGTCCTTCGGGCAATAAAGAGCAGAAAGTTTGATCACCCTCTAATCAGTGAAATTCTGGAATTGCATACTCCAATTACATATGCAGTTTCAGATTTTAATAAAATGATACATTATTGTTGGTTGCCTAGCCATGTTGGTATTAAAGGCAACACAAAAGCCGATTCAGCTGCTAAAGCAGCATTGTCTAAAAATATAACTTCTTGCGTAATTCCGCATACAGATTTAAAACCATTGATATACAATTATATCAATGATCAATGGTCAAGTCATTGGAATAGCCAAGAACGTAATAAATTATTTTCAATTCAGCCATGTCTGGGATTTACATCTTTGTCCCAGTACAATAGGTATGAAAGTATTGTTCTTCGGCGCTGTAGAATCTGCCAAAGTTATTTTACACATTCTTTTATATTGAAGGGAGAACAACCTCCCCAGTGTATCCCTTGTCAAGGTCAACAATCTATCCAGTACATTTTGCTGGATTGTGTTGACTTTGCACATACAAGGGGTACTTTTTATTCAGCATTATCAATGCAAGATCTTTTTAGTAATGTCAGTGGACATCAAATTTTAAACTTCCTTCGGGAAATTAACTTGTATCATAAAATATAATTGTTTTATCATGTATAACCCAGTGTTTTATTTATAAATTGTCTGTGATATAACTGGTTTTTATCAGTTTAGCAATAGTTTTATTAAAAATGTATTTGTTGTTATTTTTAATTTTACTTTGTGTTATTGATACTATTGTATCTTCTAATTTTTCTAGCCGCGAATAGCTGCAATAATGCTGATGCTGCTTTAAACAACAACTCACTCACTCATTCATGCGCTTCGCAATGTCATAAACTAAAGCAAGTTAAGCTAAAAATATTTTTAATTTTAAAAAGAAAGACGAAGTCAACAAGCATATAGTGTGCATATTTGAAGTTGTCCATTTCTGTTAAACTATTACTATCAGCATAAAATGACATTTTCCGTTATCCATAACGTAAATGGTTTCAATGTCTTTCTGTGTAATGGTCACATGGCATACTGGTGAATTATACTTTTGATTGTGTGTCTACCTATTTGTGTGGCTTATGGAGACCCTAAAAAGTTTTATGGACGTCATCACAGTATTGTTGATAAGTTTGATGTCTGTGACTAGATATATTTGACGTCTCATAGTTTCTTGTTCCTTTCACACAATATGACGGGTGTAGCTACCTAAACAGGAGGTGTTTTCCTTCCGGAGCACCCGGTCTTACTTCCCTGGTGGAAGTTCACGTGTCTCACCTGACTTGTCATTTCCAAAGTTGAATTGTGATTAGGTCATGGATAAGTATGTTTGTTTTTGATTGTTACATTTGACCATTACATTAAGCGATTCAACCCTATTAATTGATTTACCTTTGCGTCAATCTGGGGATTTAACCGTTATTTGAAGTCGTAACCGAAATTCAAGTGTAAATTGTATCCAATGCTGAATTTGCGCTAGTCAAAGATAGACGCCCGTCATGGGTACATAGGGTAACGTTTGTGAATGTTATATTTTTATATGCATGGTAATAGGGGACAATAAATGTCAACCAAATATATTTGAACAAAAAGTCTATGGGCTTTAAGGCTGACCTGAGAATATGTCCAATTTCTTTTGCAGAAGTGGAATTGCATTTATTACTGGGACCATTAACCATTTTGGTACTGTTTTGTATATGTGACCTTGTCCTCTAATCCCATAACATCAATAAGCATGTTAGTTTTTAGAGTGTTCGCTCCGTAAGTTGGAGGTCGTCCGTTCGATCTCTGACCGGGTCTGACCCAAGACTTGAAAGTGGGTAGTGACTGTTCTTTCGCCAAGCAATCGGTATCACAACATGAAAGTCACGGTTCTTTCGGATGGGAACTTTAAATAATCGAGGTCCCGTGTCACAGTGGTTTTGGCACGCTAAAGAAACATGCTGTATAACACACGGGCAAAATTTCTGCACCTTCGTCTGTAACTGACGACGTCTCGATATAAGTAAAATATTCTTGACTGGGACGTTCAACACCATTACTCAACTCAACTCTATACAAAAAGTAAATAATTTTGAAAATAATTAACCATTTAAATTCACTTGTGCATTGGCTTTTGAAACCCATACATTAAAATGATCGTCATGTCAATGCGTACTATAAAATGAAAATCCTATGCCATTATAACCTCTTTAAAAATAGCAATTTCTGTCAAAGGTCAAAAACTAGGACCATGATCTTTGACCTTGACATCAATTTTTTCCCTTAATAATAAATCCAAATATCGAATCAAAATTTGCCTGCGCAATTTGGTTTCAGAGATTTTTTATTATAGGCTATTTTTAGTAACGGCAACTATCTTGTTGGGCGTGGCTGCATGCTGGACACAGTTCTGAAAACCTGCTACCCAGGCTTGATAATCAGCAAGATTGGTTGAATGATGCTTAACGTCGCTTCAGCAATTTTTCAGCTTTTATCGACGAAAACAATTTAATTAATCTATGGATTAACCTATGTATGCATGTGACGTGCGAGTGTGTTGTATGGTCTGCCGTGTACTAGCACGCACTCAGCGCAGACAAGCGTACCACTCCCCCAGTACATTACACTGATACCAGGTGAACCAGTAAACGCCAATGATACGTTAAATTCACTTTCCTACATGTGGTCTGAGCGGGTCCTGAACTCACAGCAATGAGAGACCCTGGATTTGAAGACTGGCGTCTTATCCATTAGGCCACCACGATCTCTTCAGATGTTTTGGAGACGACTTAAATGTAGTTTACACACAATTCACGGTGATAGAATGCAATAGCTCAACTGAGCCTTTGACTGATGAGCTAAATTGTGGACCTAAGTCAATATAACTACCCTAATGAGACCATGTCAAGAATGCTTGATGAATGGCTGGGTAGATTAGTTAGTAGAGCACCCAGCTTTTATTTTAAAGAACCAGGTGTTGAGTATGTTTCACAGGCGCTTTTTCTCTTTCCTGTTTCATTTGAAATGGATAATAAATCTGAAGTATCCGTAGAAAACAACATACATAAAACATCAAAAGGCAAACAATGTTGTGGTTCAAGTCCAGATCAAGAATTGAAAAGCGCTATCTGTAAACCGCTAAATCCACATGGTTTGGTTAATTGCAAGTTCAGATTAAACTAGACATGATAACAACATATTGTACAGAAGTGACGTTCAATTTGTTGGTCCATTGGGTTTGGCACAAAATTATTTCACATACATTTAGGCAATCAATATTAGCACTGTTGAAGGCTTAAAGCTAATAATTGTTGGATAATGAGGAAAACGTGGTATCCAGAAAAAATAATGAACTATGGCAATTGGAAAGGATATTAAAGGACAGGTTAATTAGTCATTGGGCTTCCTTGCTAGCAAGAAATCATATAGCTCATATGGTTGCATGTAAAGTCCAATAGTAGTTGTTTATGCGAGTGGTATGTGTGATGTTGAGTTACTTCACTTCACATTGCTGGTTGTGCAACACCAAATTGAACTGTGGAGGGTTACAAATAGTTGGATCCTTAATAGAAATTCTAATTTCTCCTGCGAAAACAATGTACTGCCCTACTAGGAAGGAGAATGTAACATCATACCTGCATACTGTCATGCAACAGTTCTTCCATTTAATTAAATACCCTAAGGAGAGATGGGTTTATCATTTATGACTGCTAAATACTAAATTTCTCTACATGTATTTACAGCAGCCTATCACATTTTTAATTAACTTTTTAAAAAATGCATCTGTAAATAGCAAAACTGACACAAAATGTTAAAAAAAACACCTTTAATGACAGAATTCTCTAACATTTCAAAGAAACATATTGCAAAGATTTACAACATTTCATTCATTTGAACATTTATAACAAATGTTATAAACTTCCAAGACCAAAACAAATTCTCAACAGGAGTAGGTACAATAATGGGCAATATTTGCTTTTGAAGTTCCCTGAAAGAAATTATTTATAAGTAAAGTTACTTGCTAAATGTACTGTACAATTTATATACATATATAAATTTCTATCTGGTTTCTTCTTAAAGAATATTCCAACATTATAATACAATAGTACAATGTACCGACAGCATGGCTAGATTATCAATTTTTACCATTTTTCACAACACTTGGCCCTTTTTGTCCAAAAATGGACAGGTTTTAATGCTTTACGTTTTAAATTTGAACTAAATCGGAAGATATTTGTATCCACAATGGCCATTTTAGTGTTTTTGCTATTTATAGCAATGGCTACCATACGATATCAAAAGGAGTTGCTTTCTATCACACCTTTGACCAAATTTGGTTTGAATTAGTCCAGTGGTTTCAGAGCTCAGCTGAGCTTTAAAAAAAAGTTGGTACTTGCATGCACTCAGTACTTGCAGGAGAAATACAATCCATATGTAAAAAAATTCACAAAAGTGACCAAAAATAATGAGTTTCTATAATTTATATGTTTCACATGAACATTATATTATTGCACCATCAAATTTCCCTCTTCTCATCTTTTGATTTTTCTGAAAATCTTTGATAAAAAATATCACCTTTATTGTTCACACTCCTTTCTGAATTCAAAACATTATACAACCTCCTTTACTATATAGACTCTTCAAATTTTAAACATTTTAATCAGTAATAAAATTCTTAATCTTGTCAATATTTCAATCAGATAAAAATGCATAATCCTTATAACATTCATTCAGTCCTAATAGAATATTTTCTTACACCATTTATATACATGTATAATATTTTATTCAGTCACAAAAAATTCTTAAACTTGCCAACATAGACTCAGTGATAAAATTCTCAATCTTGATAACATTCATAAAGTTCCAATAGAAAATTTTCTAACACAATTTATAACATGTAATTCAGTAATAAAAATTTTTAAACTTTCAACATTTCATTCAGATAACAAGAGCCCAAAAGGGCCTATATCACTCAACTGGCAGACTGGCAGTTGATGGGAATAATTTGTGAAAATCACGGAAACTAAAAATTTATCAAAAATGCCTGTAATAGATAATAAATAAGCTGCCTGTTTTTTAATATTTTGTTAAAGAAGATTTTAAAGAATCAGCTAAAAATTTAAACTCAGATTTTAAAGGAATTCAGATAATTTGCAAAAATGGAATCAACACTTTTGTCTGGAAAAAAAACAATGTTATAAAAACCCTGCTATTTACTTTCTACATGACAAATTTGAACCAAATTGGTTGCAAATTGAATCAACAATGGCTATTTATGGGTTATTTTATGGGTTTTTGCTATTTATAGTAACAGTGGCCATCTTGGATGTCGCTTAAGGTCACCCATACAAACTTTAGTAAACCCTGCTCTCTATTTTCTATATTTCAAATTGGAACCAAATTGAATCCACAATGGCTGTTTATGCATTTTTGTTATTTATAGTAATGATGGCCATCTTGGATGTTAGGCTGGGTCGCCTTGTTAAACTTTAATCTGGCCCACATAGAGACCTTCCATACCAAATTTAGTACAAATCTGCCCCAATATGTACTTTCTACATTACAAATTAGAAGGATTGAATCCACAATATTGGCCAAATATGCTTTTTTGCTATTTATAGTAACAGCCACCATTTTGGATGCTCATGCTGGGATCTTCCACAATGAATTTGGTTTCAATTGGTCCTGTAGTTTCAGAGAAGATAAAAGTTTACACACACACACACACGCATGGATGCATCACCATGCCATAAGCTCAGATGACCTTTGCCAGCTGAGCTAAAACAAAATTTAAGTTTATCAACCTTCATTCAGTGATAAAATTCTGGAACTCGATAACATTCATTAAGTCCCAAAAAAAATTCTTACACAATTTATAACATTTCAGTCTGTGATAAAAATTTTTAAACTTAATATATTGAACATTCTTAAGTCCTATAAGAAAATATTCTTTCAAAATTTACATTTCATTCAGTGATAAAAATTCAACTTTATAACATTTTAATTAGTCATGAAAATTCTTAAATCTATCACATTCATACCATTCTAATAGAAAGTTTTCTTGCAACATTCACTATATTTCATTCAGTGATATACATGTAAATTCCTAAACATTTATAACAATCATTCAGTCCTAATGAAAAAATTTCAAAATGCAACATTCACCTCTAAATATGTTCAGAGAACTAGGTTTTTCTGTGATTTTACTAACTCAGGCTATTTATTATTCTGGGCAAGTGTAATAAAGATTGGATCAATACATGTATATGACAACTAGTAAATAAGATTATGCATCATTTAATTTAGTATCATATAATTTCACCTATTGACCTATAAATTAGCTGAAACATGGTCCATATACAAACTTGATATAGCTTTTGTCACAACAATCATTCTTCTGGATTGACATTCACCAATGTCATCATCATCATCATCATCATCATCACTACTACTATCTGTAAAGAAATTTGTATGTGATAAAATTAAATGCACAAGCAAAAGACCAAACAGACAGACAAAGGTATACCATAATATTGGCTCCTCATTATTGACAGATTTATAATAAAAACAAGTTTATTAAGTTTTAGATCAACTAGAAAAATGATGCATTTTTTAAATGCTTAGAAACTGAATTTTATTTAAAGCATGTGTGACCTTGACTTCTAAACTAGTGAACGCATTTGTTATCTATGCAATGTCTTATCACAGGGAATTACTTGACCCAGCTAGAGATCAATCAGATCAGCCATGCATCTTTAAATACATTAAAATCAAATATTTATTTATAGTAACTGTGACCTTGACCTTTGACATGCTTTGCTTTGACCAAGTCTGTTAAGATAAATTGTCTTTAAACACAAAAAAAACCAAATTGTTAACAGACAGCCACCCCGACACATTATCAGTGCCATAACATAATGTTTGCACTAGTATACTGTATTTTGCTACTGGCACTTGCAAGATTATCAATGTACACAATGGATGTATTGAATTTTATTTTCACTGCTATTTAATATTGACAAGTTAAATATGTTTAATACTGTTTTATAAACTTACCAATTTCATACTTTGAGGCTATCCAGTCAGGGTCATTCTCATCATCTACATCCAAATCTTTTTGCATTAAGTCTGAAAACAAAACTGATTCTATAAAACATTCTTACACAGAAATAATTCATATTTTACCTGAAAATAATAGAAACAGGTTCTTTGACAAGAGCTAAAAACAAATTAAGAGAGAATTTGACTTATGTGCATTTTGCACAATAAATGCTTTTTTCTCTCTATAAAGCTTTATAAATGATAGTGAACTTTCAACCTGGTGACATCATGTACCATTGAATATTTCATTCAATGTCAGTAGTTTTAACAACTAATGACAATTAAATGATTATTTATGTTTTATGAAGTCATGAAATGAATGTGAAAGGTCGTAATTCACACAATAAGGATGTTACTAATTGTCTGCAAACAACACAAAACAAAACATATTCGCATTGTATTGCTGTGAAACTAGTTTTAGCCTGATCTATAAATTTCATTCATTGACACAAAGTATAATTACAGAAACAAATCTTTTTTGTTACAATGATTTCAATCTTTGCAGTTTCAGAAGACCAAACTTCTGTGGACAATTTTGTTGAATTTCCTTCATTTTTCCAAAGTATGGAAAATTCTGGCATAAATTTAGCTTTACTTGCAAAATGAAAAAAATTACAGCCAATTTTCAGAAAAATAGCAATTGGCCAATTTGGCTACTGGAAAAGCATTTTTCTAATTTTTGCAGATTTCATGAAATTCCTGATACTGAAGAGAAGTAAAAGCATGGAAACCTAAATATTGATTTTTAGTTACAATAACAGGATGCTCAGAATCATTGTTGATTTGCCTAAAAATCATAATAATTCTTTCCTTTAGCATCCCTATTTATCAATTTCTGTAATTCATTTAAACCAAAAATAGCAGTAAAGCTTGGAGCCAAAGTTTAACAGTCACACTGACACCCCCAAAACTGCAATAAATTTAATTATGTTTATAAAATGTAAGTGCGATTGCATTTAATAGTGAATCAATTTGTGGAAACACTAAAAACCTTTAACCCAATGACTTCAAAATATTCGTGAAATTCATGATGTCCTCAAAACAGTTACAAAGTGTTACAGACTGACTTTAAGTGACTAAATGCTGTATGCCTGATATACATTTTTTTAATGTGGTGTGGTGGAAGCATTAAAAAGCAGAATATATTTTTTTGGCTGCTGTGACAAAGCCATACCAAGTTCTGATGCCTTTTTTTGCCTGTCTGATCTTCTCCATCTGGAGTCTCCACATCACTCAGTTCTTCTATTTCTATAATTAAAAAATAGGAAAAAGGAGGCTAAATTCCATAGTTTTAGGTCGTTTTTCAAAACAGCAAAATAGAAATTTAACATTTTGCAAAAATTTGAGATAAATTTATGATGAAAGTGAAAAACAAGATCTAAGGAATTTGAATTTTGATTAATTGAATTTATTTATTTTTTTTACATTTGAGTCAAGAATGTTTTACTTGAATCTGGATGATATCAACCGGGCAGATTAAAAAAGGGTTACAAGAGGCCCATGGGCCTTAACACTCACCTGCGGCTGAGTACATATCTATCACAGAGGATCAATGGTCAACGACATTTAAGAAAAAAATGTCTAACTTTTTAGAAGGGCTTATTATGTCAAGGATTTGTGCAAATTATTATAACTTGTTCCAAGACTCTTACATATAAAATATCAAAAGTCTAGCTACAATATAAGATTTATAAACAGCTAAAAAAGTAAAACAAAAGTTTTACCTATGACCTTCATCAATACATCACAAGAGGCCAAATATGGCCTGTAATGTTTAGGCATTAATCGGTCAGAAATGTCCAGTATGTGTAGTTTTGTTTGTTTTGAAGTCCAAAGAAATTTACCTTAGAGTGACAACATGTAAAGGAGAAAGAAAATTGTTTAGAAATGTAACAAAATTTAGCTCGTTGCAGCTGTGACCTTATCAGTATTGTTTCATATGTGACCTGAACCTATATATCAAAATCATTGTTCTATCAATACCAACAATATTACAATTTATCTCATACCCATTGAATCTTATAATAGCGATACATTACATTTTCTTGCCATATGATACAAAAGTCCGTATCACACATGTGAAATACAACATTCCGTATCACCATAGTAGCCTGAACTACTTTCAGGTGAATTCCCTTTTCCAACAACAATAAGTTGGGAGAATTTACTCGAGTTTGGAGAATCACGGACGATGTTAAATAATTTTGTAAAATCAATGTTTGTTTTTTATTATTTTCCCAGTGTTTACGAAGGCATTAGTAAAATCTTAACCAATGATGTTTAAACGAAGAGTTTTTAATTACTTCTTGTTTTTAATTACTTCTTACTTCTGGTTTTTCCAGTCAGGTATCAATTTTTTCGAATCAGATGAAAATTAATATAAAATAGTTGATTTTAAATTCATTGACAGATAAGTTAAGGAAAGCATTTCATTTAGTTTGGTAGGGTATGTGATAAATACAAAACCACACGTGCTTTTCTGGCGTAGCTGATCACATTCGTTTATTGTGCTCTGCGCACTCGTGTAATGTATCCGTCCGCACAATAAACTTGTGCGATCAGCTACGTCAGAAAACCACATGTGTGGTTTTGCATATATACATACCAAGTTTTCCAGATAATTAACCATCTTGGTATTGTTTTGTTACTGTAACCTTGACCTTTGCACCCATGACCTTTTTTCTATACACCAAAATAATTGTTGTTTCAATACCTACAACATTTTAATGTATGTGCCTATACAAAACGTTAATAGTTTGAAAGATAATTGATCCTTTCAGCAGTCTTTTAAATCTGTGACCTTGACCTTTGAACCTATGTCCTTAATTTATATATCAAAATGATCATAACATCAACATCAACAATATGCTAATATACATGCCTATACAAAAAGTTGATAGTTTTTGTGATAATTAACCATTTCTATATTAATTTGTATCTGTGACCACTGCCGTGCGGTAGCTCAGTTGGTAGAGTGCTCGCTCCCTAAGTAGGAGCTCGTTGGTTTGATCCCTTGCCATGTCTGACACAAGATCTAAAAGTGGGTAGTGACTGTTCTTTTGCAAAGCACTTGGCATAACAAATGAAAGTCACGGTTCTTTTGGATAGGAACTTAAAATAAACGAGGACCCGTGTCACAGTAGGTTTGGCTGCTGTATAATGCCATAGCACAAAATTTCTGCACCTTTGCCTATGGCTGGTGTCATCTAGATATAATTGAAAAATTCTTGACTGGGAAGTGACCATGACCTCATTTTTAAGCTCATTTCGACATCAAATCTGCAGACCCCATGTCATTATCTTTGCAAATCAAGACATATCAATTTTAAGCTTATTTCAACATTTTTAAAAATTCAATGCAAAAACAAAATGAACAAACTATAGGCTTAAGATTTCAGAGATGCCAAATACCACATCAGATTTTTTTTCTCCAATTGTCGGTTTTGGATAAGGTTTTATAAAAATTTTGCACCTCAAGGTACTTTAACCTATTTATGGTAGCCATGGCCAACACCACCAACAAATCAGAATTTTCTTGACCCATATATACCTCTGACAAAGTTTCATTGAAATCTGCCCAGTAGTTAAGTTAAAAATGTAAAAAGTTTACAGATGCATTACGACGACGCCGACGTGCTTTGGCTCAGGTGAGCTAAAAAATCTGGAATATCAAGGATAATCCAGGACAAATAACATGTATGGCTTAGTTAAATTTTAAATAATAAAAAAAAAAAACAGAAACAAAATGCAATATACACAGTAAAAAAGAAACATGAAAAGTACACCCAAATTTTACATTAAAATTCAAGCATTAAAGTTCACAAAAAAAAAAATTGTAGACTTTTCCTAGCAGTAAGACATGGTTTTGCTTTGATTGATATAGAATTATAATGTCCAAAGATAACAACTTGCATGCATTTTCTTGTTTTTTTTTAAATTACAGTATAACTTCGTCAATCGAACTTCGATGCCTCGGATACCCGGATAGCTTGAAGTCATCTGCCGGTCCCGACCAAATCCCTATAATATTCTTTTAAGACAAGCATTCAAACATATGTTCCAAATAGTCATCGTTTTGTTGCTGGGAGGAAACCCAAAATGCTTCCAAACCCAAGTGATACTTGAAAATAAAACCCTCAAATAATGAACCAAAATCTGGTAACAAAAAATCAAGAATTGAATGGAGGGGTCTGACTCGTGTTTCACCATATTTGCAATTAATTGTTTTGCTACAATCTAAAACAACACTTACGTGTATATGCACATCCAATAGGTGAGGTGCAGTTGTGTTACTGCTTAGAGAAGGAAATGTGAAAAAAAAAAAACATGTAAGACATTAAGTAATTACCTACAGCTGCTGTAACATCAATATCATCTAGGTCTGCTCCAGCTACTTCAGAAATCCTTCCTGTATTCAACAATGAAGAATTTTTGACACCTTTGCTACTTCCAAAGTACTTTGAGGAAGACGATAATATTCACGATGAACTCTGATATCATGTCCCATGAATTTTGCCAGCAGGTCCTTGCTATTCTCTGTTAAATTCAAAACCTGGCACACGGTTGCTAGTTGCTTCCGCAATGTTGTTGATGTTATCCTATCCTTGTACTTTAGATCAGCATCACATACAGCTTCTTTCAGGGCATCTGAGCCTCTATATGGCAAATGGCCAAATGGTCTTGCAAAAACATACTTGCTACTGATATTATTTTCCTCTTGAAGTTTTAACAGATAATCAACATTTTGTTTCATAAACTCAGTGAACAAGATAGAAACTTTTCTACTTCTTTTTCCTCTTGTCTCAACACGGAGATGTGTCTGACATTATGTTTTTTCGAATACTGTTAGAGTTTTACAAATGTCATCATCAACCTTTTGGTTGATTGCACATTTAAGAAAATCATCTTTTCTTAATCTTTCTGCCTCGCCACTTCGTTTTCTGTTAAACAGAATCACTTGTGCTAAAACAATTTTGCATAGTCTAGTGTAAGAGTTCAGTTTATCAGAATCAGAAACATCCTGGATTATACTTTTAATCTCACTTTCCATGTATTTTGATAGCTAAGCTACATCTTCAACAATTGGTAGCAATTGGATTTTATTAAATTTTGCTGTAGACAGTGATTCTCTAGCTACAGATGAAACTCTTTCGACATACTCATTTTTGTACATGTCCAAAAAAATTTTCACTCTTTCTATTTGACTAGAATCGCCAATTTCTCCTGCTTGTGTTTTTAGTATGAACGCAGCTTTCTTTAAATTGTGACCAGTTTTAATAGCATAGGATGGGCTGGAAAATGTCCTCTCCTCTGGGTCAAATCCAGCTTCTTCCTTGATAGTTTGTAATAGCATTCCCCATAATGCTGGTTGTATACATTGATTTAATGTTTTAATACTTGAATCCTTTTTCTTCATTGCTAGAACTAATCTGGCTAATTCTCGCATTCTGCAAGCAATATGATTGAATGTATGCTCATGTTTCCCAGTCTCTTCGAAACGTCTTATTCCAAATGCTATGATTAGTGGATCAGATTTTGCTATCTGACCAATGACATCATTTCTCATTGTAACTACCACAGACTCATTGAAATGTTTATCAACAGATTCTGAAACTGGTAAAAGTAGACGTGAATTTCGAGTTGGTGCAGGACTTTTTTCATCAGTTGGTTTTGCCACACAACTTATATGATGTTTCCACAAATCTGTTACAACAAAAAGCATTTTACAGAATTCACACGGCAGATAATTCGTTGGTTCTGTCACAGTTGATGGGCGGTATTTTGGAATCAGCATCCCATATCCTTGTTCACGAATTTTTTTGTTGTGTAAATTGTTACCGTTTGCCGTTAGCAATCCCCATTGTTTTCTTCTTTCTTTTGAGCCCTTTTTCAGACTTAATATTTTCGCAACTTCTACTTCTGTAGAATGAAAAGTCTCCATATGTCTATGAAGTTTTTGGATCAAGTTTCCCACAATATACACAACACTGTATTTTAGTTGTTCTCTTTCCATGTTTACCTAATCCAGACGTTTGCACAAAAAGTTTACTTAAAGCTGCATAATTAATAATTTTAGACTCATTGTCACTATCACTCTCTACACACACACACACACAAACTTCATTTGCTTAACTTCTTTTTCGTTATTTGCGCATAAGATTTCATTCCGAATATTCTTTTTAATTAATTGTTTAATTGACAATATGTATTTTCTTGTTCTTATTATTTCATTTTGTTATTTAAAAATTATATTACGCCCCGCCCATACCGGCCACAGTTATCATATTCATAAGTCTGCCTTACACAATAGACACCAGCAGTACCCGGTCATTTGTTTGCGTGACCTGGTTTTTGACCTAATAAGGCATGTAAACAGTACCATTACCGTTAGGAGTTACACGACATCTTATTGTAAATATCAAGGTCATGAGTTCATTAGCCGTTCATCCTTTATCCCCCGAATGTCAACCTGACATCCTATTTCAATATCCATTCATTGCGTATATTTCACAGGTGACCCTGTTTTTTTAACGTGATTTCTTGTAAACATTAGTTCCTTGGTGGGTGTGTGGCCTACAATACTTGGGGTTTGTTTCGCTGTTTCATTTTATCTTGCAACTTGCCACTTTTGTTTACAAATGCATACTTCTACAACAAGTTACAGCATTAATTAGTCTTAATATAGTTAATTACAGCATAATAATAGTCATAATAAGCATAGTCCCGATAATATATTCTTTTTTCATTAATAAAGCCTGCTCCCCTTACGAAGCTTACATTGAAAATATGTCTCGCTTTTCTCTCTCATCACGGCAATATCGGCCACTTGGTGTATGACCCCTTTCGTTTTTTATTTAGCCAAGAACACATAGTCGTTTAGCGACATCGGTTCGGGAGCTTTTGGTCAAAGGTCACTCATCTAATTTACTGCTGTTTTAGACACTGTTCGAACATTCTCCAACTTCAAAAAAAAATGAAACAGCTTAAGATAGACCGACTGTCCTTACAACACTGATTCTATTTCCTTCCCTCGCGTTTTAACTAGTGATTGGTTCCAGAATTGATGGAGGTTGCCGCCTCATCATCCACATGTCGCAAAGTTTGACAATCTGAATGATTCCTTTACGACTTTTGTCGTTTTTATATACAGTTTGACAATACATTCTATCTTAATTGTTGCTCAATGGAACCAATGTTAAGCCTTCCTTGTTTCAGAATATTCAACGTTTTCCTGTAATTTAAGAATCGGGCATATCTTCTTACAATCTTTGTATATTGGCAGATCCTGCACATTCTCCTATTTGTAAGGTACAGGGTTAACCGTAGTCTTGTTGTCCAGCAATAGATGTCCATTATTTCATTACTGGTCTTTGTTGTTCTTTGATATTGCTATCATATTGCTTACAAATCAATTACCATGCCATTTTCCATACATATATAGCTATTTCAAAATCTTTATGATGGCATCTCTCGACCAAAACTCCCACACACTCAGCCAGTACACATGTAACACGCTGCTTCATTAGTGCATGTTCTATTGTTAGTATTAATTCAACAACTCGGGTTTGATCTCAAACCATGTTATGCAACTTCTTACGGACAGCACAAGTAATGGTTCGATAAGTTAAGGATCTTATTTTGATTGGACATGGCTTCAGTTCCGATGCCCTATACATTGATCTAGTGTTCGTACATTAGACACACCTATGCCGGTCCCGTTCACCATCCCAAGGCGAGGTTCCTACTATTAAATTTTACCGGGGCAGTGAGTCGGGTGCTCTTACAGGGTAGGCATATTTTATTTCTCTAGTCACATGTGTAATGTGTAATAAACATTGACAATGAAAGGAACATGGACCTATGGGACATCCAATATACCAAGGTTGTTTTGTAGATACAGAGACAAGATACTTATCAACAATATTGTCATATCGGCTTATCTATACTTTATAAGATCTGGTTACGCCTTGGATTGCAATATCCCTGGGTCGATAATTTCTTTGTCAGCAGCTTGCATCGTTATATAAAATTCCTTTAGTTGGAACAAGTTCTATCATTGCTTGTGATTCCTTGATATGGTGCCCATACCTATGGCTTTATTGGTATGACAGACTTTGTCGGTCGCCACATCATTTACGGGTTGATCATCAGACACTTATTAGTTTTCTTACCAATAGCACTTCCAAACATCAATACGGTTATGTTCCTTATTAGTTGCTTTGTAATGACGATTATGTCACGTACCATACAGTTGTTCATATTTCTGGTTCCACACACTGGGATATTTAATCTATTTATCGGTTTACATGTCTAACCTACCTTGTTGGTTCCGACGTTTTTACTTTGCTTCTGGATTGTGATTCGGACGTGGATTAGTTTGTTTGTTTTTTATTAAAGATAGATAGTATCTTGCGCCCCACTGGCCCTCGGCGTTTTTTACCAGGAATAAATGGCAGTCTCATGGATGATGTCCCCGGGTTGCTCACTTTTCCCGTCACAATTAGTATTGTCACTATTTGTTGCATGGTATAATTATTTAACACTTTAAGGATGTTTGTCGGTGTATTTTGCATTGGTTGTGTCTTTCTCGCATATATCCAATATCCCGCTTCCCATCGCTATCTGGTTTTCATATTTCACTTATGTTACCATGCTGGTTTCTGATATCGCTTCTGGCTGTAATACATGCCGGGTAATACATCAAAGATTACTGTCCGTGTGACCCGACGGTTGTTTGCATCCAATAAATAAACACTCCGCATTGAATACATTACAAGTCGCCATATGCTCTGTATTCTGTAGATATATTGGACTGATTATTATGGTAGTCCCTATCTAACACAGATCAGTCTAAGCTGTTTATACCCAGACAACCCCTCTCGCTCATCCGTTCTTTGGTCTTGCTACAACTGTCTGTATGGTACTTCAGATCATTTGTGATCGTGTTTTAATATGATGTCACTAACCTATATCAATGTCCAGTTGTTCTTTATTGTATTCTGATATCACCGATGTATCGGGTGATAACTACCGCTTTCGGTTTCATTTGTGGACATCAAGTGTTTTCATGAATTATTTCCGGATTCTACAACATTCTAAGACCTTTGATTTGCACCCAGTTGTTTTCTTTTTCTCAACAGTTTTTTTTATTCTGTGTTTGATTTATTGTATATATTTCTGTTCCTGTAAACTGTTATTTGGATTTTTTAACCTATTACTGCTGCTCACGCTTTACATGGATACTAGTCTCATTGCGGGTATTATGGTTTTCGATTGTCAAACAGCACGCTTTGGGGTGTATCTTGATTAAACAAGACTACATGGAGTGGAATGAGTTATGGAGTTCATTATCTGCTAGAGGTTACAGGCTACCCTCACTGTCTGATGGTATTGTTGAAGGTACTGGCATAGAAAGAACGACCTTTGGAATATTGATAAGTTCAATGCTAAGCTCACTTTGCTGGTCTGATTGCTTCCACAAACAATCCTTCATTAGTTGCCAATTAATTCTACCACGCTTGCGTTGACAGTCTTCTTACATTACAATTCCCATGGACCGTTATCCTGTAGACTTGATAGCTTCTTGCATCCCATGTTTTACATATGGTTTCATGGGATTTATTTTTACCGACATTATTCAAATGTCCGATAGATTGTCTCCGGACCTCGGACATCTCTCACCCCGTCGGGACGCAAGCTATTCTTTAGCACTGTGCTCTGGTGTATCTTTTATTGCACGCTCTGCGCAAAGACTTTACCGAGATTATTATTCCTTAGTTATTTCAATTGCCTGGCCAACATTTCCCCCGACGTACTTGGACACAGTTTTTGTGTTTGTTATCCTGTTCCGCAAAGCTCCTTACTTTGTGGCGTCGTTGACTGAATGGCGTGATTCTCCCACCAATCAGTCAATTTGGCCATTTTGCTACACACACAGATTATATATATATATTGAGAGATATTTACATTGGACCACTGTAACCCAGGGTTCATTGACAATAAGTATGACCTCTGTTTCCCAGGGTCTAGTCCACTGATATATACAATTTTCAAAAACTCGGTCGCCATACGGCATATTATTGATGCGGCGGCCATTTTATTCGGTTTAAATGATTTATCTATTTATCTATTGATTTATCTAGTTATTTATTGATTTATCTAGTTATATATATTGATTTATCTAGTTATCTACATTGATATATTTATTGAATTATCTAGTTATCTTTATGATGATTTATCTAGTTATTTATTGATTTATCTAGTATCTAGTTATATATATTGAATTATCTAGTTATATATATTGATTTATCTATTTTATAAAATGATTTTATCTATTCATATATTAATTAGTAATGATTATTATTAAAAACTGTGGCCAAGTACATCCAACATATTGTCTTGTAGTTATTGTGTAATATAAGTGTATGGTGTTTAAGCCTCAACTTAAACACCGTTAACGTATTATCACAATACATGTATAGTTATTTCCCCTGCGTCGACAATGGGATCTTTAAGACACCAAGGTCACGACTTATTCCAACTTGATGCACTGGCTAGTGAAGACGTTTCACCAAGGTATATGCAAGAAAAGACCCACCCTCCTCACCAGTTACATTGTCCACGGATACTGCTTTTTGTTTCGTTTATTTTTTCAGGATTTACCCTTTGATGTCGGAGAGTTTTGCACCTGCTTGATTGCCTTTTCCTTTTTGAAGTCATTGTGCCATCAGACCTTTAAGTGCTGTTATATGGACATCTTCCGATTTTGTTCCACGGACTGCTTCATTCTGTTGCTGCACGGATTCTCTATTGACAGTTCCACATGGACCGTTGATTTTGGCGTTTTGCTACAAAGACTATATTTTCGCAGCCATTTACACAGAATCACCATAACTCGGGGCGTATTACATTTCCAGGCGGACCTCTGTTTCCCAGGGCCCACTGGAATACATTTACTCAAGAACAATCATCCGATTTTGTTCCACGGACTGCTTGATCCTGCTGCTGCACGGATTGTCTATTGACAGTTCCACATGGACCGTTGACTTTGGCGCTTTGCTACAAAGACTATATTTTCGCAGCCATTTACACAGAATCACCATACCTCGGGGCGTATTACATTTCCAGGTGGACCTCTGTTTTCCAGGGCCCACTGGAATACAATTACTCAAGAATATTTTGCTTTGTGTACATATGGCCATTTTGCTACACAGAATATATATATTGAGATATTTACATTGGACCACTGTAACCCAGGGTTCATTAACTTTAAGTATGACCTCCGTTTCCCAGGGTCTAGTCCACTGATATATACAATTTTCAAAAACTCGGTCGCCATACGGCATATTATTGACGCGGCGTCCATTTTATTCGGTTTAAATGATTTTTCTATTTATATTTATCTAGTTATTTATCGATTTATCTAGTTATTTATTGATTTATCTAGTTATCTACATATTGAATTATCTAGTTATATATTGATTTATCTATTTATATATATAACATTAGTAATGATTATTATTAAAACTGTGGCCAAGTACATCCAACATATTGTCTTGTAGTTATTGTGTAATATGAGTTAATCCATCATATAATATTAAAACATGCACACACCACAGTAATTGATCATGTTAACACACACACACTGGAACATTTGCTTTACTTATTTTTCAAAGATGAAAAAAATATTATTGACAATCCAAAATTCATGCTAAATATTACATTAACATGGCAATTATTTAACACACACTTATGTTTTTTTTTTAATAAATTGTCAAATGCAAATAAAATTCAAGACTTGAATAGTGGTTGAATTTGTTACATATAACACATATGAATCATTCATTGAAAAATCTATATTCTTAACAATAAACAGATTTAAACATTGCAAAACACATGTCAATATCTTTATACTCCTGAAAATACCATTGTCTTCCCGAGTTAATACAATCTGGAATAAGTCTAGTTTTCAAAACATATTTTGCCTGAAAAGCCTGTAAATCATCTCTATGTGGCCACTGAAAATGTCCCGGCTTTCTGTAACGAAAGAGGAACCTGATGACAGCATGTTTGTCATCTTTCTTCGAAAAACTACTCCAGGGTACCAATTGTCACTGTATGCTACAACAATGTAATCTGTACCAGAAAACACATCATCTTTTGGTAATAAATGAAGAAGCATTTCCTCTGGATCAGATTCTTCGAGCTGGTTATCTTCTTTTTGATTTGATTTAGAAACTTTCTTCTTCCCCACCTTTGCATTAGAATTTAGCATTTCCTCATGAATTTCTCTTAAAACAGATTTTTTAGAATTCAAATGTTTTTCTCTCAGTAAAGTTCCCCCTTTACGTGCATTTTTCATCACCATTGAAAGCACTTTGGTGTCCATGTCCATCAACCATTCAATTATACCAGCTCTATTACGTTTGATAAACTGAATACTTGAGTGGTGATGCATCGTAGCACTAGGTCTTCTTCTCTGGTTACTGTCTAAATCACCAAAATGATGCTCACATCCTAGATTTGTAACATGTCCAAACTGAGTTCTTTTAATTTCTTCTTCACTGGCTTCACCATGATATTTTCCTCCAGGCAAAAAATCACTCAACTGTTTTCGAACTGTTTTAACCATGCCTGAAGCCACTTTCTTAATTGTGGTGAATAAAAGATCCCGGTTTTCCTCATTCATTTCAAATAAGCTGTTTGTTAGAACTTCACAGTTGGGAATGTTACAAAATTCCAGTGAAAAACTATCATCAGGGAACCTGTGTCCATCTATGTTCAGAACTTGATTTGGCTCAGTACTACACGTTTCAAGATATGTCAACAAGGTGTTGATGTGGGGATAGAGTTTCAAGTATGAAATTTTCCCTGATGTTACCATATTCCAGTAAGGGCCAGTCACCTTGACGTACATGATTCCTAGCGCTTGTAGTAATGTTCTGATAATGGAGCTTTCAAGATCTGCACGGAGTGCTTTCAGTTTAAGATTTGGTGCGGATATAGTTGCTAACACTTTAAGAAACTCTTGGTGATGAAGATGCACTTCCGCTGCTGTCTGAAATAACGCATTAAACCTATTATCTCTGTAATTTCCTATTAAAGATTTCAAACCATGCGCTGAGCAATGGGCTTCCCACTTATCACGTGCGCCATGATGATCACCAGCAGGACCAAAGGTGTCAGAAACAGTTCTTACAACACGTTCTACCACTGTTCCCTTCTTACTCCAGGTACTGAATATCGGCATTAAATCTCTACCCAATGGTCCATGTTCATTCGCTAAATTGTTCTCATGTTCTTTCAGATCTTTTGCCACATAAGAATGAAACCCAAGGAGTACATGTGCTATACAATGAAACTTGTGAAAAGTTTTTATCTCGGAATCATCGTTACACTGTTTCAGAATGTCGTCTCTCCAACTATTTTGCAATTTATCAGCACGTTTTTCATTGCTAGCTCGGTCACTCATGGAATATGTCAGTTTTTCAAGAGACTTTACAATGAAGTCAGACACATCTTCTCCATTAAGCTCATGGTGTTGCTGATTCACAATTGCCAGTTCATTAAGAGTTTCCTTTGTTATTTTATTTATTGCAACTTCCAAACCAGACAGTTCAATAACACACAATCTGACTTTGTCGGTGTACGTGCCATCTTTGTTTTTGTATTTAAATTGTTCTTATCATTTAAAGCATCTTGTACATTATTTAAACAGAAACGCAATTCTTTAACTTCTGAATCTCTTTCTTCTAGTTTTTGTTTTAACTCTTCAAATTTATATAAGCTGTCTGTGTCATTCTTAACATGGTCCTCTAACTGTGACTTGGTGACTTTAATTTTTTTTTAAATAGCTGGATAATTTTTGTGCTGCCTTTTTCTTCCTAACTTCTAAATCATATGACTCTGTTTTAGTTGCTAGCCCTTGTAATTTTTCTGTCAGTTCTGAATGTTTGTCTTTTTCTTCAATAAATAAATAAGAAAAACATACCATTTACGCTCATTGGCAAGATCCAAATAGTAAAGCAAAACTACACAGGAACCGACAAATACGACAAAACACAGGAACTTGAACAATGGAAGCGAGACTTCTGGAAAGTTAGGTAGCTCCTGGTTGGTTCGTCACACTCAACACGCGTAAACTCAACAACAATTGTTTTTTCCCCGAATTTTATTTCTCTAATAAGTAATCATTATAAATACATTGTTTAAGTGAAATTATAAGTATTTACGAAAAACATTATTTACAAATTCGAATACATAAAGATCATTTGCAACATGGTAAACAACAACGAAATAACTAAGTATGTCATTCATAAAAGTTCCAACGCAAAGCAAGAAAAAAACAAACAATATTGTCCACATACTTTTGTGTTCAAACTTTGTAAACGCAAAGAGTTGTAATAATGGCGCAAAGAGATTTTTTTGACGAAATCTATAATGAGTCTGTTGTTAAGATTTGGTATAGAATTAAATATTTCCACATGGTTCCGTCCTTAAAAAACAACCAGCCAATGACTGCCGGCTTTTTTACTTTCATCTACGTTTACGATAAGCCCTTCACAACTTTTCAATTTTACGGAACTCAAGTTGTCTGCCGCAAACACTCCTACTACATTTTTCCTCATGAAATTATCACCTTGTATGCAGGACAAAAGCTGTTGACGATTCATTATTCAAAGATTATATCTCGCCGATTATTAATTTGAAAAAAAGATGGTGTTTGCTGTAGGCAATGCATGTAATGGTTGAGTTCAAGGCCGAAATAAACTGAGCTTCTAAGCGGATGTTACCTTGTTTTATAAGGTGAAGAAACGATTCCCCATCTCCAAAATTCGGTTGCTTTTGATAACAAAACAATGCATAACCATTTGAAAAGTCCTGTCTCGTTATTCCCATACCACCATGATTTGTCCATAACCCCCGCCATTTCGAGCATATTTATGTAAGGCGAGATTGTGATATCACCTGCCACGGAGTCAAAATTCAATTAAGTGGGTCCACCGCCGCCATCTAAACTAACTCCATCGCAGCTAAGACTGATCTGACTTAGGTTGAAAGTTTGGAAATTAAAGGGGTGTTTAGTATATGATCCAGTAACTGCATCTGCTTCTACAAAGGCAATTATTACGCGTGAAGGGGCAGTGGACTGAAACATATTGTCTCAAACAAAAGAAACTTGACCTAATGGAATCGATATCATTTTTTCCTCTGTCTTTGTAAATACCAAATATGGCGTTATTTAACAATTTGTAGAAATCTTTTACTGTCTCAAAGACGGCCTGTTTCCTTTTTTCTGTGTTAAACGCGATATATTCCGCAATCCGTTTCCTCTGCTTGAACCTCAGTATTCGATGTATCTTCTCCAGTTCAAGACCGAGATCGAGGTACAACTTTAAATTTCTATAATGCACAACATATCTCTCTTTGTCATATAATGTAGGTACAAATTTTTCATCTTTTGGTCGCGTAATAATTTTTTCTGGATTTGCATGAGGATGGAACTTTTTCCATAGACGTAGCGAATATTCAGATAGTTCACTGGTGTCGATAAATCTTTTTTCAGGAGCTAAAGGGTACTGAGAATGTTTATCATTAAATTCCTGCAGATAGTGTAGATCACACTCTATAATAAATCCGTATTCACTCTCATCATCCTGCAGCATTATGTCAAAATGATTCACTTCTTCATTCAAAAATGAAAACTCTGAAATTAGTTGTGGTTAAACTCCAGCGTATAAATTATTTGCATCAACATATGCTAAATGACACATTTTCGCATTTGGATCTTGATATTTTCCCGGAAGTAGAGAGTTGTTCGCTTTTGCAAACCTATGAAATATTCCGGATACCCCTCCTTTGATGCCTCTTTCAATCCTCAAGTGTGCGTCTATATCGGTTAAAGAGGGCGAGGTGGCCTAATGAATAAGACGTCAGTCTTCAAATCCAGGGTATCTCACCGTTGTGAGTTCGAGTCCCGCTCGGGCCACATGTGGGAAAGTGAATTTTCCTTGCCGTTGGCTTTTACTGATTAACCTGGTATCAGTATAATGGACTGGGGGAGTGGTACGCTTGTCTGCGGCGTACTGACTCTGCGAGCTAGCACGGTAAAGTCGCCCTGAGTGCGCGCTAGTACAAGGCAGACCATACAACACACTCGCACTTCACATGCATACACAAAATTGTTCATAGATTAATCCATAGAGATTAATTAAATAGTTCTCGTCGCGAATAGCTGAAACATTGCTGATGCGACGTTAAGCAACATTCAACCAACTAATCTATATCGGTTAATAACTCGATCTCGACAGATGTCATCTTAAGACATGCTTCCCAGCTATAGCCTGGTATGGTAAAATAATGTAAAACTTCTAAACCATACTGTTGATAAGCAACTTTACGAAAATTTTCAAATACATCTCCTAAAAGTACGACATCGCTCACCAAATACAAATCGAAATACCATTTTAATCCCAATCTAAGAAGAAGTTCATGTTTCACTTTTGCAATCACTTCATTCCTGTTATTTGCGAAAAACTGCATGATATCTCCCTGGTCATCCCGTTGTGGAGAAATGCTTTCTACAGAAGACGAACCATTTAATGCCGATTGACGACTTTGATCCGTAGACAAGCCAGCGCCTATTTGATTGAAATTCGAAAAATCATTATCACCAACAAACGATTCAGTATTTTGTTTATCTTCATTTTCTGAACTTCGCTTCAATATTCCATGCACTTGACGCTTATGGCATTGAAGATTATCTGTTCTCTTAAATGATTTTCCGCATAACTCACATTTTAACTGTTTAAAACTATGACCTTTCATTTTTCTCAAAACATAGCACTGTCGTGCTGTTGTACAGCGTACAGTAGTTGGGAAAAATTGTGTTGTGGCAAGACAGAATATAACCGAAAATTCGGGGGTGGGGGGGGGGGTCGATCAATGCATAGTCCGACGGATGTTTTTTTTTTTTTTTTTGAAAAAGAAACAATGTACCAAACTATGTATTGCTGAATTAAATGGTAGAAAATAATAATTTCATAAATATATGAAAAAGACAATCGGTAATTAAAATTTAAAAAAGTTGTACCCGATCGTTTTGTCATTTCGGATAGAGAGAAAGAGTTTTGCAGATCCTACCGTCGCTATGAGGGGGTACATTCTATCGGCTGTATGTAACTGGATCATTTGCTGTTAATCTGGGTTTTAATTAACTGCTGATTATCACTCACAATAATCCCGTTTCATGTTAATGGTGAAGTACAGTTGTTTTACCAGTTCCGAATTTTTACTACCGAATAATCTAAAATTTCAATCCCGTTCAATTAAAGGAATCGCAAAATAACTTTCTAAATTTGCTTCTACTTGAATGTATGGGGATTAATTGTTTAAATAATATTAAACTTCAACCGCTTCCTAAAAGGTCGACAGATTGTTGGTGACCTAGTTTAACGATGTAAACAAATCGTGATCACGGAAATGCTTTTTTCAAGAAAACATACTACCACGTGTTTTTGAGGACAGGTGTCGATATTTTGGAATCAGTTAACATTTGTATTATTACACAACATAATTTTATTTCCTCTGCTTGTGGACGACGTCTGCAGCAGCGCTTATATGAAACCCTGTTCGGAACTGGTAAAACGACTGTACACAACACTGTACGAATTATCTCCCTTTCACGAAAGTAAAATCTAATCGATAAACATTTTAAAATATGACACAATTGCCTCAACATCAAAATACGTTATCATAACCTTCAAAATAAATTTAAATTTCCGTAGATTTCGCGAAGAATTAATTAAACAACCTGCCGTTGCTGTTCATTTCATAAAAAGTTATGATTTTACATCGTAGGACGCAAACTTCTCGAACTACTTTTTATTGTAAACATGAGATCAGTTCGCCAAATTGCAGAAATTATTAGGTGCATCCCGTCGCAATATTTTACTAGATTCCGAAATGCATTCCGAAAATTTATTCCAAATGTGCATATGTAACCAAATGCATTACCCGTCTCAGAATACATATCTCACGATAAAACAGATATACTTCTTTCACGCTCATTTACCAGGCGCACTATTTCCAGGTGTACTCATATCTTATAATTTCATAGCAAAGAAGCTCGATATCTTGGAAGAAAGTGACAACAATGTACGCGTTTTCACGCTGTACAAAAATTACTCCTTGAATTCATTTGCGATCTGCAAATTAGACATTCGATTTTGCTCTTGTTTTCATCTTGCTTTGATATTAAATCGCTAACGTCCTTCAAATCGGGCAAAGTTGAAGACTGAGTTAAATCAAACATCATACAAAATGTATCACTTACAATGGCTTCATTATAATTATCAAGGGAATCGATACAAGAACGAATACATTACGTATTTGAAATAATTTAACATTCAGTTTTTAACTTCACAACTACCTGTACGTTATTTATGTCTAAACAACCGCCATCTAAATGTAGACGAGTAGAGCTTACTCTGCAAGACAAAATACAACTAATTAAGGACCCTGCTGCTAAAATGCCACAGAAAAATATGGGATAGGAACATCAACAGTATCAGAGATTTTGAAGAAAAAATCTGTTTATTTGGAACAATGCGAGAAAAATTCAAAAGTGGATAAATCACGCTTCAACAATGCATGCAAGTTTGATGATGTTAACGAACTTTTATGGCGATGGTTTTCTCAGGCACGTTCAAAAACATTACACTCTCTGGACCTATCCTTCAAGAACAAGCGGGTATAGTGATGATGACTTTAAAGCATCAAATGGGTGAATGTTTCATCAGAATTAAGACTTTTTGTTTAAAATTGTTCCCCGGAGAACGGAAAGTGTCTCAAACAATCAACTCCCAAGGCATCAATGGGTTACTTGGGAAATAAAGTTTTATACCAATGTAATGAAATCTTAAGTGCGTATGTGATACATTCAAGTTGTTGCATCGCGCCTTACAATCAGTGTGATAAAGAGATTAATTCGGATGTGGAGGATGTAGTAGAATTATAGAAGTGAATGTTTAAGTTTGAAGAAATGCCACAATATACAGTTAATGAATTCAAATATATTTTATATTACATGTATCTAAGATTATTGTATATAATAAAGAATTTGATTAACATTTATTTAATTACATTTTTGCCTTTAAATTTATTCACGAATGTATGTGTTTACGACTATACAAAACACCATTTCATGTAACTAAACATATAATAGAAATGATAAATGATGGTTGTAACAAAGTCCAGACTATTACGCAATATCACGTAATATTATTCAATATAAAAACGAACTTATATATTATTCATTATAAGGAGGGACTTGAAAGAACTTTCATTACTTCATGACTTCATAAAAGGAACCTTTGAGATTGTTTTTTTTCAAAGGATTAAGTTATTTCATAAGAAAACTACAATTTATTTTCCCACGAAAACTAAATGTGACTGTACTTCCAGCACTTGCCTGAACTCAGTTTAATATCTGAAATATTTAAGTATCCGAGAAATGAGCAATAAAAACTAAATAAATTAGTCCAAAAACTAATTGGACCGGACATTTATAAATTTGTGAACATCAAATCGTGAAAGTGTAAATACCTATATAGATCCAACCGTTACATCTCTCTAAATAAAAAGGAGGAAAGTTTAAATTAATGAAGCAATGCGTTTACAATACAAAGACATATTGTCTTAGAATTGTAAGTATTAGGCGCGTACGATTTAAATTGATTTTAAATTTACATACGTTCTTACAATCCTGTGTTCTTCCTTCAAGACATTTACTAACACGTGTTCACACATAGTTAACTTTATTTACACATCTTCACACAGCTAACCTCCAGCATATAGAAAACCTACCAGGAAGCACGCACTCTTAGCATTTTGTCTCATTTTTAGGTGAAAAGTTTACAAATTTAGCTCTTAAAAGGCGTATTACCATGGAAAGAAGCTGTTATTTAATCTATGGTTGTGTTTTCATCATAATTCAAAGATGCCAATTTTTTTAGTAATCCCAGCAGTTGGAGTTATAGGTGGTTTAATTGCGTTTTGTGTTGTCTATTCAGCAATTCGGCGCTGTGTCAAGCGTTGTAATCAACAGGAAAGACTCGCTGACGAACCACAGCTTAGACAGAGGGGGATATCTTTATTGAGTGACAGTTTTCTCAACCGTATGGAACAAACCATGGTTAAGAGCTTTTCAGAAAATGATTGCACAGTCCTTGAGATGTGTAATTTCCCACACTCAGAAGGCCGCCCTGTAGCTTCTAGTACACCATAAAGACATGTTTAAATCATTTTCTGTAAATGACTGCACCTTATTTGAATCTGATCATGCCGCAACAAACACCCCCGCAAAGAAGTATTCTTTGAAAAACAAGGGAAAAAATGTTTTCCATCTGCTTGCTGTTCTTACATTTCTACCGTGAATAATTTTCAAACAGTTGAGAGATTCATGTGAAAGGAGAGGCAATGGAGTGTACGTTTGTATGAAATACAGCGTACATGATGAACTCGAAGGTGCTTTGGCAGTGTCAAGGATGGACTTCAGGCGGGAATTTCGACGGGTGGATGCGAGGTAGTAGCAGAACTTAATGTCATCACCTCCACTATTGTCATCATCTTCATCACAATCATCATTATCGGCATCAACGGAACTAGTGTCACAACCACCATCATCATCAACATCATAGCTCCTAATGTGACATCATGGTGATATCATCATCGTCACCGTCATCATCATCAGCAGAACTGAATGTCACCACTATTATCATCAGATCATCATGCCACAACATCATCAACAGTGTCATCATTACATAATTAACCTTCATCATGACCAGCTACTTCCCTTTATTTGGATTTGACACATATACTTGTTTTCCTTTCCCATTTTTAAGTCATTAATATAATTCACTATATTCACAATTAATTTGAAGAAAAAAAATAATAAAACAAAATTAAAAAAAATAAATCTTTTGTTTTAGTGTTACATTTAAATTTTTGTGGAATTCATATAAATTGACCAAGTGAGCTTCAAAAGCCTGAATTGCTACAAACCATTCTGACACATCCTATCGCCCCTAAGCTAACAATTTGCATCTCCCAATAACAGAAGTTGTCCAGGTAACTGTCTCTTTCAGAGGTTTGTTGACAAGAATGGTGTACAAAAGGGGGCAATATTTCTTAATATGATTAATTGATATTAAATTTATTATTATTTGGATAACTGAAATGTCAAACATTATCCTCTGCTGCAATAAAATTACTTTGAATTTAAATATTATTGGGTGGTTGAATAATTTTATTTGTCCAGGTAATTTACTCCCGCTGTGGGCCCCACTGAAAGGTGAAAAAAATCAATACGTCTGAAGAACCAGACTATTTATAGTTGACATAGTGTGTAAAAGTGTTGTTATTTATTCAGAGTGAGAATTTTATTAACATCAGATTCTAATTCACGGATTAATTATTATTATCAAGTGACCACCGGGATTTTTAAGGTAAGAATACCACAATCTCGGACTTTCCATTTTTTCTGTGCAAGTTTATCATGACACACGTGGATTGAAACTATTTGTGGATTGAAACTGTTTTTACACTTATTCAATAATTTTTGTGTTCCCGAGGATGGCATTTAAAAGTGACTGCATGTTGTAGACACGGGTGGTCGCTATATAAAATTTGCATTCAGATTGAACTGTAATCTACACTAGAATAGTTTTAACTTTTATTATTAATTGATGAAGTTTCATTTTTATTAACTTTAACATGACGTTATATACGATTAATGCTGATACACGCTAATTTTGCTTCTCGTAAAGTGGTAAAAATTTTGTCCTGAATTTTCACACAATATCCCCGATTGTCCCGGATAAATTTTAAACTGAAATCCCGATTATGATGTTCAACTCGGCCGTAATTTTCAATTGATGTAAAGGGGGGAAAAACAACAGTGCATTAAAGATCGCCGATGTAAAAATTATATTTGTTTACATACGGGCTAGTTTAACCATCCTAAGATCTTCTAGATCTACTCAATATTTTATAAACGGACGACGTGAAATTAATTTTATTTAACCGCTAAAAATTCTTTTTATTTATTACATCTATATGCTTCAGTAGCCAAAATATCGTTTGAAAGTGTCATTTTAATTTAACGTGAAATCTAATTTAATCTGAAAGTGAATGTTCCGCCCACTGACCAATCAAATCGGGTGCAAGACGTTTCGTCCCATGCCATTTCGTACCATATTCAAGACTTTTCGTCCCAAACTTCTAAGACGTTTCGTACCATAGGACTTTTCGTCCCATGCTATTTCGTAAACTTTTTGGGGACTTTTCGTTCCTCATTTTTAAGGGTCATCTAAGTAGGAAAATTCAAGTGAAAACTATTTGGTTGAAAAGCGTGAAAGAGGGGTATAATTATGAAATTACCTACACAAGTGTGAAGATTTATAAATAAAAATACAGCAGGAATTGATAATTTATGAAATTTTAAAATATTTGTTGCATGTTTTTATGAAAAAGGTGCAAAAATACACGTGTTGGGGAAAATAGTTTACACCTTGTATAACGAATTAATTTTAAAAAATGAAAAGATATTAAGATAGTCAACTTCATAGAGCAGTGCAAAGGGGCCAGAGTTTGTTAAAGAAATACGAGGTTTTTTTGAAAACTCGACAATTTACAACTTTTTCGGATTATTTTTGGAGGAGTTATGCCCCTTTTTTAACTTAGAAATTTGTGTATGTATGACCATGTGGTTTCCGATCATTAGAGCCTACAACTATTTATGGATTCAAATGAAATTTGGTATACACATTTACGATGTTAATATCTGGTGCAAGTTCGAATTACAACTTTTTCGGATTATTTTTAGAGGAGTTATGCCCCTTTTTTAACTTAGAAATTTTTGTATGTATGACCATGTGGTTTCCGATCATTAGAGCCTACCACTATTTATGGATTCAAATAAAATTTGGTATACACATTTACGATGTTAATACCTGGTGCAAGTTCGAATTACAACTTTTTCGGATTATTTTTGGAGGAGTTATGCCCCTTTTTTAACTTAGAAATTTGTGTATGTATGACCATGTGGTTTCCGATCATTAGAGCCTACAACTATTTATGGATTCAAATAAAATTTGGTATACACATTTACGATGTTAATATCTGGTGCAAGTTCGAATTACAACTTTTTCGGATTATTTTTGGAGGAGTTATGCCCCCTTTTTAACTTAGAAATTTTTGTATGTATGACCATGTGGTTTGTATTCCATTCAGTAGACAATACAAACATGGATTTAAATGAAATTTGTTATACAGTTACACCTTAATCATGGTAATATCTCGTGCAAATTTGAATTACAACTTTTTTGGGTTACGAGTTATGACCCGAACACGGAGTTGTTAATATATTTTTACATACATATATCCTAGTTGTACTTATACTTCTCAGTAAATAGTACTACTCGATCAATATAACACGGGCGTATAATGCTCCGCTCGGCGGTGCTCTTGTTTCAGAATGTTTTATGTCATATTCGGACCTGTGTAGTATTTTTTCGTCCTGGCATTATACATTTGTTATACTATATTCATTGAACATGTGCACCTCCACTAACGGTCTGAAACTAAATTTGCATGATGTTATTATTACATATGGGACATGTGCACATCCTATTTTTCTGCATCTTATTTGTTTTGAGATTTTAACATTGCCATTTGTCAACAATATATCACTCGTACATTTATATAAGCGGGACGTGATAAGTAAAAGTGATATAAATCCCACATACGCGTCCTCATGTTTGTAGCCACGTTTCCATCAACTGAACAATAAAAGCTTGTGGCAAATGTGTTTTGTTTTTATTGGGATTAAAAAAATTGAATATTTAATGATAAAGCGAGAGAAAAAAAGAAAGTATATTGGCATATAATTGTGGTTAGTTAAATCCATATAAAAAATAAAGATGTATCACCCCCCTTAAAAAGACAAGACGGGGAAATTAAATATATCTATGTAACTAAATTTTATTTATAACACAGTAAATAAATAAATAAATAAAGTAATTAATTAATAAAATCTCTTTAAAAGTCATTAAAATGTTCCGAACTGTCATGGAACGAAAAGTCCTGTTGTGTGGCCAGGGCGGGTGTTATATCTACTATTTAAAACAGACGAGAAGACATCTTTACCAACATTCACTTTTTATTAAAGATGGCTCCCGCACATGTTATAATATATGACGTAAAAACATACGTCATCAATATCAAACTATAGTCCGTTTCATTATGTAGATTACACTACAAGTCCTAAATTTTATTTATAACACAGTAAAAAGCAAAAATAAATAAATAAATAAAGTATCGTCGAGTGCCCTGTTTCGGTGCGGGTCCACTTTCGGTGTCCTAGTTTTTCCGACATGCGTACTACAAATATACGGTGTTTTGACGTCATCAGAAGTTGTGTAGCGATTGTAAACATTCACCATTTCGAAAACACGACAGGGGAGATATCACATTTGAACGAAAACGAGGCTTGGATTTTTACAAACGTAGACATCTTTTTTTAACAGCCGTGTCAACTTTCGGTTTCCTTTTTGGTTGCTGTAATTTAAATAATTTCTACAAATAAATGATTAATACACACTGTTTCACTTTCTGCATTTCATTTCTTTTATTCGTCATAATTGTTGGTGAAAACGATAACGAAGAACTACTAATTCACAATTTTCAACAGCGTAACCGCATCTCAATGTAGTCTTTCTTCAGCAACCTGTTTGACTTGCCCCCCCCCCCCACGAGACTTAAACGAGACTTCGGTAGACGCGAGACTTTGTGTTTTCGAAAAAATTTTTAAATATCCCGTAAAATAAGAAAAAATGCAGTTTTCTGGGAAATGTGCACCGTAGATGGAGAGGCTGTCCATGTGGAAGAAGCAGTTCGCTCCTCATTAATATTCATATCTTTTTTTTTTGGTCACGTGATCGCAAAGTTTTGTTCCCAGGAAGATATGAAAACCAGAGGCGTAAAACACATCTATCGCCAAATAAGTTAGTTTGACAGTCTAGCCCCTTCTTTGACCCCCTATACAATTGATAACCGATGTCCTTATGAATTTTGCTATCGAGTTTATTTTATTCCGAAAGTTTAAATGTTGGTTTCAGCGTTTTCCCCTAAAGTTTCAAAATTCTTCACTTTTTCGATTTTTGATATTAGAAGGAACCCTTAAATTGAAAGCTACGGTGAAAAGGTTGGCATGTGACGGATAAAATGTACCAGGTCTCCATGATCAAAACGATTAATCGATAGGGATCATGTGGTTATGGTTTAAAAATTAGAGCCAAAGTTAGCAGAATTTGGAATTTTGTCAAAACTGAATATCTGTAACATATCTATATATAGAATGACGTCGCTTCGTAAATTCAAAGTTAAAAGGAACCTTCAAAATTTAAAATATTTTTATGTAAACAAGACTATGCTTTTTGTACCGGTGTAGGGTTAAATAATATAGCAGAAATTTGTTCTGCCACTTGGTGCAAGATCTGTATGGCGCCAAATTTAAATTATATACTATAACGAGTCATTAAGAAAAATGGTTAATCGACATCAAATATGGCGGATATGCAAATTGGATAAGTGAACTCTTTCTTTGGTATGTCTGTTTTTATTAGTCACGTGATTGTCATGTGGTCATGTTACACACAAGTTTAGTAGGGGTCGTCTCAAAATATGCATCTGCTTATATATTTTTAAAATATTTTTTCTCAATTAACAATATTTTATATATATAAAATCAATTTATTTAATAAAAAATTAATATAAAAATTAATATAAAATTATATAGAGAGAAATATATACATAAAAAGTTATTATTATAGTCTATAAATAATAATAACTCTTTATTTATATATTTCTCTGTATATATAATATAAAATATATATTTATATGAGTGGAATTTAAAAAAAAATATTTATTTATTTTTGCAGGTTAATCCACAACAAATTAAGAAGCTCTACAGAGTATACTCACCTTCTTCAATGACCAATGCATTTTTAGCAGTAAAGGAACAGAATATGTCAGTAAAAAGAGCCTCTCGACAATATAATGTTCCAGAAACAACTCTTAAGGCAGAGGATTTTAGGCAGGGTCAGCTGTGATACAACTTCTTCTGGTACTCCCCCTATTTTATCACAAGAAGAGGAAGCAGTCTTTGTAGAACATCTGAAAGCTATGGCAAATATGGGGTATGGTTATACACGCACAGAGGTTGTTCATATGGCATCAGAATATGCAGTAACTTTACAAAAGCGTGACAGAGAACATCCCTTCAGTTTGAAATGGTTTAGGAACTTTATGGGTAGATGGCCAGAACTAAGTGTGAACAAGCCAAGATCTCTCTCAGTAGCAAGAGCAAAAGCAACATCAAAAGAAGTAGTGGACACATATTTTCAGTCCCTCAAAGAAATATTGGACAAATATGGACTGCATGATAAGCCAGAGAGCATCTATAATGTTGATGAAAAAGGGTTGCAGACAGAACATTCACCACCCTATGTTGTTGGTCCAAGAGTTTCAACAGTGTCTGCTGTAACGTCAGGAAAGTCGACCACAACAACAGTAATTGGTTGTGGTAATGCTTTGGGGGTAAGTTTACCTCCATACTTCGTCTTTAAAGGTCAGAGGATGCGACAAGAGCTATTGGATGGCTGTAGTGAAAGGACTGGAGGGACTGTAAGTGAAAGTGGGTGGTCAAATTCAGATATTTTTCGACATTATTTGGACATACATTTTCTTCGTTACATACAAAGAAGAGATGAGAATCAACCTATTCTTCTACTCTATGATGGTCACCGTTCCCATATATCCATTGGACTGATCAACTTGGCAAAATCGCATAATATACTTTTTGTTCCTGCACATACCAGCCATGTACTTCAACCTCTCGACCTTGGATGTTTTGGACCATTCCAGAAGATGTATAACTCTGAATGTCACAAATTTATTCGCCAGCATCCATCATCAACAATTACTAGATACAACATATGTTCATTAGCTTGTCGTTCTTATATACATGCATTGTCTCCAGCAAATCTTCAGTCCAGTTTTAGAAAGTCTGGAATTTATCCGTATAATCCATCTGCAGTTGACGAAATTAACTTCAAACCTTCAGTTGCTTTAAAATCGTCTTGTCACACTGTCACAGATGTAGAAATGACTGAGCAGGTCCAACAAACAGATAACCATGATGACACTATAACTCCTGAGGATTTCTTCCAGAAGAAAAATGATAATGTTATTCAGCTGAAACAAGAACATGCTTCAAAATCCAGACGTAATATTATTGGTGTTGTCGGTGGGAAGCCTATTACAGAAGCTGAGATAGTACAAAAGATAAAAGAATATCAAGCTCCATCTAATAAGAAACGTAAATCATCATCTTCAAAACAGGGAACTCAAAAAACAGAAAAAACTCAAAACTCAGGCTTCCATGCCAAAACAGCAGTCTTCTACTTCTTGTAAATCTAGTCAAATACCAGGACCTTCGAGGATTAACATATCTGAAACCGACTCAGATCTAACTGACAGTGACATAGAAATATCAGATGAAGAAAAATGTTGTGTTTGTCACAAATTTCAACCAGATGAACTTAAACACTGTGCAAGTATCATATTCACTAAGTGGGTACAGTGTGATTTTGACAATTGCAAACACTGGACTCATCTAAAATACTGTTGCAAACAAACTGTGATCAGGCTTCATGATAAGTTCATCTGTACTTGTCATACTGAGGAATAAACCAATGACAATGCAGGAAAATTAATTACATTGTAAATATGTTGACTTTGAACTTGTTAAATATGTTGATCTAGACTTGTTACCAGTTATTTTCGTTCCTGGGCACTTTTTACAGTTATTTATAGTTGAACAGTGTAACGTGGGTCATGTCATTACCCCACTCTAGTCCTCATTTTTCTATCTTTAATCTTTCTACCTTTTCTTCTATCTTGGGTAATGGCTGGACTTGCCCCCCCTTTTTGGCTTCTCATTTACTATATTTAATCTAACATCATTTTTAACACACGTCTGTTAGTTATTCTTATGCAAATTGACTTGTTAATATTTCTTGGGTAATTTGCATGGGCATACTTTGGTCGTAGACAGCATGGTCCAACTGGGTTAGGGTACGTGTCATGTCTTGGTCAGATAGATGCATGTGTTGCAAATTTAATATGGTTACATGCAAACGCTCCGACGACTGTGAGTTATATGCCTATAAATAGGGAGATTCGAGACATGTGCTCTCTCTCTTTGTCGTCTGCCGTGCTGTGAAGTGGTGTCCGTGGTGTCTAGTTCAGGTATTTAAATAATTGTATGGAATGTCCTTGTATTGATTCTATACGCTGTTTGCCATTTTATTTATTTAGTTTAGTTTCCTTTTATTTTCAATTTCTCGCGTTCGGGAGGGGGTGGTTTCGCGGTAGTTTGGGGTTTTATTTGGGACAGTGCCGGCAGTGTACAGAATCGATATTTATATTTTTTTTGTCCATGATTTTTTTATGTAGGGCAGTTTAATAATTTTTTGAGTATTAGGATTGTCACGTGCTTATTTTTCAGGCCAGTCATGTAGGGTTAACTTTGCTTGACATTTATTTTTAAATGTTCCGCCCTTTTACACACGTGATTTACACGTTTGTCATCCATTAATAATGTAAATATAGTACTCGTTTTCATAGTCCTAGACCATTACATGTTGTAATTGACTCGTGTTTTTGGGCTGAGCTATATGAGCTGTTAATTGAGCTTAGGTATTTCCATGATTATTTACCCTTCATATTTTTCATTGGGTTCCATTGTTACATTTCCTGAGCAAATAGTTGTGCTGTCGATTGTTATGAATACTTCTGTTCAGCATTGTAATTGACTTGATGAACATATTTTCATTTTAACTTTCAAGGCATTAGTTTTTGCTGATAGTGCTTATCGTTGCTAGGTACTCAATGTAATTTGTGTTTGCTGGTGTTTTACATCACACCATTTAATTATCATGCAATGCATATTATCTTGCCCTTATGTGTATTTATAACCTTTAATAAATTATAATATTAAATTTCTGTCTTTTGGTCTACTTGCTGTTGGTATGGAAGCCGAACGCTGACAACCACCCGTTAAATTTGATTTACTTGTTTTATTTCATTTACGCAAACATACTGTTGTCTTGTACTGCTTCCACGCCGTGTACAGTGTTATTTTATACATTATAGTCTTGCACCTTTTTCACTTGTTTTAACTTCAGTCATGATTTTCCCTATTCACTTTTCGGTCAAGATTTTTCCCCTCATACAGTACACTTCTTAAGGGATTGTCTTCTCACGAGCCGTGCTCGATTCCTCTTGAGGTTTTGTGTTTAATACGCTTAACTTCAGAGGAATAAACGCTACAACAGTATTGTACAGTTTGGACACGACCCCTACATAATAGGTGCACCGAAAGTGGTGACGTTTACAACAACTATCAGCGTTTTTGTGTGCATCAGAAAAATACGATTTTTATGGACTTAAATCATAATAATAATGACAGATTTTATATATTACGACCAGAAAAGAATACTTTAAAGGTATGTATCATGCAAATATCATAAACCTTGTTTAAATGTAAGTTATAACTCGCGAACTGCTTAGGGGCACCGAAAAAGGGCACTCGAGGATAATTAATTAATAAAATCTCTTCAAAAAGTCATTAAAATGTTACGAAATGTCATGGGACGAAAAGTCCTACGGTACGAAACGTCTTATAATTATGGGACGAAAAGTCCTGAACATGGTACAAAATGGTACGAAATGGCATGGGACGAAACGTCTGTAATTCATCAAATCCATTGCCTAATTATTGTAACAGGAGAGGGTTGGGCGTATCTTGACTGGTGCTATTTCTGTTGTGTCTAGGGTGTGTGATAGCTTTTGTTAAGATACTCCTGTTAGGCCTCCTTGGTTCAGTCACACTTTAATATTAAAATGGAATTTTCCGGAAATGTCAAGCTTGACTGGAGTTAGAGAAAACTAAAACAACTGTTTTTTTTAAAATAACATATATTATAAGTCAGCATTTTTAACAATTTATAGGTTCAAATACAAAAATCAAGTTAACAAGTTGAGCAAGTTCATGTAAAGTTTAAATAGTTGCAAAAATATGTAAATCAAAAATGTAAAATAACAAATGCCCTAGCGTAAATTAAGGGAGAAAAGTGTGACAAATTTCCTACATTTAATTAGAAACGAAAGGAGCAAAACCTATGGACTAACGGAGAAACAAATGGACGAATATGGAAATCCCGACGAACAGTAGCTTCATGCTACTAGTGTGAATAGAAAAATACAAAAAAAACCAAACAAAACATAGCTTCATGCTATGATGACTATTAGTAGACTTACCGAAAACCCAAAAGACGGGAAGACCGAAAGACGGGAAGACCATGTGGTGTTGGTGACTTTGAACTATATATGAATTTTAATGTAGTAGTCTACTGTGTTTACCACTAAATTACTAAATACTATAAAAAGTAAGCGAACTTGTAGAAAGATTACAAAATTGGACAATAAGCAAAATTATATATAAATAAATATAAAAAGACTAGAAATATTATTATTAAAGGAAAAATAAAACCACTAAGATGTAATTATATTTTGGCTAATTATTATATTAAAGGGAGATAATTTAGAAAGGTAATTAATAATGACCTCTGTCACATTATATATGCATGTACAATGGGAATTCCCGGAACTTTGCGTCATGTGATGTCTTTTATAATAATTGATTGTAAGACCTTAAAATTATTATTTATTTAAAACAAATGGTAGATGTATTTCATAGATTCTATATGGAATTTACGTTATTATTTTTTTTTTTATTTCATCGAGTATAACGAACATTAGTGTCGAGGTCTTTCTGAGAAGTACAGTGCCGTGTGCAAACTTACGCACATATTTGCCGATAGTGGAATATGGCGCTGATGTTTTTCTTCCGGTCAAATCTTCCTGATCGCAATAAAGCTGACGCTGTTAGCGTCAGCTTTAAAAATTGATCCCTTTTCTATATATCCGTGGTTTGAAATTCCAGAATAAAGTTAATTATATACTATAATGCCAAACATTGGTCAAAAATGAAACGAATAGGCTTATACATCAGGACACATTTGTTCAGAATTTTCTCTCAACAAGTATCACTTTTATCTTTTATTGAAATGAGTAGGCTTATACATCTGGACCCAATTGTTCAGAATCTTTTCTCAATTAAAAGTTACTGGACAGTGTATGAAATATCTTTGGTTTATGTACTGAGGGTATTTGCAGAATTGGGATCGCAAACTGTTATAAAGGACAGCCTAAAATTTATTCCCAATTATTTACTCTTGGATTTACTGAAACTTGGGTACCCAAGGAGAGAATTTAATACAGAAACAGAAAAGGTATACAGGGTGTATATTGCTCTGTTGATAGAATACTTTAGGAAGAACAGGTAGGTTAAAGCATTTCCAATTTTTGATATGACAATATGATTTAAATATTATTTAGCCATGATTGATGAGACTTCAATACTTATCAAGCCAAATGATAATTTAGCATTTAGTTTTGCCACATACATGTTATTTACAGTTCTTTTCTTTCTAAATAACGTAAGTGGGAGGTTGTGGGTTCGATCCCTGCCCGCATATGACCCAATACTTAAAAGTTGGTAGTGACTGTTCTTTCGCCAAGCACTTGGCATTACAATAAGAAACTCATGTTTATTTTTGTTTTTTTGCATGGGAACTTAAAATAAACGAGGTCCAGTGTCACTGTGGGTTTGGCACGCTAAAGAACCCTGCTGTTTAAAGCCATCAGCGCAACGCACAGGCAAAATTTCTGCACCTTCGTCTATAGCTGACGACGTCTCGATATAAAAGTGAAATACTCTTGACTGGGACGTTAAACACCATTACTCAATTCAACTCTTTATAAATAAATCAATAAATAACTTCATACAACCTGTTCATGATAAATATTTATATATTATGTCAAAATAACAAATCTACGATAATATACCATTTTGTTTTGGCACATACAATCTTTACATTGTGTTTATGAGATCAATATGTTATTTACAGTTTTTTCTTTTTAAATTAAATATATAAATAAAAATGTTCATGTTTATGATAAAAATATATGTTTTAGCACAAATTAAACAAAATTTCAATACTTAACACAGACAAAAAAAGAGAAGTAGTTACTATTGTTTTGAAAAACATGGAATGAATGAAAACACACAAGATCTGCATAATAAATATATTTAAAAAATTCAGAAAACAAAAGACGAAAAAGATCACCAAGTCCAAGACCACGCAAAGGAAGAGGACGCATCGTAACAAACGGTCAAAACAAAAGTACAAGAAAGGCTCGAGGAAGAAGAAATTAGCAGTACTAAGAAAATTGGACACCTTTGGTTTTTAGAACATGTCCATTTTAAACAAGGAAACATTTTGAGCATACGTTTCAATTGAAACCATGAAGCTCGTATTTCTGCCAACAGCACCTCCTTTTTTGATTTGAACTTTTGTAATGGTTGATATATGGATTAACCTTCCCATTTGCTATATTGTTATAAAACTGCAACCATGTCTGTGTATTCGGTATATACAACTTTTTTTTCATTTTACACGTAGAAAGGACTCTTTTTTTAAATGAAGTGTTAAAGACACCGGCTCTGTAATGAATGCGGCTAACGCTTTTGTATCTTGTCTTATATGGAATTCCATGTCTCGAATTTCGCAAATCTATACTGAGGTAAACTAAAAGTTTTAATCCATTTATTTTTACCACTTCTAAATACGCGACGAAGCAATGACTGGTTATAAACATCAACAATAGAATCCTCACAAATATCGCACATGAAGTATAAAAGTGTATTTTCTGTGACCGAAGAAGGGGTATTTTTAGCAACGACATGACAGTCAATTTATGCTGCTTTCCATATTCCAGGAAGATGTAATGGCTTGTTCAAATGGATTTGAAAATCATATGGTTTGTTATTATCTTTCCAATAATCAAGACTTTGGCCAATTCTCAAATTGTAAAATATTCTGTTTGCATGATCATTAACTTGAAATGTCCTTGATTTGATCAGCATCGACCCAGCCATTGAAAGAATTGTTCCATCCCTCAAATTTTACAAATAATTGCTTTTTATTACCATGCATGCGCGTTTTTAACACCTTTTTGATTGGATATAAAGCACTTTCGTCTTTATCCACCTTGGTCAGCTCACTTGAATAGAAAGTCCCTTTTATAATTTTTCATTGTGGAAATCTTAAGTTTATACAAAGGTATTCTCTGACGTCTTAATCGATCCCAAATCTTGAAAATTTAGTCGTGAATTGTTCATCATAAGAAATCCGAACTAGATCGCCTATCTTGAAATCGTATGATATCGGTCGTTTCCGATTATGTTTTGATTTCATCCTTGGTTTTAAATACACATGGCTCCATATCTCAGCTTGGTTCAATTCCGACACTTGGTTTGGACCTAGTTTATTCGGTAGAGATAAATGGGGTGATAGTCTGGTAGAGGATTTTGAAAAACCGCTTATTTTCCGATGTAGGGAGGACAACGTGTTCAAAGGTGGCAAGTTATGTCATAACCTTCTTTGAACTTTACTTTGATAGAATCGGCTTGTTGCCAAGCAAGATTTCACCCAGGGGCCTTTGTGGGGGCAGCTAAAGGTCAATGGGTGCAAAGTTCAAGTGAAAATGCCCATATTGACCTATACACAAATTCAAGGTGGCTTACAGAAGTTTGTCTTTATACATTTTGTCTTCTAAATATGTAAGTAATATCTGCAAATTAATAGAAAGTCATATGCAACTCATTCAGTCACTTATTTTTAAAGTTTTCCATGAAAAATAAGATAAGACGCTTGCACAAATTTGACCTTTACAAATATGATTTCTTGTGGCAAATAAGTATTAGTATAAATACATTTGTGCATTTGAAATTGTTTAACAAAACTTTAGACTTCTGTTAAAATAATTTTACTGAATCATATTGCCCGTATTTATATAAGTATCGACTTAAAAATCAAAGTACTGGTGGTACTGGAATATTTAATTAGCTATAATGACTGTATCTGTATAATACTATCAAGTGTGTTCTCTTTTTCTGGTGGAAATATTAGTGAACTGTTGAAACACGAACAATTTCCAGTGTCGCCTATACCTTATACATCAGGACCTTTGTTATCTGCAGCCGACGAGTCGGATCTTCAAAATATTCCCGAGGTAGAAGTTTGCACCGAGACATTACTACCAAAATAATAAATGGTCAAACTGTAGTTGTAGCACTGGGAAAACCGAAAGGTATCAATACATATGGTGAGTTAGGAAATGCACAAACTGTTTTTTTCCACGAGAAAGATAAATGTATTCATATTCAACTAATCCATAAAAGGTGAAACCATCTAGAGATAAAAGAGGATCAGGTCCCCGTTCTGTTGGAAGAATTATTGATAATTCAAATGTCCCTCTGCCATCAAATTGGTAAAACTTTATCAGTCATCCAGAAAACAAATATGATCTCATATTAGTTCAAGACACTTCTTAGCTTAGGTATCAGGGGGTCTAACAGACAGCATGTTTATTCATACAGAGGAAGGAGTGTTACCCTTAAAGCTTTACACAAGGAAGCTGATACTAGAATTGTTCTCCATATTGTTGAGGCTTACATGGAAGGATATATAAAAGAACAGTTGTTGTCTGTCGTGATACTGATGACCTGATTCTTCTGTTGCATTTAAATGAGAAAGTACGATTCCAGACATGGATATCTAAAGTTTGTCCCTGTTCATAGCATAAAATAATCTTCTTTGGAGAGGAATAAGCTTCCATTATGACATGCAATTACAGACTGTAATACTGTCAGTTAACTTTCTGGACAATCTAAAACACAGCATTCCGTGTTTCCAAGGAAAACGCAGATCTTCTTCCCACTCTTGGAAGAGGGAACTTTTCTGAATTTGTGAGTGCAGATTGTATCTGCCTAGCGAGGATTTCTCATCTACGATGCAAACTTTTCCTCTCAGGAGAAAAGTACAATTGAAAATTTGCTTCCAACATCATATGCAACTGACCTACATATTCAATGTGCACACTATTAAACTGCTGTTTGGCTGCATTTAGTTATACCGGTTATTTGTTCCGAATCTCCCGTCACCTATGACGTGGACATGGATGGTACGAGTCTTACTTACTTGCTTACTGAAGGCCTTTAACTCCAAGTGGAGGTTAGACCATTGACAAAATCCCTCCAACTGGCTCTGTATTGCGCATTTTTTTCAATGTCTGTAAATTTGCACCCCCTCTGTTTCAATTCTAGAAACTTGTCTCAAGGTGTTTCTTTTACTCTTGTTTGTTCCATTTCAGAGTTTTGTGATGTTGTTGGCAGGTGTCTTGATGGTGTGACCTATCCATTCCCAAGGTCGCTTTTGTATTTGTGTTTCAATAGGATCTTGTTTTGCAATCCACCATAAACTTTGCGTTACTAATTCTGTCTTGTCATCTGGCAACAGGACCGCAACCAATAATTGTTTTTATACTTAAATCTGAGTTTTTTCTTAAGAGAAAACTTAAAAAGTAAATGGATTACAAATTTAACTTTATTTTTACTTATATCTAACTTTGAACTTTAACTTTTCTAAGACAAGTACCAGGCCCAAGGATCATGAACAAAACTTAACTTTTTGGACTGAAGTATTTTTCCTTGTTCCTGTACTTGATGTTGAGGATTATTCTCGGTGAGTGAAGTCAGTGCGAGTCTGAATGTGACTTAAAACCAATTTAATGAGAACATTATAAATTGGTTGATTGAATGAGGTTTTACGTCCTTATACGTATTTCAGACATATCAAGACGTCACCAACTATAGGTGAAGTGGCAGATATTTTGACCTTTGCACACTTAGGGCAATGTGCAGGGAATGTTCTTTAATATGTTACACTTGCCTTGGCACAGAGCATCGGTTTTTAAGATCTATTTCAAAGGATCTCGTGACTTTTGTTTCTAAATGCTGAGTGTTTGGCAAAAAAACAGTCACTACCTTATTTCATGTCTTGGTCAGACTTGACTGGGGTTCCAACCCAGGACTCACCACATACAGAGTGAGCGCTATACCAACTGAGCTACCGTAGGGTTTTTTAATAAGAACATAACCTTTACAAAGACCATGTCGTGCATTGCTGACATGTAAATATAAATCACGTTGCACTACAAGATGTACATATAGGGCATACAATTTAAAATGGGTGATTGTATGTACTTGTTATGGGACCGTTGCATGATTGTGTGAATCCATTTAATGAAGATGCCACAGATAGTGATATTGATGAATGAAAAGAAATTGCTAGATGTGACCGATATATTGAATATTCTAGAGATTATCGTGACTTTCAGGAAAGTTTATGCCTTGCCGATAACAGTAAGTAGTGATATGACGATGAAATCTTCCCCTGTTGCCTGCTCCCTGCGCCAATCCAAAATGGCGGCGAGGTCACGAAGACGTGAGAGGCACCTGTCATATTGATGGATGAGGGGCGCACCTGTCATATTGATGGATGGGGGCACGCACCTGTCATGGTGATGGATGGGGCGCACCTGTCGTGATGTGGGGTGTATTATATACATACATTTGTAAACCATAATCTATTATTAAAAACCATGGAAGGGGAAAGAACAGCCTCGTTTTCTGCTGAAACGCATTCAAATGTGGAGAACTGGTATGGAAGTTTTCGTTTTCGTATACAGACACTGAATTTCTCCATGATTTTGATATTAATTGCTTTATTGACTATGACATTAGCTTTGTTTTCGATCATTCTTTTTGAGATGCCATTTACTGGAGAGAACAGAAATTCTTCGGATTGTAGCGTAATAGCAAATAATCCATTTAAGCCAGACACTAATGATGAAGCTTATAATTTTACAGGATGTAATTATGTTCGATCATTTCCACTTCCGGCGAACTTTCGAATTAGTGTGTGTATATGTTACGGAACAGTTCAGATTGATTCGAGACAGTTCTTAGGTGAAACATCGACCACGAATGGAATTCATCTCAGTTTCAGTCAATGGGATTACATATTTAGTTGCAATTTAAATTCTTAAAACATGATGTTGGATGATTAGAGCTATAACTTCGATGATGATATGATCTTGCACGCTTGCTGAGAGATGTGTCTCAGTTACAATGTGTAGCTCGTCAAGCTATATATATTTAAAAAAAGACAAGTTTCGCGAGTATCTATGGGATATCTGTCTCATTCAAACATTTAGCAATTTTTTTTTTTGCAAAGAAGACAATTGAGAGAGATTTGAAAATATTTCACTCATATCTGCATAACTAGTTTGAAAATAACGTATTTATTAAAGATAAATACTCTGTTAAATATTCTTTTGTGTGGCGGTATTCATTTTAAATTCGCCCATGACCTAATTCCATTGCACTCACGAGCCAGTCGTTAAAATAATATGAATGGAAATTTATACGTCGAATATACTGTTTTATCATTTAATCACCTCGTGATTTGTAACTGGCGATGTCACTGTTGATTTGTTACTGGCGATGTCTCTGTGGCGATGCCACTGCTGATTTGTTACTGGCGATGTCTCTGTGGCGATGCCACTGCTGATTTGTTACTGGCGATGTCACTGTTGATTTGTTACTGGCGATGTCACTGTTGATTTGTTACTGGCGATATCACTGTTGATTTCACTTATTTTCTGTATATTGCTTAAACTATCTGTGCGGGTTTTGTGATTTGCAACTGAAAAACATGTTGACAATAGCACATAAGTGTACAATAACCAAAGTCGGGAATTATCGATAGATGCAGGTTTCATAACTATCCTCGATATCGTAAGTAGCATATTGTTTATTGCACCTTCCTATACTTAGATTACGCTTCTATTCGTTACGCATATTTTTTACGAGATACAGATCGGTATATAGTAATTTAAAGTCGTCCCACGCGTATTTACAGATACTTGATTGAAAACATGTCCACCCATTCATTTTCTCACGTATTACATTTTATGTTCGATTAATTGCATATATATATACACAAACTATTAACCATCTATACGAATTAATACAATACACATAAAATGACATCATATACGCTGTTCGGTATACTTATGATAAAAGTCATGTCCCTATTCATCTTTAAAAAATATGTCGTTCATTGACAGATTAATTGCAGTGAAAAACATATATAATATGTATATTATATTATGTATATATTATATATATATAATATATGAAAATGAATTCTACTTCACTACTCAAGGTAAGAAGTTTTATTTAGAATTGATATAGTTAAACGTTTTCGCAATTTGGGATAGTTATCGAAAGTGTTATTACTACGAATTAACGTTCTGTGTTTCATTTTAAATCGCTACACGATCAAACTAATTGAGATCTATTTGTAAGATTTGAATAGATATCGATAGTAGACGATTAATTTAAAAAAAAACGAAAACTCGCTAAGTATACATCAAATATAAAATAATAGTTATTTCTATATTTTATTTCAGTATTTCGTTGTATTCACACTGAAAATGACAATATAGTCTAATCAGGAGACACGTGAACCTCAGCAGATAAAAAGATGACATACTTCGAAATGACGATCATGTGACACTTAGTTTGATATTTATTTTACTATTTTATTTGTTTATTTATTTATAAATAATATTCATGAAAAATCGTCCTTTTCAGTTTGGTTAATTGATATCGATTTCTCTCCCCTTGATCAAAGTAGAGTGCTATTTATTTATTCTAGAGTGTGAACGTGTTAGCTCAGTCGGTTAGACACTTTCCTTTCGAGGTCAGGGTCGCGCGTTCGAACCCCCACCCCCCATTTTTTTCACATTTGCAAATCATTTTTTTACATTTTCAAAACTTGTATTTACACTTGGAAAATTGTTTTTACATTTCTAAAATACAAATTTTTTCATATACTTTCAATAGAGATAGAATTGCATTTTTATCACTTGTAAAACTCGGTTTTACATTGGCAAATCACGTTTTTACATTTACAAAACTTGTATTCACACTTTAAAAAATCGTTTTTTACACTTAGAAAACAATATATATTGAATAAAGACTGTGTGAGGTAAATCTGTGGGGATCGAACCCACATAACTGATTTCTCAGTCATACACCTGTAGATTTTTTCACCCCACACCCAAATCTTTATTTCAATAAATCACATAATACTATAACAATCACTTAAATATTTACAATAATGAAACCTAACATCGATTGCTCAGACATGACGATCTGTCTCGGGTATGTACGCCACGTCCTTAACGTGAGTACCATCTACCACCCAGACAGAAGTTCCGGTTGCGATCTAAATTGACGTACACTCCTTTCCTTCTGAATGGGGACTTAAGATGTTATGCTTTCCGCGATAGTTATATAAATACAGGGTTATATTTACATGTTTTTTTCCTAATATTATCTTAGACAAAAGTAGTATTATCACTGTAGCGTCTAGCTTGTTTTATGACATTTCTAATCGACGGGGCAATGTGGCCCAAATAATCCCATTGACGTACACTGAGTAGCGTTCCTTTATCACTCAATTTTCCACTGTTGATTTGTCGTAGTTCTAAATAAACGTCATTCTGACATTTGAATATAACGATTCCATACTCTTCCGGAATAGGAAAGGTGCGCACATACTTGCAATGCGTGTTGTTTTTAAGAGCTAAAGGCGTTAATGTATTTGCGTAGATGTTTGGAGTACAATTCTTAACAATCACTTCTTTACAATCCGTTCCGATGTATTCACCTTCTCTAAAAGTACTAACGACAAATCCCAGTGTGGTGGATAATATAGATAATAATACAATTGCACCTAAACTCTTGACGGCAATCATGTGTTTTCCAAACCGCAAGTCCCAAGAACGTAAACTTTGTAGACTGTTGTCCAGCATGTTGTCTGTAGTTTCGTGACTGATCTCCATGACGTCCTTTTATGTAAATGAACTAAAATGACGCGGTTACACTTTTATATGCACTATTTCAATAAAGTCATCAATGGTTTCAGAATCCATGGTAACATCACCTGGTGTTTGACGAAAAGATTGATTTTAACTTGCTGTTTAACATCCCGATCTATAATGCTTTCTATGTCTTTTTTATATGAATACAATTTATCGATATAATATCTGCTTAACGGAAGTGTACCCTTGCACGTTATAGACGACTTCACAAAACACTTTTAACTGTTTATCGGTCATGGTGTGTAATAACGCTCGCCTCTGTTTGGGAGTCGATGTCAGTAACAATTGTAAAAATGGCGTGTGCATGCGAATACTTTGATCCATGTTCCAAGACTGATGTGATTGACTTGAAAGTTGAAACGTACGTATTTATAAACAATCGAAGCGCTCTCTTACATAATGATAAACGTATTGATCTGACGTTTGTTTATACATCAACATTTTAACAATATCTCGCATTGGATTATATTTACATTTCATGAGCAAATAAAACAACACGTGGTAACCGCATGTATTGGTATAACGTTTTTGGACTGCTACGTCATTGTACAGAAACGATGTGACGTTATCTTTTAAAAACCGAGAGAAACGAACATCATAGTGATCAGGAGAATAGCCCAAACTATCATTAAATTCTGCCAATGTTTCGTTTCTAAACCAAAACACCACCCAATGCCTTCCGGGAAGATGAGAAGGATCCGTAGTAGAAATGTAAGCGCTAGGATATGTAGTGACTCTTAACGGTAAAGTATCGGGTGAAAACACGCCCTTGACATACGAGCTTAAACATTTACTCTCTCTTATGACGCAATTCAACTGTTCTGTATTCATACTTGTTTATATTTAACGTCTCTGGTCTGATCGATCTCAATAAATGCTAGAAACTCGGCATACGCTATACAATTTAACGTTTCCGTTGATAATCAACACAAGGGGCGATGACTCTTCTACGTTTGAATTTAGATCGCTCCTCTCTGTGCACACCGTAGTCTTCTTGTTTTAACAACCACTTTTTTATTTTCTGTCGTCCCAAAACGAACTTGCCTTCTTTTCTGACCGATCTGTATAATTTATCTACACCCGAGTAGAATGCAGGATGTTCGGGGTCGTAATAGATGCTAGTTAAATAATCTTCGTACTTCATAGTTTTAACCACTTGATTTTGTCAACAGTCGGTTTCCTTGTTCTTGTTATCGGTTTCCGTTTTGTCTTCACGGGTATGCCGGGGGGCAGTGGTAGTCCTGATCCGATCTGTCTTTTGGAGGCTGTCAGCAAACTTAACGGAGCGTTAGTATCAAATACTAACTTGGTAAATTCCTTCAGTCCCACAGGTTTAAAATCTTTATAATCTTTGACACTGACATTTACAAGATCGACGATGTTGGATCCCGGTATAATGTTTTCACCCACGGATATTTAACCACGTTCGTTCCACTTTAAATGTTTTCGTAAATGATTCAGTAAAGCCCTGGCTTTATTCCTCACATTAATCGGTACAGCTAATACTATTTCTTCAATGTTCGGACTATCTACAGATAAAGTTTTCACGTCTGACTCAGATTCTGGAATGATGACTTCGAGTTGTACGCTCACTTTTTTCACCTCGCTCTGGCGGTTCTAGAAACATCTGGTCTTTGTTTTGCAATAATCGAAATAACCACGTGGTCTTACCACTGCAGGTGGCTCCAGACACGGAAATAGACGTGCAACTCGGGAAAGGATATGTGATGGAATGAGATGAAATCAATTGGTTTTTTTTTGTATTTATATCGTCGCTAGCGAAACTTGCCAAATCACTCTCAAAGTCGACTGACTGGATGTTTATTTGACATCGCAGCCGAGAAGACCGAGTAGTTTGGCAGTTTCCATTTTATTTTCTACTGCCTTTTTTTTAAAAAACAAATGCTGTCCAATATTCCAAACGGGTTACATTCCACACAGCACAAGGCTCCCAACTGATTCTGGTGGGATTCGTCCATCACACATGTAACAGTTTGGTTCAGTTCAGGTACGAAATGGTCATGACATCTTTAAGCTTTAGCCACTCGCTATACTTCATTGCTAGTCCTTTTCGAGTTGGTATTGATCGCTCCTGTGGCATCCAGAACTGTCTAACGTCCACCGTTGGATATTTCGAACTAATGGTGACATACACTCCTCCTCCCAAGTGTAATGTCTCGTCTTGTTTATTCGTGATGCTCTTGTCAATATCGAGTTTCAACCATCTTTTTAAATTCAGCTTGATGGTGTCGGCGATTATGGCCGTACTTGGATTTTTATCACCATTTCGCCTGGCGTTGCTGACGTCTTTGACGAATTTTTGAAAGCAGGCACGGGCTTCATATTCGACCACTTGGTATATTTTAGTTACTTGCATGCCATGGTCCAGGTACCATTTTAGTAATGGTGTAGCTATTAACATTTGTTTTGCTTTCATCCCTCCCACCAGGAGTCGTCTCGGTGCTTTAGACAGCTCGAATTTTTCGACGTGATCTTGCATGTGTTGACCTATAGCTTCGAAAGGTACGTCAGTCGTACAAAACAAGGGCGACATTTCGTGGAAGTAGGCATATGGCGTCATTGTCGAATGATTGAAATATGTAGGCCATTCATCCGGAACTTCGATATCTACTTCTACGGCACCGAAAAGTAGGTCATCCTTTACACCTTTCAAAATATGTTCTTCGGTAATCTTTCCACGGTTTTTTGGAAAAATCCTGGTCTCGATTTATTCATGAAGTCGTAAATTCTAGGATGAAAAGGGCAATATTATATTCTTTAAACTGACATTCCCACGACTGTGTATCCTTTTTGTGTCAAATATTGGGTGGTTTTTTCGGTCTTATCGAATTTAGCCTTTCTTTTTGCCCATCATTCGTTATTCTTAATATCACGAGTAAGTGGGCATTCGTGCCAGTGTCAGTAGCAGCCATGAAATTGGTATATGGTATTAGCTTCAACATCCCAACCGTCCACGGGAAATTTGCGGACTCTCTTCTCCTCGCCAGAGTTTAGTTTATGTTTGATAACGGCTTGGCCAGTGATGTTCAACCAGTCCATCCAGAAGTAGGCAGCCATGAATTTATCTCTGACCTCGGGTCTAAAGTCATTCTCGGCTCGTCTACTAATTAATGGTCCAACAGGCATATTTTGATCGATGGCCCAGAGATAGAGAGAATTGGCATCGAAACCCACGATTTTTTGACAAGGTGTTATCCCCCTGATGCGTGTTTTTCCTGCCACGCATCTTCTGTGAAAAATAACAGAGGCTCCACCGACGATATTCTGTTTGAAGGTGTGGTATAGGTCCTCGTTGAATCGATCGAACAAGGCAAAATTGGCCCCGGTCTGGCAATGCCCGGTACGGAAATGGCTGTTTTAAGTACGTCAATCCCTCTCTCGAAATAAAATTTCTGGAAATGTTCCATGGCAGTGACAAAGGGACCAACATCCAAATTGTTGTACCACACCAAGAAGTCGCAAAAACAGCCACACCAAGAAGTCACAAAAACAGCTCATGTCTTGTTCTTTCCACACTTGTTGGCAAAAGGTATATTCTTCCGTCGAAATATTGGTGTTCTTAAAGGAGCTATACAATGCGCTGTGGGGAGGTAACTCTGTTTTGTCTAGTTTACTGACGTCATAGAACCATTCGTAGGGGAAGAATCCTTTTTGTTCTTGCACTCCGTAGGCTTTCAAAAATTTGGCATAAGACGTTCCGGGAGCTAGAAATTGCATAATGTCGAGAAATTTCAGGTCCGGTGTCGAAATACAAGAATAACTGTTGTTCTTCTTGACGACGAAATTGTGCTGTTCGGTATCGTGCATGTTTAAATGACGTGTCACGACTTGTTTAATGAGATTCAAGTCGTATCTGGCCGAGTTGAACCCCAATACAGGCACTTGATTCATGTATCCCTTCATCTGTCCGTATAGATTCTGGACCGCTCGTTGGGTTGCTCCTGGCCAAAATCGTCATTGTCGCTTTCGTCCTTGCTATCTTTATCAACATCGGTGTTGTCATTAAGTTCCTCGTCGTCATCACCTTCTGCTAGCATATCGCCGATAGTGCTGTTGGATTGTTTTTGTAATTCATTTAAAACCCATCCCCACTTGTCCTCTGCCAATTCTCGGACGGCGGTACCAATATCTTCCATGCATTTCAGCATATCCTTTACCAAATCATCTATGTTGTCGTTCACAATGCAGTGCGATTCTTTGTGACCCGGAAAGTTACTACAAATACTCACACTGATTGGAACGTGTTTCTGGGTCCATTGTAGTTTGTCGGTTGTATTCTCCGATATCTTTTGGAACATGGCTTCAAAGTCGTATACAATGAACCATGGAAACGTTCTTTCATCGGTTGGCACGATAATGTTGTATGCCTCCAACTTTTCGAAAATGGTTTCTCTTGACATGAAAAACCCACCGGGAAATATGTATTTGGTTTCATTGGAACAGGTACGATGGTGAACGTGTAGGTGTCCAATCATATTAAAATGTCGCTCGCAGGTCTTACATTGGAATTTCTTGGCGTATCCCGCGAAATCTTTGATGTACGAGAGGTGATGTTCGTACATGTTGACGTACATAGTTTCATCGTATCGTGCCCTATACATATAGGTGGAGTGTGTCGCACCATTTTCCTCTAGCCGGTATCCTTCCAGGTTGATTTTAAAGAATTCTTCGAATTTCTGGAAGTCCGTATACGCAACACCCTGGAATGTACTGACGTCATCATTGGTCGACTGCCGATATAATGTTTTCGTCACCACCTCTAAACTCTTGACGTCATGACCACGGTGCAGAGCCAGACAACGGAAAGCGCACAGATTATCGTCATAAGCTTGACCCGTTTTTTGGTTTTTCGTTGGTGGTACGATGGCATGATGATTGATGAGGTAGTCGGGTAATTGGGTACTGTAGGTCCTGAAAATCACGTTGGTAACTAAAATGGGTATCCATTAAGTATTCGGACATTGGCATAAAAGTGGCATAAAAGTTCCGTTAAAACGTCTAAACCGTGCAGACGGAGATGTAATTTTCGCAAGTCTCTGCGTTTAGATATGTAAATGGGACTCTCTAACACCATGCTGTTGGTATAGGGTGTGAAGTTACGATACTGGTTAGTCTCCAGATTTTGTAAAATGACGCCGAAGGCGAGGTTCAGTCGAAAGACGTGTTGCTCTCGTTCGTAAACTTCCAATGCGAACCGGTTTAATTGGAAAACACTCACATGGTTATCTACTGGAAAGTTATATGTCGACACAATGGGTCCGGGCTCGTCGCCTGCTAAAATGATAGGTTTGTTAGTTTCGTAAACGTCCCGGAGATCCGTATCTACAGTACCATCTTCCTGTTCCCAGGGTGGTCGATTCTCTCCCCATGGCACGTTTTGCAAAGCTCCGCCTACTTGATAGTGTTGACGCATGCCATGACTCCACAAATTGTGACGATTATCGAACATCTCGATGCAACGACGACACCGGAATTGATTCGGTAGTCCCCTGCTTCTTGGGTTTCGGTTACAAACCCTACACGAATAGCTTACGCCAGAGTGTTTGGTTTTGACGTGCCGTTTAAGATCTTTTTTGTTTTTGTAGGTCTTCGGACACTGGTCACACTGGAATTCCTGAAATAAATAAAACTTTAAATTATTAAACAGTAAAAAAGTAAAATATAAGACACTGATATGATGATTCGGTATTGATGAAAAAAAATGCAAACGAATATCATACCTTTAGAGGTTGTTCTCTGGCTTCACGATGACACTCTTCGTGGTCCAACAAGTCCGGTAAATCCGTAAAACTGACTCCGCAATAATCACAATTCATAATGTTACTCGCCATCCTTAACGGACTAAGATGTAAACACTTTTACTGAATAAATGTTGTTTTAGTTTAGTTTAACGTCTACATGTAGGCGTTTGCCCAATGTGTAGACTTTGCTTTAAATAGTGTTGTCAGGAGTGGTGTCCGGAGGTCGGGTTCAGGGTCTGGAGATGACCGTTGTCCGGTGGATAGTACCCGCAGTAACACCCACTGCATCACACCCCAGTAAGTCTATCGCCAACCCGGAGGCATGTAGTTGAATCCTGGTTCTCCGGGCGGGAGCGGTCTATTACGTCGTTGCAGTCGTTGTAACTCCTGCGCCGCCATGTTTACTAGTTGATTCATTGGTGCAGCCATAGGTACAGGAGCACTCTGTACATATGGCTGCTGGTGCTGCTGGTGCGGTGTAGGTTTCGGTAGTGGTAATGGCAGCATCCCGACTTTTTGCTTCTTTGGGACAGGATCCCCTGGTGGCGAAGCTGCCGGCTGGGTTTTCCGGGCTGGCACTGGAGCTGGCTGGTTGGTCCTGGCTGGCTCTGGTGCTGGCTGGCTGGTCCTGGCTGGCTGGGGAGCTGGCTGGCTGGTCCTGGCTGGCTCCTTAGTCGCCTTCCTCCTCCTGCTCCAGCGAGTTCGGTTTCGCCGGAGCGTGGAAGGCGACTTGTGCTTCTTCTTACTCTCAACAACGGCGTTTGTAGGGCCATCCTTCTTATCTGGTTGTTGGCTGGTGGGACTGGAGGTGTCCGTGTCCTTCCTGGCCTCCTGTTTTACCCACACCAAGGTGCAGGTAAAACGCTCCTTATTCTCCTTCATAGAGAAGGAGACAGGTAGTCCTTTTAGCACAGTGTCTAAAAGGACGGAAAACGCTGGTGGCAAACTGGTAGAGTCCATGTTGGCTATCCAAGTGCTTTAACAACTCTGAATATTATGACTCAGAAGTCATGGTTTTATATAGCGAGAGCACGGACGTCATAGAAGACAACTCGTCATTTATCATACATATCATCCATCAAAAGGACTGACGAGTGTACAAAAACGACATGATCCATCAATCACCGGGATTACCAGGTGTTCATTCTCCTCTGACGTTATGACCACTTCTATCATCCATCATATGGCCCATATCACTTTGAATATTATTTTTATTCATTGAGGATGTTGTAACATTGGTATCGATTTAATTTCTCCAATAAAACATTTTAACAAATGTAGTTTTCGTTATACATCGAACCACGACCGGTTACATTGCTCCAAAATAAATTTCTTAGGTTTAGCAACCGATTTGCATGTAGACGACACAAATAGCATTCTAATAATAGTGCATATGTACAAATAGGCCGATTTGGTTATGGGCCGAAATTGTCATGGGCGTTTTATGGGTCGAAATGTTCACGAGTCGTTGTAGTTTAAACTCATTCGGTAGGAAACCTGGATAAATTAATAAAATGTTAAAAACGAAGTCCAAATTTTGCTATCACAAATCATTAAAGAAATCCATGAAATTGTTAAAATACACAAAAGTATATTAAACTTGACCACAGAATCTAAAGATAACCGTCACCATATGTTATCTAATCACAGGAACTTGTAATTAATGTTTAAACTATACTATCCAGACTTTCTATACTATCCAGCACTAAGAAAGGGTCACGGTATTTACCGACCTCCTCCGACCCCTTGTACACGCCACTACGAGCCCGTTATTTCTCACGATTTACAGGGGTTACAAGGTCAATATTTGGTCAGAATGTGTAAAATATGATATATTTTCATTCCACAAACTTATTTTTTATGAAAATTGCTGCTATAGATGAATTAATGGGCAATTACGTAATTGCGCACATACCGCAGCAATACACATCACTTACACTCCTGTGGTATTTACTACGAGCCCATTATATCTCTCAATCTACAAGACTTATGAACTTAATTTTTGGTCAGAATGTGTAAAATATGTTATATTTCCAATATGTAAACGTGTTTTATAGGTATTTAATAAAAATATGGATTTATAGCGAATTTCATTTTTGCAATTCACGATCTCTTGACTACGAGCCAGTCAGTTGTCTGTGGTATTTACTACGAGCCCGTTATATCTCTCGATCTACATGACTTATGCAATTGATATTTGGTCATAATGTGTAAAATATATTATATTTTCAATATGTTAACGTGTTTTATATGTATTTAATAAAAATATGGATTTATAGCGAATTTCATTTTTGTAATTCACGATCTCTTGACTACGAGCCCGTAATGGCTTCTCAGTTTTTTATGGTATTTACTACGAGCCCGTTATATCTCTCGATCTACAGGACTTATGAAATTAATGTTTGGTCAGAATGTGTAAAATATGTTATATTTTCAATATGTTAACGTGTTTTATATGTATTTAATAAAAATATGGATTTATGGCGAATTTCATTTTTGTAATTCACGATCTCTTGACTACGAGCCAGTCAGTTGTTTATGGTATTTACTACGAGCCCGTTATATCTCTCGATCTACATGACTTATGCAATTGATATTTGGTCATAATGTGTAAAATATGTTATATTTTCAATATGTTAACGTGTTTTATATGTATTTAATAAAAATATGGATTTATAGCGAATTTCATTTTTGTAATTCACGATCTCTTGACTACGAGCCCGTAATGGCTTCTCAGTTTTTTATGGTATTTACTACGAGCCCGTTATATCTCTCGATCTACAGGACTTATGAAATTAATGTTTGGTCAGAATGTGTAAAATATGTTATATTTTCAATATGTTAACGTGTTTTATATGTATTTAATAAAAATATGGATTTATGGCGAATTTCATTTTTGTAATTCACGATCTCTTGACTACGAGCCCGTAATGGCTTCTCAGTTGTTTATGGTATTTACTACGAGCCCGTTATATCTCTCGATCTACAGGACTTATGAAATTAATGTTTGGTCAGAATGTGTAAAATATGCTATATTTTCAATATGTTAACGTGTTTTTATGTATTTAATAAAAATATGGATTTATAGCAAATTTCATTTTTGCCATTCACGATCTCTTGACTACGAGCCCGTAATGGCTTCTCAGTTGTTTATGGTATTTACTACGAGCCCTTTATATCTCTCGATCTACAGGGGTTACAATGTCAATATTTGGTCAGAATGTGTAAAATATGATATTTTTTATTTAACACACTGATTTTTTATTAACATTACTGTTATAGACGAATTAATGTGCAATTGCGCACATACCGCACCAATACACATTACTTACACTCCTGTGGTATTTACTACGAGCCCGTTATATCTTTCAATCTACAGGACATATGTACTTAATATTTCGCCAAAATGTATAAAATATGTTATATTTTCAATATGTAAACGCATGTTATAGGTATTTAACAAAAATATGGAATTATGAGCAATTACGGACATGCCGCGCCAATACACATCACTTACACTCCTGTGGTATTTACTACGAGCCCGTTATATCTCTCGATCTATAAGACTGATGAAGTTAATTTTTGGTCAGAATGTTAACGTGTTTGATATGTATTTAATCAAAATATTGACTTATAGCGAATTTCATTTTTGTCATTCACGATCTCTTGACTACGAGCTTGTAATAGCTTGATATTTTCTACGAGCCCGTTATATCTTTCAATCTACAGGACACATGTACTTAATATTTCGCCAAAATGTGTAAAATATGTTATATTTTCAATATGTAAACGCATGTTATAGGTATTTAACAAAAATATGGAATTATGAGCAATTACGGACATGCCGCGCCAATACACATCACTTACACTCCTGTGGTATTTACTACGAGCCCGTTATATCTCACTAAAATCATATAAATTGGACTACTACAAATATTTCTAAGCAATACATCATCTGCAGAGAGCTATGTTGGCGGCCATCTAGAAAAATGGCCGCCATCTTGGATTTTCAAATGGCCAATCGGGTAGATTTGATCAGTAGCCCTTGGAGATCAATTGTGCCAAATTTGATGCTTGTATCATCATTTGCACGATTCGTCTCAGAAATGGCTTTTATCTGCTCCACTACTTTGGAAAATAACCAGAAAAAAATATATAATTTCTTATTCACCTCGCACGCCTAATCCTGTGAAATTCATGTGATTTTTTTTAGGAAAACTAGTGGTGTGTTCCTTGAAATTTAGAAAAAAAGCGCTCGTTTTCCAAATAGCATAATAGTTTTTGGTGGCAAAGTGATCTAAGGTTCGACTCCCGCTCGGACAGATCCTATACATCTTCCGAGACAGTATGTCGGTTCTTGCCGCAGATGGTGATGTTCTCCATGTAATCATATGCATGTTCCCTCCACTATCCCGAAAAAGATATGTCAAAACTCCACTCCTATAACGGATAATCTGAGGTTATAAACATTCAACAAATATCCTTAGATCGCTATGAAAAAGTGTTTTTTTTTTATGGCTTTCATTGATGACTTCAAAAATAATCGGAAACGGGTGACCATAATATGTATAATAATTAAAATTAAAATTCATTTTATTCAGATTATAACTCTTCTTTGAAAAGTAATTTAGTTAAAAACAAATCATTACCCACCCACGTACGCACGCTCGCTCGACACACACACACACACACACACACACACGTAAACAAGCAAACAGTGACAAGACGCAAGTTTCACAACGATTCCTTCCTAAATTGGACATTTTCCCTCAATAGCTGGATGTGTACAGTAAATTTGTCAGATTTCATTTAAAATAAGGAAAATCTTAGCCAACGGCAAGTAACTGACAAACTCCCTGTCGATTCGAACCTAGAGGATCACTTTGGAAAACTCGGCCACTGAGGCCTCGACAAGCAGAGATGATTGAATGGGGTTTTACGTTCAGTCAAGAATCTATCACATTTATCGAGACAAAACCAGCTATAGGTAAAATGGCAGAATTATTTATCTTTGCAATGCGCTCTGTTTTTACTGGGGTGGTTCTTTAAAGTGCCGCGCATACCACACACGGAGCATCAGTTTTTAATGTCGCTTTCAATGGAATTTCCAAATAGCGAGTTTAATTACACGTGCCATTTTGAAAAAAAAAAACCACAAAAACGAGATGTCTTTTATATAGTACATAGGGGTAAGATAGTGCGTGTGTACGCATCATATCTAATACACAGACAAGTGTCAAGGACGCTTGGGATCAGATTATGGTGGACCTGTTGCGGGGGTGGTTAATTGAAAGTATCTTTATTGTCCGTGCAACCGTCTACTCGTCTTTGTCAGCAAGCTTTGAACAAAAGTTTGAAGAGCTAACACACGTTACTTTGTTGGAATACCGCAGGATCGGTGTGCACGTGCTTAGGTTTCAGATTATGATGGACAAGTTGCGGGGGTGGTTAATTGAAAACGTTATTGTGCGTTCAACCGTCTAATCGTCTTTGTCGGCAATCTTTGGAAAAAAAGTTTTAAAATGAGAGCTTGGAAGGGCTAGTCCATGCCACTGTGTGAAATTACTGTCAGTTACGCTTTGTTAATAAAGGTGATGAAACATACACGCCGGAAAACGTGCACTTTGGTAATTTTTTAATAGTGCAAAGATCTACCAGTTTTTATCAGATGCAATTTATTTAAATACACATTATTACGTTACTTACTCTCTCTCTCTCTCTCTTTATTAAAGTTTTTAATAATAAATATTTGTTTATTCATTTTTTACACATGAATAACCACAGTGTATGAACGGAACTGTACGCAAAAAGGTAGCTACTGTTCGGCGAAGCGAGAGACAATTAGGTCAACGAGTAAATTGTTTCTTATTTTCTTGTTGCGTAAATTGCAACTCGAAATCAAATACGGTAAATAAGCAGTTGTTCTCTATCTTCTTCTTGGGCGTATTTGTATGTTTTAGAATCTCAAAATAAATTAAATATTCCATTAAAACAGTCGTGAACACGTATTTGAGCAACGCTGGACCTATCTAAAATTTAGATTAATGCTCATTTAATCGAAAATATCCGAGAATTTTTAAATACATGATGAAAACAAACCTTTTTTCAATCAGTCTACATAGTTACAAAATCTACTTTGGCACAGAAACATTCAAAATATTGATTCAAACGACATAACTGACAAGATGCTACTGTACCGGTAGTTTATATTTTGTCTGTACCGGTAGTGAAGTTTTAGTAAAAGAAACACTGTACCGGTAGTTTTTATTGTGATACTTTAACTGCAGTCTTTCTGGGATACTGGGGAAATTTCACTTTTTCCAATCAGAGATTTTTAGTACTTTTATGCTTATTGTGCTACCATATGATTTTATCTAATTAGTTGTATAAGTATTATGATAATACAGCCACCACTTTCTTTTAAACATAACCCCTGTGGTAGCTTAGTTGGTAGAGTGCTCGCTTCGTAAGTGGGAGGTCGTTGCTTCGAACCCCGACCAGGTCTGACCCAAAAGTTGGAAGTGGGAAGCGACTGTTTTTTTGTTCGACAAACACTCGGCATTACGAAATGAAAGTCACGGTTCTTTCACTTATAGCTAGAGATTTCTTGATATAAGTGACATATTCATGACTGGGACGTAGAACACATTTACTCAACTCAACTCCTCTTAACTTGTGATATTGCTTTGGCCAAAAAAGATTGTCGTAAAATAAAATACTTTCATGCGTTTCTTTCCTTTTTCGTTGTCCTCCATGTGGACTAAGGTCTTTCATTTTTTCCATCTGCCTGCCATCCTAGTGTTGTCTTTCAGTCATTTGTTCCCTCTTTCGTTAGTATGTGTCCGAGTCAGTTTCACTTTCTTCTCCTGATCTCATAGCTTATGTTGTTAAGTCTAGCTGTTTTCAATATTTTTTTCACTATGTATTTTCTGTTGCCATCTTATTCTTAGTATCCTTCTGAGGCAATATGTTTGGAAGCCGTTGTAAGAGGTGTTCATCTTTCATCGTTCTTTTCAACGTTTTACTTTCATAAAACAATACTGGTCCTACTAAGGTCTTAAATAGGTGCATCTTTGTATTTTTTCCAATATTTTTGGTGTTCCAAATCCTTCTAAGTCTATTTCTTTGAATTTAATTCAAGCCCTATCCTTGATGCCTCTTCAGTCGTTTTCCTAGTCTTATCATTCAGGACTTAGAATTTGGAGGATAAAAGTGCTATATATTCCGAAAACCCAAGACCTAACAATAATGTTGTAAAGTCACTTCTTATTTCTCTTCTTACTCCATTTGTTGTTTTCTTTATCATCCAATTTAAACTAGTAGAAAGAAACCCTGACATTACACATCCCTGTTTTACACCACTTTTAATAGCGAACCACTCTGATGTTTCATTTTCTTCAATGACAGAACATTCGAATCACTCATACAGCCCTCTCATAGCATCAGTGATTTTGGTTGTAATCCCATAGCTCTTAGTTATCGTCCAAAGGCTCTTCCTGTGCAAAGAGTCGAATGCCTTTTCAAAGTCCACAAAGTATGTGTATATTGGAGTTCTGAATTCATTTGCTTGTTCCAGTATTTTTCTCAGGATGCTCTGTTGTTACTTTCCCTGGTCTAAATCCTGCATGTTCCTTCTCGAGTCTCTTGTCCAATCCTGTCTTAATGCTTGCAATAGCCATACAGCTAAATTCCTTGCTAATGACTGATAGTAAACACACTAGCAAATCTCACGCACATAGATTAATCGTCAGAGGGTTATAATGTTTTTCTCGTTGCGAATAGTAGCTAACGTTTAATTATATTTCTATATGATAGCTATTACCCCCTCAGTTCTTACACTATGGAAATAAAGTAATGAGTAATAAATTGGCAAAACATGCTACAGTATGAATGCAATTGCAAAATGTACTATAATTAAGGGGCTATTGGTCTTTAATATTGTCCATAGCATATTTTGCTTCAATAGAAAAGCATGATAATTTCCTACTATCAAACTGAAAATTCCATCTAACTCGCATGGATGACGTGGAAGATAACAGTAGCTACCGGTACAGAAACAATACAGATGTTGAAAACTACCGGTACAGTTCTAACTTTCGACGACGGAAGGAAAACTTGCTTTTTCAATGTAAATACGAGTTTGTAACATTCTGTACATGGTTTAGGGAATCTAAGAATATTTTCCTACATATATGTACTGATAATGGAACTTACAATGTGAAATAATACGTATTTTACATAATTTGACTAGAAGTGAGAAGCCCACGGCTCGGCGCTTGATGATGTTCATCATCATATTTATTATATAAGTTGACACTTTTCTGAGAGCATATGGCTACCACTAAAGCTTTATATAGTGAAGATGGATTAAATAAAAGGGATAAACTAAATCCATTAAATTTTAGCTAGAAAGATAGATAATCAACAACCTCGTGTCTCCCGATACACATTCCTCTCGCTTCGACGAACAGTAGCTACCTTTTTGCGTACAGTTCCGTTCATACACTGTGATAACAATTGGTAAAAAGTAATTAATACTCCCTAACATTACTACTCATGATTACATCCTTAAGATTCCGGTCCATCCAAATTAATTAAAGTTAATTAAATTAACACCATACGGGTAAATTTTCACGTAGAATATGCTATAGCCTGGTTAAATGAGTTTGAATTTGCTTCTGTTATCAATTAGTTACGTAAGTTGTGGATGAGGTGTGCCGATGGTCATTTATTAGTAACCGTGATGTGTTTATTACCTATGAATAAATATGTTATTTACACCTTCAAACTGATAAATAGTCAAAACTATCACTTTTTTGAAATTTAAAGATAAATAAATACAATAAGAAGCTGTAAAAAGAGTAATTTAAAGCTGAAACATAATATGTGTAGCAGGTTAGAGGTTATAAATAACAATCGTAATAAATAATAAATAAATAAATAAATAAATAAATAAGTTGAAAACTAACAATCATGACATTTTATTGCCGGTCATTATGTTTTAAAGTGCGTATTTATTTTCTCCTTTGATTTTTTGTCACATATACAAAAGGAATAAATAAATAAATAAATAAATAAATAAATAAATAAATAAATAAATAAATAATAAATCATATACTTATACCATTATTAAAAATTCCAGTTCAGATTATTCCACTTATGATCGGTCATGTTATAAAATAATATAATTCAAAAGTAGCACATATATAAACAAAGATGTTTACGTACAAAATCCGAAAATGAATTATTACACACACAAAATTCGAAATAAAAAATTTATGATAATTCCATAGTTTCATCAGTAAAGTCATGTAAAACTGTTTTACCTGGTTATTATTTTGCTGGTTCAGCATCGATTGAAGAAAAAATCTAATGTTGTATGTTAGAAAATGCTTTTTTGCAATCTGCATTTGTGGTACTTGACCCATGTTACGGGGGTCAGGCGTTGCAAACTTTGTGCGCTATTAAGACGGGATAAATTCAAGCAGAATTTCACAGAACTTAAATACCGAGAAGACATTCGTCACTGTTTTTCTAAAATGTAATACAACTTTATCATAGCAATGTAGTTTTTTAGAAAATGTAACGGGGGTGAAGTCCTTATATGCGACATAAAAATCCCTTCTCAAAATTGGTTTTTAAGACACAATTTAAAAATTCTGATCTTATGGTAAAGTTTTTCCCTGTTTACTTAGGCCATCAATGTAATCTGAAATAAGTTCCACACTAACGAAATATTTTTACGGAGGTTATGCAATTTTTTTTTCGACAAATGGAAAATAACTGGTTGAAAATTATCAATGATCACTGGTAGAAAATCTACTTGGTTCAAGACCCTATCTGATGTACAGCAATAAATCTGACAGAATTTGTAAAAATGTTACGTTTAAAAGCTAAAACATCAGCTCTGGAATTTTATTTATTGCTACATGTATGCTTAAACTTTGTAACCACGGGCACAAAATCCATGGCTTAAAAAGTACATTTGATTTGGGCCAAATTGAAAAAAAAAGAAACACTACGAGAATAAACTTGAAGCGTCTTTACTGCGATATTTAATTGAAGAAAGCGTTACGATTATTTTTGAATGACTGATATCTCTGGATTCATCAGTATTTGGTCAGAATACTTAAATCATTTCCTAATTTTTCAATATATATAGCAACAGAGCAACGGGATTGTAGTCAAAGATCGAGATCGTGAATGACAAAAAATTCGCTATAAATAATGGATCATTAAATACAAGTTTAAATATTCAAAATATGTCACATTTTACACGCTAAATTACTTTTATAAATCCTTTAAACGGACTCGTAATAAATACCGTTAAGTTCATATAGACGCCATTAAGCGGGCTCGTAGTCAAGAGATCGTGAATGACAAAAATGAAATTCGCTATAAATCCATATTTTTATTAAATACATATAAAACACGTTTACATATTGAAAATATAGCATATTTTACACATTCTGACCAAATATTAATTTCATAAGTCCTGTAGATCGAGAGATATAACGGGCTCGTAGTAAATACCATAAACAACTGAGAAGCCATTACGGGCTCGTAGTCAAGAGATCGTGAATTACAAAAATGAAATTCGCTATAAATCCATATTTTTATTAAATACATATAAAACACGTTAACATATTGAAAATATAACATATTTTACACATTCTGACCAAATATCAATTGCATAAGTCATGTAGATCGAGAGATATAACGGGCTCGTAGTAAATACCACAGACAACTGACTGGCTCGTAGTCAAGAGATCGTGAATTGCAAAAATGAAATTCGCTATAAATCCATATTTTTATTAAATACCTATAAAACACGTTTACATATTGGAAATATAACATATTTTACACATTCTGACCAAAAATTAAGTTCATAAGTCTTGTAGATTGAGAGATATAATGGGCTCGTAGTAAATACCACAGGAGTGTAAGTGATGTGTATTGCTGCGGTATGTGCGCAATTACGTAATTGCTCATTAATTCATCTATAGCAGCAATTTTCATAAAAAATAAGTTTGTGGAATGAAAATATATCATATTTTACACATTCTGACCAAATATTGACCTTGTAACCCCTATAAATCGCGAGAAATAACGGGCTCGTAGTGGCGTGTACAAGGGGTCGGAGGAGGTCGGTAAATACCGCGACCGCTAAGAAAAATAACAAGGACAGACACTCGACCTACCCCCCACCCGCTTCAGACGAGTTTTTAATGTAGTTTGGCCTCCCTCCCCAACTAAACCTGGTTTTCCTCAACTCGGAACATATTTTTCTTTCGTTTCGTAACCAAAAATATTTCCATCAACTGCTTTAATCGACGATATTTGAGCCAAACTGCCGTACGAGGCGAGCATGGCAATCTACCTTGGACACTTGACCCGGAAGTGATTTCGGAAGTTCTCGGATGTTTACCATCAGTGATCGCATGAACATTCGAGACTTCTCTATCAGAGACGTTACTCATGGCAATTTTGAAAACGTCTCGCGGCAATTTTGAAAACGAAAGTATCAAGAAACAAACTATGGATAAAGTACGAAATCAGACCATTTTTGAGTGTCAAGGTAAGGGATTTATTGTTTGTTTGTGTTTTATGAAATAATTTCTTGCATTTGAAAAGTTTTGCTCAATTTAATCTAATGTCAAAGAATCACTTCCGGGTCAAGTGTCCAACGTAGATTGCCATGCTCGCCTCGTACGGCAGTTTGGCTCAAATATCGTCAATTAAAGCAGTTGATGGAAATATTTTTGGTCACGAAATGAAAGAAAAATATGTTCTGAGTTGAGGAAAACCAGGTTTAGTTGTGGAGGGAGGCCAAACTACATTAAAAACTCGTCTGAAGCTAGCGGGGGGTAGGTCGAGTGTCTGTCCTTGTTATTTTTCTTAGTGCTGGATAGTATAGAAAGTCTGGATAGTATAGTTTAAACATTAATTACAAGTTCCTGTGATCTAATCAACCATTTTTCTGTTACAATTTTCACGGACTCATTCATAAGGTGACGTGTCCATATATTAATGTGTCAATTAGCAAAGTAAATCAACACTTTTCTACGATAATATTCTAATTCTTTGAGATTATTTGAAGTAACTATAGAGAGAATGATCAATGGAGGGCATTTGTCTGGACGTTTGCCGGAAGTGGGTCGAATCTAGGCGTGGTTAAATCAGGAACGTTTCGTACGGTAACATTTTGGCCCAACAAACGTGTACTCTTCTGCATTTTCTTTTGAGTGTTCAGTATGATGTTAAATTATTAGTAAAGGATTTTTTATTAGAATACAAAAGTACAGTTAAATTTAAAGGCAGCCCTATCTATATACAGAACAACTGCTGACGTGTCAAGCACTGCACATGATGGTTCTGTGGCCAGCAACGCAATAACAGGGTTAGTACAGAAAACTTGTGACAAAATTCCCTGACTTTTCCAGATAGTTTATAAATTTCCATGACTATTGTAGCTTACATGTATATAAATATAATATATAGTAAAAGGATAATTACTGTACTGATTATATTCCAAACTTAACCTGTTTTGTATGTATGGCCATATACAAATACCAAAAAATAAATAAATAACTCATAAAATACCTCAAACTATTTTATTTCTTTTACTTGACATTAAATGTTCACATTTTCTTTAATAACTCCACCTCTTGTTGCAACTTATCATTTATCTCCTTAAGCTGACCCTCTTTCTCCTTTACAGACCTCTTAAAACTGTTACCTTGTGTAACAAACATTATCTTGCCTGTCTGTTCAGCCTTTACATACAAGTCATCAGCTGCTTTTGTTAACCCATTTATATCAGACTCAAGCCTTCTCTTTTTGATTTTTATTTCATCTATCACATCAATTTGCGCTTTTCTCTTATTTCTTTCAACTTCACTCTTTCTTTTCTGTCTTTCTTTCTCTAAATATACCTCATATTTCTGTCTAGCCATTTTACATGAAAGTAACAAATCCTTGGTCAATAACACATTCTTTATCCCACCAACATATTTGACATGATCTATAATTACTCTCTGAGCAATCAATGAATGAGCCTTCAAATTTTCTACCTCAACCTCCTTATTGATACTAAAACCTCTCTCCACAGATGCTTGACCATGAGACATAACCAGAAATAACTTTATAAAGTTAAAAAGAGGTACATAATCATCCACTTTAGTGACAATCATTGTGTCATAATACAAACTGTCTAATGAATCTTCACTCTTTCTGAAGTTAGTAAACTTCTCATCTTTAATTTTATCAATGAACACTACAAAACTCCTGTACAATGCATCACACTCACTTTCACCAACTTTCTTAGCATTCATCATTAATGATAATACCTTCTTGAAAAGTGTCTTACATTCCTCTTTCTCATTTGCCATCCTAACTGGATTTAAGCAACTCAGTTTTCTGACAAGAGAATAAATAACAGGTGATTTAAGCAATAGTTTCTTGACAGTTGCAATCAGAAAGTCTCTACAAGATAATCGAAATTCTAAAATTTGTTTTTCACTTACACCCAGCCCCTTTTTCTTTAATATATTATCACATGCAAAACCAACATCAATTTTACTGACATGCACATACATCTCTTTATCCTCTTTAGAATCAATTTTTATTTTTACCAGTTGCTCATCACTCATGTTACTTATCGTTTCACTGTTCATAAATCTAATCAATAAGCTCCTAATTAAGCTACACAAATCATCTCCTATAAAGGGCAACATTGGTCTGTCTGTCTGATATAATGCAAGAAATGGCCTCAACTGCAGTGCAACACTCATGAAAAAATTGAGCTTGGCAGTAAATAACTTGTCTTTCATACATGAAGAAATTACTTCATAAGATTTGTTACCTGGATTTGGTTTTTTTTTTTCATTTACAGATTTTACATATTTGTCTATGTTGTTAAAAAGTTCAACAGCCCGTTCACAAACTGGAACATTTTCAAGCCATCTGTGGCTGCAAAATTTAAGGGGCATTTTTGAACTACCTGTTAGTGTGACATAATCTTCTCTTCGTGCAGGGGAATCTTTAAAAAGATAATAGAGACTAGACAAATATGATGCAACCTGCCACTTGCTTGCATCTGCACCACATTTGAAGCTATTGTGAACTATATGCAGACCACAGGAACCAATGTTTAGTAATTGTGTTCCATAATCATCAACCAGTTTCTGTTTCATAATTTCAAAGAACTTCCAATTAACATTTGGCCCGTCCATACTAATCTGCAGCATATCTGGTATTTTCAATCCACTTTCAAGAACACAATTTCCAAAATGCTTCACCATGTCCTCGCTTGTACCATGGCCTGAAATAAATTAAAACAGCTTACTAACATAAACAATGTATTATGTATTTTGATGCCTAACATTTAAAAGTAGTAAAAACATTTTAAATTTTGGTTTCACATAAACTTAGTGACTGACTGGATGAACATCTCATGAATAAAAAAACTAAAATGATTCCAAGTAATTGGTAAACATATATTTTTTAATTATTAGTTTAAATTCACAACTAATTATTAGTTTTATTTCACAACTAATTATTAGTTTTAATTCACAACAAATTATAAATCCTAAACTTACTCGTATTTAAGCATGTCTAACATGTCTTGTAAAATATATATTTATTGTTATAACATATAATGTAACTTCATTATTAGCATGCTCATTTCTGGTTAGTAAAACATTTTATTTTCAAATACCTTTAATTAAACATACCCAAGAATTCCGATACAAAATATCTGGTCACAATTTTATTCAGCTGAGTGTCCCAGTAACGAATATGGAGATCCATTTGTTTCTCCTGCATAGCTTTGTTGAGGCTCTCATCAAACAAGATAACATATGGTCCACTTATATTTTGTTTTAACATTCTTTGGAAATGTTCACATAATCCAAATACAGCTATGTAAGCCGTTTTTTTGTCTGCACATGTAAAATTGTTTGCTATGGTACTGTCTGGAAACATCATTTTAAATGTCTCTCCTATTTTTTCATTACTTTTAAATGATTGATGAAAAATAACAGTTCTTAATGTCCAAATTATTTCCGCTTTCAGAACGTCAAATTTTTCCAAAAATGTTTTAATTTGCTGTGTATTACTGGTACCAGTAGTATAAGCTTGCTTTGGAGACGGAGGTGGCGGTATCTGCAACTGATTTTTATCAATGTCATTGCCGTTATTTTCGGCAGCCGCATTCTCGCCATCATTCAATGAACATGATGCTTGCATATCGTCACAGGCACTTTCAGTTTCGGAACGTCTTTCATTTTTCACGAAATTAAATAAAGATAAATCAGTCTCTGTAACTGTTCCTTTTCCCGACATTTTTTTGTGTTTAGCACTTTTTAAGTGTGATTTCAGGGCACCCTCGCCCATATTACCAAGATCGATCGCTTTATAACACCATACGCAATTTACTTTATGCTTGTCGCCTTTAAACGGTCTGACCCAGTTCTTGTACAATGAGTGGGTCAACCACTGTGAATTAAATACACATTTGCCAGCAGGCATAATGCATTCCAAAATCATTATGATGAATCACCGGAAACCGGAACTGGAGCATACCAAGGGAGAAAACTCGTGTAATATAACTGCCAGAGAGAATAGAAAACGGTAAATGCCATGAATCCGGTTTTGTGCGTAACAGAAAAATTCCCGATTTTTTTCCAAAAAAATAGTGATCAGTTGACATGTTTTAGAATTCTATATGGTTTTATTTGTTCTAGCAATCAAAAGATTAAATTCCATGACTTTTCAATGACCATATAGCAATTTCAATGACTTTTCCAGATAAAAATCAATTTCACTGACTTCTCCAGAAATTGCAGAAATTCAATGACTTTTCCAGATCTGTGCGAACCCTGAATAATGACTCCGGGACATTTCGGCCTATAACGAATCTGCCCGTGGTGTAATGTAATTTAAAACGAATTCTGGTCAACTCGCCCCCTAACCAACTCGCCCCACTATATACCAACTCGCCCCCATGCTAACTCGCCCCATTACCAACTCGCCCCCACTTATTATAAAGTCAACACCAACTCGCCCCCAACTTATACCAACTCGCCCTAATATATTTAATAATTAAAAAATAATGAACAGAATAAAGATTTATTATTATGATTATAATAATCATAATAATTAATTTTTATTCTGTTCATTAAAAAAATAATTTTTGCATTTTCCCGTGTTTATTGTTTGTACAATCCATCAAACAACGTTGTCACATTGAACTTAATTTGTTGTTGTTGTTTTTCTAAATATTATTGTAATAATAATAATAATAACAATTATCGGCACATTTTATCACCGGGAATTGTCGTGTGTTGACAGTGTGTTATGGCTTAGTGGATTTATGGATATCCATAAATCGAATTTAAGATATGTAAAAATATTTTTAGATATTCAAAAATAATTTTGCATATGCAAAAATCGATTTATGGATATCCATAAATCGAATTTTGCATATGTAAACATGCTGACTATTTTTGGATATCTAAAAATCGATTTATGGATATCCATAAATCGAATTTTGGATATCCATAAATCGAATTTTGGATATCCATAAATCGATTTATGGATATGTGAAAATAGTGAATAAATATAGAAACGGCGCCTCATATTATTTTGACTAAACGATACACAAGCAGTTTACGGGACATGTGTGTACTATGATCACACGACCTTGGCTTCGTTTTCATTTTTGAAAGTTCAAAAGATATTCAAAGAAAAATATTTTGACCAATAAGATTATCGACAACGATTAGATACATGTCGATTAATCTGATATGCAGTAGGCAGGGCATTTGTCATCTTATTTTATCCGACTTAAACCAATATCTAATATTATTTATGTTGAATGAAAATGTCACGCTGACTGCCATGTATATTTTTATTTAAGTTGGATAAAATATGATGACGGTGTCTAGGTCAGATTAATCTGATATGCAGTAGGTAGGGCATTTGTCATCTTATTTTATCCGACTTAAACCAATATCTAATATTATTTATGTTGAATGAAAATGTACTGCCATGTAAATGTTTGTATTATATAATATGATTCAAATAAATATATAAGTCTATGGATTCATTTAGTTTGTAATTATTATTTCCGCTTTAAAAGGTTGTGCAAAGTCAAGATTCTTTCACTTATTTCCATGTCAATATTCTAGGTTCACTTATGTGGTCATTTCTGGAGTGTGTTTAGTGGAGTATTTTTGTTTTACGCCACAGTCAAGATTCTTTCATTTCATGGTCAGGGGGCGAGTTGGTAACGTCAAGGGGGCGAGTTGGTAATGTCAAGGGGCGAGTTGGTAGGGGGCGAGTTGACCAGCTTCCTTTAAAACATGCGTTCATCACTAATATTCCTCCTGGGTGATTTTTCATATATAATTCAATAAATAAAACCCAATTTCTCCAAAATTTCATAATTAAACTCACAGGGTACAGACTTCAGGTTCATAATTTTACAAGAAAATACCCATATGTCATGGTATCACAAAAAGTATGGTATATACAGTACAGACCTGTCGAAAGTTAAACATTTAACTAACAAAAAGTTGAGAAACTCGGCTTCCTTGTGTCCAAAGTATGACTGGCAAATGACCGGAAATCCTGAGAGAAAGATTGCATCGGCCACAAAGCAGCTGAGACACAGCTAACAAGGGATCCGGGGATGTGTTGTACTAATGCAATAGACCAGTGTTAAACTTTCGACAGGTCTGTACTATACTAGACCAGGCTTTAAATACAATACCCCTACATCCCACCGGTCCGGGGCTAAAATGTTAATATATACTTTTGTCAGAATATAAATTGTGTATTTTCTAAAGCAATCAAACTGGCGTTCTTACTCTCTCTCTCTCTCTCTCTCTCTCTCTCTCTCTCTCTCTCTCTCTCTCTCCCGGAGAGAATGTTGAACAGTAAACTGTTATTTTTATGAGTACTAAATATCTTAGATTATTCTACAAGTAAACCCCATCAATATTAAATCGGAGGAAAATTTGTCATCAATGAAATATTCATAGAGCAAATTTTACAAGTAGTTCTTAGATGATAATTCATGACATAAAATAAACCATTGTACACTGAAACGCATTTGGTATACTCGCTCACTGATACTGACGTACCGTTTCTGTCTGAAGAGGAGTGGGGGAAACCAGTGTCCGGAGAAAACCACCGACTTTCGGCAATTGAACTGACGAACTTTCTCACACTAGAATCTGTCCCGATTGGGATTCGAACCTAGCCGGTGAGAGGCACTGTGATCCGTAAGCGTGTGCTTTGTACCACTCGGCCACCCAGTACCCTCTGTCTAAAGGGGAACAAATCTTCTATTACCAAGTGCCCTCTGTCTAAAGGGGAACAAATCTTCTATTACCAAGTGCCCTCTGTCTAAAGGGGAACAAATCTTCTATTACCAAGTGCCCTCTATCTAAAGGGGAACAAATCTTCTATTACCAAGTGCCCTCTGTCTAAAGGGGAACAAATCTTCTATTACCAAGTGCCCTCTGTCTAAAGGGGAACAAATCTATTACCAAGCGCCCTCTGTCTAATGGGGAACAAATCTTCTATTTTGTTGTCATAGACGCTTATTAGTTCGCTCAGTAGAAAAAGATTATAATCCTTTCAGTGTCAATGCAATTTTGAACCTGGTTTAAACGGACATCCTTCCACAATGGACTATCGTTTACTCATTAGAAAAGATAACAGCAGTTTACCATCGGGGGTGAAATAATGCCCATCACCTTTGGTCCTGCCAGTTTATGACTTTAGCCGTATACCGACAGAGGCATTCGAAAACGTTGGTATGTATATTCTATTTAGGTATATACGTATGTGTACGTGTGTTTTTCGTACATTCTATACTATTTTGCTAGTATTTTGTATACAATAGGTTTTTGGTTTGAATCATCAATGTAAGATTGATTGGGGTTTTACGTCCCAGTCAAGCATATTTCACTTATATCAAGACTTCATCATCTATAGGTAAAGCGACAGAAATATATACCTTTGCACCACGCTTAGGGTAATGTGCAGCGAGCTTTCTTTTGCCATGGAACATCTGAGTGTTTTAAAGATCTCATCCAAAGGGTCCGTGACTTTTATTTCTAAATACAGAGTAAGAATAGTCACTTCCATTTTTCTCAAGTCTTTGGTCTGACCCGACCGGTAATCGAACCCCGCACCTCTCGCATACGAAGCGAACACTGAGCTACCAATGTAAGATGCGGCCTGCAGGCCACAAGCGTATGTACGATATGTATAGGTATAAATGTGTGTGTTTAGCAAGTATTTTGTATACATAAGTTTTGCGTTTAAATCATCAATGTAAGATGTGATCTGAAGATCTATTAAACTATTTTACATTGTTGCTACTGTTGATTCTGCCCATCAATAAGGTCTCTTTCCAGCACAAGGGGGATGTTAATACCAAGGTAGTGCGAGTCGAAATACAGGAGTAAAAATCGCAAATATTTAAGTTCATGTACAGGTTTTAACTGCTAGCTGGTTCATGTGTTACACATTTCATTCATCGATCGACATTCTACATGAAGCATCACTTTTGATAGAACTGCATTCGAAACATGAAGACTTAAAAGCCCTCTACTAAAAAGAAGGTTTGGTTGATCAGTAATAACGATATGGAAAAAGAAGGATTTAAATTGGCATAGACACAATGTGAACTGGAATGGAAAAATCTAACAAAGTCCTACCGAGATACAGTCGAACTTACAGGAATGGTGAAAACTATCGCGGGAATATCCCTTTTTTTAAGAAATGGAGGACACCTATGGGTATAGACCGAATGCGACACCATCCTTTACTTTAGGATCACTGGGAGTGAGAGTAGTGCACAAGCTGAATGTTCTGATATTCTTACAAATGATGAACAAACAAATGACATTCCATTCTCAACTAAAAAAGAAACAAAAGCAACGAGAACATTGTAAATTTGTTACATGATATGCGAAAGGAGCTAACAAATTTGATTAATACAATTAAAATTTAGCACAAGGACAGGATGATGATCTTATGGCCAAGTTGCTGGAATCGGGTACAAAAAGTAATTCATGGCTGTGAACAAGTCAAACTTCGATATCATTATAAAACTGACAAGTAAAGTTAACACGTGAACTTCCACCCGGGATTGAGACCGGGTGCTCAAAAAGGACAAGCATCTCCTGTGTGTCTGTGGGCGAGATAAATTTCCTAACTCTAGGGTCGGATTCAACGTTGTTCTGGGGTAATAACGCCATAACACCTTTAAAGTTATCCAATATGGCGGAAAGTTACATAATACGACGGAAAGCGATGAATTATCTACTTACTCTTAATTAAGAATTTTAGGTACTACGTACATTTTGCGCGGAAGAAATGTCCGAAACCGATATTGAACAAAAATTGTTAGACGACTTTCTACCAATTAGATTATTGCAAGTCCTGTGGCAGAAATTAATGGTGTAGTGTTATCAGTGCTTGATATTTGAATATTCCGAAATAGGGCGCAATTACAGTTGTATTCGTGTTTTACATTATCATTTCACAGATTTAAACAACAGTGATGTCTGTTTTAAAGTCTCATTTTCTCTCTATGGTGTTTCGAATAAAACCGTTTCCAATGAAAATGTAGCCACACATTTAAGTTCAGCGTCACTTCTGCCTTGATGACCACATTTCGTAAATTTCCAAATGTTTTAGGATCCTGGGGTTTATGATTTGCTGAATGTCGCTATTCAATGTCTGATTGGTATAGCAAGAAGATCTAAAAGGTCTTCTGGAATTAATTCAGTGACTGTTTGTATGCGTCACTGAGATAAAACCAGTGACGCACATGGTATTCCATATGAAATAAGAAAGTAGAAATTGCCTCTGAATCCGGCATCATGTTTAGTTTGATATCCAAAAACAAACATACTAAGCCATGTCCGAATCACAATCGAGAAGCAAAGTCAAATTTTGGAACTGACTAGTTAGGTTAGACACGTGAACTACCACCATGGAAGTGAGGCAGAGTGCTTCGTAAGGGTAAGCACCTCCTGTTTAGCTAGCTACACCCACCACGTGTGTAATCAAAATTGTGTGAAAGGAACTATGGGACGTCAAATATATCCAGGACAATCCTGGACACAGACACATCAAACTTATCAACAATACTGTGAGGTATGTGATAACAGCATCCACCATGATAATACGAACGACTTTCCGTCATAGTGTTCCATTTTAATAGAGGCTGACCTAGTTGCATCGAGGCTGTGCAAGCAGTAGCAGATTAGACAGTTGAAATTATTATATTTTTAATTGGCGGAAGTTATATTTTTAATTGGCGGAAGTTATCTAAATCCCCTTATTTGATTTGTAGTAAATTTATAGAATGACAAAAATCCATTTCCATTTGGAATATGCCATATTATTACCTAACAGGCTTTACTTTACTTCATATTAATTATGTAAATGGCGTACAGTGATAAATTCACTTTTTGATACATATGAAATAAAATTAAAAACAGAATTTAATACCAAACTGGCTGTTTGTGTCCAAAGATTATTTTTGAAATGTTCCCTAGACTGAACAATACACACTGCACTTTTCAATGCGAAATGCCATGTTCATATCTACAGCACAGACACTTGCGTTTCACCTGTGACTGCAGCGATCAAGTACATGCTGTGAAGTTTAGCACATAACTGAATTTTTTCCCCCAAAAATTAGTTTTGAAATGTTCCCTAGACTGAACAATAAACACTTCACTTTTCAATGCGAAATGCCATGTTCATATCTGCAGCAGAGACACTTGCGTTATACCTGTGACTGTAGCGATCAAGTACATGCTGTTAAGTTAAGCATTCGCAACTTTATCTGAGCTGCTAAAGGTCCTTAATTAATTTAAATAGCATTCTCTTAGGGATGCTGGAAGCAAACGGAAATTCTTTCTTGTTTTCATCTCAAGAGAGTTCCAATATGTTTGACCATCTCGGCAAATATTTAAGAGTATCTTAAAAGTATTTACACTTACATAGAATAACAAATTATTTAATAAAGTTTAAAAATAATATTTTGTAATATGCAATATGACCTTGAGTAATTTACATGCTCATCTAAAAAGGTGCTCCATAATTAGGAGGAAACTTGCTAAATTTTAAAATCAAGTTTGGTAACTGAAATAAAATGGTGGAAAGATATAGTGTTTATTCTTTCTTTCTACAATAACTTACCATGGAGATGATGAGTGCGATTGGTACTCTGCGAAGGAGGGTCTTTACCGGAGGTTTGATTTCTAGATGCAATTTACCCTTAACACAACCAATTTTACTAGGTATGAGAAAGTAAAATTATTTTCAACCATACACATATTTTGATAGTGAACAGTTATAAGACCAATTTCTTGAATAGCAACAGAACCAAGTAATGGCTTATACTTATCCTTAACAACAACAAACTTGACAGAAAATGTTTGCTTAGTCTTGGAGGTTTCCAACTGTGAAACACAGACACCCAGAGCTTTCAACTTGGAATTGTCATATAGTGAGAGTCTTGTGTGTCTTTTCTATGGCACCATCTGGAAAAAAATTCTGTGGTTTCGCCTGGTCGGGTCCGCCATGATCCCAAAGGTTGAATCTTAAGTTTCCTGGATCTTGTCCTAACCATGCTGCTTCTTCCGATTCTGTGATTCTGACCACTGTCCTCATCTGACTTTGATTTGGTTTTGCTTGCACTTTCGCGCTTGGGTGATTTTGATGAAAACCCTAGAGAATCCCCGAAGTCACGATACTCGTGTCGGCACATATCTCTTGGCTGTGAAGCCCGATACGAATATCCCCTGCATTTTGTATGGTTTACTTTCGTAGTCTCGATACACAAGTACTTCCTGTATAAAAGTAGTACCTCATGTAACGAAAATGTGTTTGGTCTTATTTTTTGTCAATATAAAATAATTTAGTAATAGCATTTATTAAATGTTCGCTACACAACCAATTGGCGACGAGGATCGCTTTAGAACCTCGAAAAACACAGTATAACGCTACATATCGGACAATCGTATTCCGAATGTATGCGGTATTTTATTGTAAACGAGGTGCAGAGTGTCTAAAATATAGCCGTTCAATGTGCTCCACAGAAGGTCAGTGAAAAAGATTTCACGAAAATACATATTGAATCCTAAACTATTAGTGATTGCCGAAGAATTTCGATGTCACAAACGATACCAACGTGCAGATGAAACCATTAATACATATTTAGCAGAACGTAGAAAACTTGCTATACATACATATTATTTAAATCTTATTTAAGTACGGGATTTGTATCAGAGTCGAGTCTTGTTCCCATGACGATATCACAGCCGGGATGCGGCGAGTTGTGATGTGTCACAGGATGAAATGCCATCTATAAGCCACCTATAAGCCATGCTTATAGGAGCTTATAGATTGGCTTATAGGAGCTTATAGGTGGTTTATAGGTGGCTTATAGGACCTCCATCTATAAGCCACCTATAAGCCATCTATAAGCCTGGCTTATTGGCACTCAAAATATAAGCCACCTATAAGCCATGCTTATAGGTGGCTTATAGACTGTTTCTATTTCTAAATAAAATCATCGCCGTGTACTTACATTATGGAAGTCTTATTTATGTTTATTTATTTATTTATTTATTTATTTATTCAGTTTGTATATATGACAAAAATTATATGACAAAAATCATAGGAGAAAATGCGCACTTTAAATATAAATTTTTTATGATTGGTAGTTTTCAATTTATTTATTTATTTATTTATTTATTTATTTATTTATTCGGTTTGTATATATGATAAAAAGGCACTTTAACATATATTTACCGGCAATAAAATTTCATCATTGTTAGTTTTCAATTTCTTTCTTTATTTCTTTATTTATTTATTTATTTATTTTTATTCAATTTGTATAAATGACAAAAAGGCACTTTAACATATATTTACCGGCAATTAAATTTCATTATTGTTAGTTTTCAATTTATTTATTTATTCATTTATTTATTTATTCAGTTTGTATATGTGACAAAACAAAAAATCATAGGAGAAAAAACGCACTTTAAAAATATTACCGGCAATAAAATTTCATCATTGTTAGTTTTCAACTTATTTATTTATTTATTTGTTATTATATTTTTTATTTATAATCTTTAACCTGCTCAACACATTTTTTAAGCTCGAAATTGACTCTTTTTACAGCTTCTTATAAACGTATTTATTTATCTTTTTTAATTCTAAAAGTGATAGTTTCGACTATTTATCAATTACATATTTATGTTCATAGGTAATAAAAACATCCCGGTCACTAATTAATGACCATCGGTACACCTCATCAACACCTTACGTAACAAATTGATAACAGAAGCAAATTCAAACTCATTTAACCAGACGATAGCATATTCCACGTGAAAAATTACCTGTATGATGTTAATCTAATTAACTTTAATTAACTTGGATGGACCGGAATCTTAATGTTGTCATCTTAGTGAACAGTAATGTTAGGGAGTATAAGTACTTTTTACCATTTGTCATTCATGAGTAAATAAATGAATAAATAAATATTGATTATTAAAACTTTAATAAATATCTAAAATATGAGAGAGAGAGAGAGAGAGATTAACCTAATAATCTGAGTATTTAAATAAATAAATAAATAAATAAATAAATAAAAATCACAAATTCATCTGATAAAACTGGTAGATCTTTGAAATATCGTCTCCATGTTAAGATTTCTGGATCCAGTAAAACAATTTTTGTTCCCTGATACTATAAACCTGCATGATTTTATAATCGTATAAGATGTCCATGATCATTATATATTTTTTTAAACGGTGTTTAATATGAAAATGTATTAATGCATTTTACAACTTCGTGATCGGCCGCTCAAAAACAATAATTTTATTTTCATGCATATTGTAGTCGGTCCCGTCAGCAATATATATTTAATACAGTATTATAATTATGTCTCATTTTTATGTAGAGTGATTTTATATTATTTGAATATTTTATCTAGGATCAAGAACGAGGTAAGGCAAAATTAATATTAATATCTCCATCGCACTCTCAATAAAATGGGACAGTTAGGTACCATATTCGCGCAAAAGGACTGAGGGTTTCTGTTTAAAAAAGTTTAATGAAAGAGTGATATCCTGGCGCAAAAATGACACTAAAATGGTGCAAATGGATTTCACTACTACCAATTTACATTTGTTTTCATTGCAGAAACAAGACAAATTTCAAAAGCATAATATCTTTTAATTTTTTAATTACATGGCCAGAAACTACCTGCATACAAATATTTCCTCACAAATGAAATGAATAATTAACCAACTTAGAGTGAGTTGAGTTGAATAATGATGTTAATCGTACCAGTCAAGAATATTTCACTTATATTGAGACATCGCCAGCTACAGGCGAATGTGCATAAATTTTGCCTGTGCGTTGCGCTAATGGCTGCTATACAGCCAAGCTACCGTGAGACGGGACCTCGGTTATTTTTAGTTCCCATCCGAAAGAACTGTAACTTTCGTTTCTTAATGCCGAGTGCTTGGCGAAAGAACAATCCTTACCCACTTTCAAGTCTTGGGTCAGATCCGGTCGGGGTTCATACCCACGACCTCCCATTTAGGCGAGCAGTCTACAAACTGAGCAACCGCAACAAACTTAGAAGCAATAAAGTTATATGATTGATGTTGTGATTAAAAAAAAACAAAACAAAAACCCAACTTTTATTTCGATCGGCATTTATTTAAAGTAAATTATTGTTACGACCGAAGATTATATGGTGCACCTTGCACCCAGTGGACGGTTTACTGACTATACAGGAGTGCGAGATAACCCTCCTAAAATTTACCGAACGGAAAAATTATAACGTGTTTGCTTGCAAAAAAATGGTTGTTTTCTCCGTGTACTCCTGTTTTCTCCACAATCCTAGAATCTGGATCTCACCAGCTTGGTTCGTATTTTGTTCGGGCAAGTCCTAGTGCGAGAAAATATGTTTGCCGAATGTTTGTTCTTTCTCGGTGTACTTCTGTTTCCTCCACCCTTGTTGAACTTGACATCTAGATACAAAGACTACACATTTTTTTTACAAACTGACAAAAAAATGAAATAGACGTAAAGCATCGTTGCCCCACTATCCAGGGTACTATAATTTGTATCAAAGAATTTCATACTATGCAGGGGCGGATCCAGAGTCTTGGTGAATGGTGGGGCACAAGTATGCGCCAAAGGCGCGACCTTCTAGGTGGGTTTGGGGGCATAGCTCCCCCAGGGGGAAAAATCGCTTTTTTTTCAGTAAAATGGTGCAATTTCCTGCATCTTGAACACTGTCGAGCGTCCTTTTAACCTCGCATTCAAAGTAGATCTAAACCAGTCTAGCTTTTTCAAAAATTGTAATATTGACGCAAGTGGCTATGAGTGTCGGTGAGTTCATAATACTACATGTAATATTATCGATATATGTCTATCAACTGTACTGTCGAAATTTGTCGCCGTCGGTAACTTGTATTGTCGGTCTTATTATTTGTCGAGGTGTAGTTGTGCACCACAGATCCAGACAGACATTTTTTTCGTTATATTAAAGGAGTTCGTTCGACCTTTTGAAGTTCACTTATATCGAGATGCCACCAGCTATAGGTGTAGGTGCAGAAATATTTACCTGTGCTTTGCGGTGATGGCATTATGCAGTGAGGGTTCTTTATCGTGCCACGCCTACCGTGACAAAGGGCCTCGGTTTTTAATGTTTGTCGGAAAGACCCGCATTCATTTTTTAATGCCGAGCGAATTTTTGGGTCAGACCTGACCAGAGACCAAACCCTCGACCTCCTTGACTTAAGGAACAAGCAACTGACCTGCCTGCTACATATACCGAAGGGGTAGGTCTCCTACTACCACCACCACACTTGTTTAAAATTAACTGTATGATATCCGTCTTTTATTATATTACATTTTGTATTAGTTTTAAAATGACTAGTTAGTCAGTTTCATCATTATATAATGCACATTAAAGGTGCAACAGACAAGAATCTTGTCACTAGAAAAAAAAAACACCGATTATTTCAGACTGATGTGTTTTGTAAAGCCGATAATCAGACGAATAGAATAAAAGTCAAATGAGACAGATTTTTCCCCCAATAAAACCAATTGAAAATAAAAATGTACAAAAATTTGTACTTTCATATGGAAATAGAACATCGTGCTGTAAAAATATACAAAAAAGATAATTTTGTGTGCTAAAAATTAGGTCTCTCTCTCTCTCTCTCTCTCTCTCTCTCTCTCTCTCTTGGCCATGTCCCTTGGTTTAAAAAGGTAAATTAGATGAATTCACGTATGATTAATGGAATCAATCTTCATAGAAGTCTCTTAATTAGTATGATTAATTAACGTTATCTACTGAAACTAACTGGTTTCTTTCACGCCTCAGCGATCAGGTAAATAACATCGTCACCTAAGACTGGTCAGTACTACCTTGATTCTTTCATGCTTCAGCGAACTGGTAAAATACATCATCACCTGATTGCATTTTCCTACCTGTGTACACGAATTAATTAATCAGTACCACTAATTAACTGGTCATTACGCTGGTTGATTGGCAATTAGCTGTGAGAGAGGGCAAAAGTCGGGGCAACTGGGGCGGGGGGGGGGGGCACAGGGGGCCCGTGCACCCCCCCCCCCTGGATCCGCCACTGACTATGCGATCAGTATATGTATAACGTCGATTAAAAAGATTTTTATTTATGATAATAGAATATATACTGTATTTTCAAATATTTATAAAAAAATAAAATAGAATAAAATATCACATAAACTAAGTGTCATACCATATGCGTTTTCTATACACGGATTTTGGGTAAGGTGGGCTCAAGTACCGGGGTGCTAAGTAATTACAAATAAGAAATATCGACAAAATAAGAATATAGATGTAATATGCTTAGAGAGATCTTCAGAATGACACCTCAAATTTATGAAATATCTTGAAAATTAACCAAATTAATCAGATTTCAAATATGCCAGACTTAAGTTATAAATACACCCTGTTGTTCGGTATGTTGAAAAAGTGTTCTCTAGAAACATATCAAACAGTATAAGGTATTTCTGCAGGTACATATATATAATTATTGTATTTATTGACATAAAGCAACACATTAATGTGTACTGAATACTCTCTCTCTCTCTCTCTCTCTTTCTCTCTCGTTAAGAATTTTATAATTTGTTACATTTATATAACTTTCTCTCATGCGGTTTAAAAATACTTCACTTCTTCTTTCTCTCATAAAACAATTTCATGTGAAATCTCAAACCATTACGTCAAGTGATTCAGTGTCAGTGATTCGGGTTTTTTTATTTTCTATGATATAAGGATAGATTATTACAAAATAACATTGAAACTTGTTTTTCTATCTTTTAACTTGTACTATATTTAATTTTCTTTTGAAGATTATCTGTGTACCCATCGATAAAGAAAACAAGTACCGGTATTACAATAAAAAATTATATTATAATGAACAATTTTTAATAAAATTTACTTAAAACTATATACCGGTACCTACAGTTTTAATCTCAAGCATTATTGAATATATAAATTATATATATATTAACCAAAAAAGAAATGTGCCTTAAAAATTAAGATTCTACATCTGATCGATGATTGATCTTCATAATCTCTGCCAGCCAGATACATAAGTATATCACAGGTGAGATTTGACTTCCTGTCTTCCTTTGATATCTTGGGTCAGTAACCCTAAAAATTATTCATATAAATGTCTCTGTTCTAATGAAAGACAAACTATAATAATAATAATAATAATAATAACATATAAATAAATAAAACATATGTAAAAAAATGACTAAAATCAGATATATTTATTATTTATAGTTTATAAAAATCTGAAAGTTTTAGAGCTAGTCACGTGATCACATCTTAGATAACTGGGTACTGATATACATTTAAAATAAGTGATATGAGTTCATGTCCTCCGTGGCCTAATGGATAAGGATGTAGATTCAGCATCAGACTGCAGTCAGGAGAATCAAGGATCGCGAGTTCAAGTCCCGCTGGGGGCAAAATTGAGTAAGTAGAGTGATAGTAATTATATGTGATTTCAGGAAAAATAACATCAAATAAATATATGAATAAAAAGATAAACAAATAAAAGAAAAAGCATAAAAAAATTAATAGAATAAAATTTTTAATTACAATTAAATAATTTTATTATTAAATTAAAAAGAAATAAAATTAATGAAATAAAATAATTCATAACAATAAAATAAATATTTTTTAAATAAAAAATTAATTAGGAAAGTAATAATTTTCTTAATATATTTATATTATTTTAAAGTTAAAAATAATATATATTAAAATTTGTTTTTTGTATTTGTTTGTTGAAACAAACCCTTAAAGATCTTAAAACCAAATTAAAGATCCTTAAAATTACTTCTACTGAAAGAAGGCTTATAGGTGGTTTATAGATGGCTTATAGATGGCTTATATTTTGAGTGCCAATAAGCCATCTATAAGCCAGCTTATAGATGGCTTATAGGTCATCTATAAGCGGCTTATAGATGGCTTATAGGTGGCTTATAGCCTTCTATAAGCCCTCTATAAGCCCCCTATAAGCCACCTATAAGCTGGCTTATAGACGGTTTTTCATCTTGTGTGTCATGGGGACAAGACGAGTTTCTGATACAAATTCCGTACATACTTCACATTTAAATGTCGAAAAAGTTACCGATGGTATGTTTTATTGATGTCGTTGGCAACAAAATTCTATGGTACCTATGTAATTACTGTGAACGCACCCAATGTGTGTTTTAGTGTCTCGTAATATATTCAATGTTCTCCAATGACGATCCATCTGTCAAAGTAAATATGCCATTCATGTGAATTTAAACTGCACAAAGAACTTCAAATACTGTCATAATCATAAGTATTAATATAGAATAATCGCCATTTAAATTGACTAAATTGTCTAAAAGCTTGTTGATCACACGCCTGATATCCATAATCATTATAGACTTCAGACGTGTGGTCATTATTAATGACGTCCAATGAAATGACGCTCGTCAACCTTGATCTGTGTCTTATATTGTGACGTTACACACCACAGATATCCATCTGAAAAAATAGTACATACTATATTTAACTTTAATTAATAATACTGGGTGTAGCAAGTAAACATTTACAGGCGCTTATCTTTCCGGAGTACCTAAACTCACTTTTTCATTAGTTTATGTCCATCAAAAAAATAACGTGGCGGTGTTGAAATTTGTACATATATTGTTTCATATATTTCATAGTTGTAGCTTACATATTCCATATATCTCTTTACATTAAACATAAACATATTTTACCTTTCACTTGACCTTTATTCTTGTTTTCGATTTCCCGGTCTTTTCATTTATACTTACCTGTCACATGACATAAGTAATTATTGACAGACGCCATAACAGATTACATTAGAGACGGAGTGCAGGATGAAAGTTTAAACTTTTGTACATGATAGTCTGAAGTCCGAGTCTAGTGTGTGAAATATCGTGTAAAGCTCAGTACTACATAATGGGCTTTATTACATGTATATGTACACATATAGAAGATGGGAAATAAATGCTGCGGCGTACGTAAACCAAACGATGTGTTATTTATTACAGGGCTCACACTGGGTCAAAATTTTGTGTCGCAAATGTGACCGAACGCAGTGAGGGAAGAGGTCCGGGGGCATGCTCCCCCGAATTTTTTTTAAATCATGGTGTAAAATACTGCATTTTCCAAGCATTTGAGCTGTTTGTACATTTTATTTCAGGTACTTCTGATAAGATGAACTTTAGCATACAACTGCGCAGTTCCAATATTGTAAAGCACTGAGTATCTTTTCCTGAAACTTTTTTAATAAATGGTGTAAAATACTGCATTTTCCAAGCATTTGAGCTGTTTGTACATTTTATTTCAGGTACTTCTGATTAGATGAACTTTAGCATACAACTGTGCAGTTCCAATATTAATATTGTAAATCACTGAGTATCTTTTCCTGAAATGGAGTAATATAGTCTGAATCAGTCTGGTTTTCTAAGCAAGGTTAGGTTAAGCAATGCATGCTTGCGCTAACCATGCTTTTAAAAAATGGGCTTCTCTAAAATAAAACATGACACATGAAAATGTATTTTGTTGTTTATTAAGAAATAAGACAAAATATCCACATGTAAATCACACACACAAACACATACACACTAACATTAAGATGCATATATCTTATTTGATGTGCAGTTCCAATATTGTAAAGCAATGAGTATCTTTTCCTTTTGAAACTTGCATAATACTATAAGATCCAATACTAAACAGAATATGATTAATTTAATCACGAGTCACTAATGCTTGAGCAATAAACAATAAATTTAACAGTCAGCACTAAACTATTGTAAAATACGCCTCGGTTTCTTGGAAGCCCATACATCAAATGCCTTTTCAAAGTTGAAGTCGGTACTGGATGGTGGTCCTTCTATAGATATCCTCATCAAGTTTTCCAGCGACTTTGTCTTTAAACTATTTTTAGGTCGGTCTTTATTAGATTCTGCTTCGAGAAACCTCTCTCACAATCAACTGTGGATACAGGTAGAACCAGTAGAAGTTTAGCCAACATGCCAACAACTGGATAGCTGTTTATTTGTCTAATTGCAACTTGAGCCACATCCCAGGGCTCTACATTAACTTTTTTTGCCACCTGTCGGACAAGTGAATATAAAATGCACTTGTCCGAACAGAATATTCACTTGTCCGACAATCAGAAATAAAATTTATTTTATTTTGATATCTTAGTGTTTATATTGCTTACTTTTCTGTGTGTTTTTTTAAGGATTTGCAGTTATGTTGTATTTATTTTTCTCCGTAAATGTGCAGTAGCAGGTAGAGAAAATATGAATGAATTAAATTCAATATTGTTTGTTGTTTATAAGAGAATAAAGCTAGACTGACAGTCACACACTTTTAGTTTATTAACACAACTTACTAAAACAAGACAGGTAATGCAATCAAACATTGACAAAGATAACACATATCAAAAACAAATATACTTATCCATTAAAGAGATTATTACATATGGTTATATCAGAAAAGAATCAAATCAGTCTAATACCTTCAGGCAGACTACAGATTTACAGTACTAAAACCAGTAACTGTATAAGTTTCATAAATGTTTGGTTATTATATATAATTGCAACATGGACCCTCATCCCCGTTACAATAATTAGTTTTATTATGGTGCAACGATCCCAATCCGGGTTTTGTATATTCCGGGTCGTTTTTTCTATTTTTATTTTATAATATTGATGTGATTCCGAAATCTAAGTTTTGTAGACCACGGGGCACGTTAGTTGCGGGAAATTTTGTCATCAATGTTTGACACCTTTAAAGGTCCACAACAATGTAAGTTTGGGTTTGAAACTTTTTATTTTAGTAATCCTAAGCATGATTATACTGTCTTATATACACCAGCCCTGTATTTTTATACTTTTTAGCTCACCTGGCCTAAAGGCCATGTGAGCTTTTGCCATCACTCGGCGTCCGTCGTCCGTCAGTCTGTCAGTCAGTCCGTCTGTAAACTTTTCACATTTTGGCTATCTCCTCTGAAACCCCTGAACCAATTTTAATCAAACTTTACAGGAATGATGTATGGAAGGTCCTTTACTTAGATTGCCGAAATTTTTTTGATCCGCCAAAAACATGGCTGCCAGCGCAGAAGATAGTTTAACATTGGACCCTATGGGAAAATGCATTTCTGACTATTTCCTCAGAAATGACTGAAGCAAATTTAACCAAACTTTACAGGAATGGTGTAAGGAAGGTCCTTTACTTAGATTGCCAACATTTTTTTGATCCGTCAAAAAACATGGCCGCCAGCGCAGAAGATAGTTTAACATTGGACCCTATGGGAAAAGCATATATTTGCTATCTTCTTTGAAACCGCTCAGCTAATTTGAACCAAACTTTACAGGAATAATGTATGCAAGGTCATTTACTAAGATTGCCCAAATTTTTCTGATCCGCCAAAAAAATGGCCGCCAGGGCCAAACAAAGTTTAACATTGGGCCCTATGGGAAAACGCACATTTTGGCTATCTCCTCTGAAACGAATGGAGCGAATTCAATTAAACTTTACAGGAATAATGTATGGAAGGTCTTTTGCAAAGATTGCCGAAATTTTTCTGATCCGCCTAAAAATATGGCTGCCAGCGGGGAACATAGTTTAACATTGGACCCTATGGGAAAAACACATTTTGGCTATCTCCTCTGAAACTATTGAAGCAAACTTAACCAAACTTTAGAGAAATGATGTATTGGAGGTCCTTTACATAGATTGCCAAAATTTTTCTGATTGGCCAAAAACATGGCTGCAAGAGCAAAAGGTAGTTTAACATGGGACCCTATGGGAAAAACGCATTTTGGCTATCTCCTCAGAAATGACTGAAGCGAATTTAACCAAACTTTACAGAAATGATGTATAGAAGGTCCTTTACATAGATTGCCAAAATATTCCTGATCTGCCTTAAAACATGGCTGCCAGTGGAGAACATTGTTTCACATTGGACCCTATGGGAAAAGCATATATTTGCTATTTCCTTTGAAGCTACTAAAGCAAATTGAATCAAACTTTACAGGAATGATGTATGGATGGTTCTTTACTTAGATTATGGACATTTTTTTGATCCGCCAAAAAAGATGGCTGCCAGCACAGAACATAGTTTAACCCTATGGGAATATCATATATTTGCTATCTCCTCTAAAGCTACTGAAGCAAATTGAACCAAACTTTATGGGAATGGTGTATGGAAGGTCCTTTACTTAGATTGACAAATTCAAATTGCCCGTTTTATTTACAATAAAGGCAAAACACTTTAAAAATCTCGGAAGCTGAAATTTCATTGGACAATAAATGTTACAACAATGGCTCATTCACATATGCCCCTAAACGGTGTTTCCTCAGATCTCCCACTCCGTGCCTATATCAAAAATAGGGGAGCAAGTGAGAGATGTGATTTTAATCAGATTGAAAAAACTGTGAATGGTACATATAGTTCTACAGTGATTTCCTTAGCCATTCTGTCTGATATAAACAGTGCATTTTTTCATCACTGGAATACAAATTTGCTTTAAAAGCATTTTAGTCAGGTGAGCGATACAGGCTTAGCCACACTGAGCCTCTGGTTAGTTTATATTTCACCATGCACCCATAATAGATATAAGTGAAATAATTCTCTTAGTAAAGATAGCTTTAGGTTAATCTCTAATCTCAAATTACCGTAAATGTAGTCCATACATAATTGCAGTCCATGTGATTTATTTACAGTATGTCGAAATGGCATTACTTTATGTTGCATCAGCAATTTTTGGTATTTTGATTCAAGTGTGTTGATTGTCATTAGATCTACTCAATAATTGAGTGGGTAGTTTTGCATTTAAAACTGTAAACATGTTGCGAGAAATATTGTTTTTTCTCAGTTTTTGGTGATGTGGTCTTTTTTATATTTGTAGTTATTAACCCTTTAATGTTTGTCCAATAAATGGTAAAACAGCTATGGCAGTTGGACTTTTACTTCAAACAATGGTTAGCAGTCAGGCTGCATACATGGATAGGTGCGTTTGTTATTAATAGATTATAGATACCAATGTAAGCATCATAGGAATCCAGCATTTCGATGACAAAATTTACAAGGTCTTTGAAACAGGCGGATTCTGGTGAACCTTTCCATTCAGCAATGAACACCTTATAGATATTATTCTAACTCATTACCTGAAGTATCTTGATTCATCCATCATGAATGAAAAATGAGAAAAAATTTCAGCAGGTTCTTATTTATGCTCTTTTCAGCATTACCAATGCTTTTAGCAAAATAAACGACAGATATTTCAATTATAAAGGTGTCGCCACTTTTCAGCATGTTTAAGCGCTAATATAGGTTTCACTGTCAAGGCTTTGGTTAACACTGTCGATTAAAAAATCTCACTTAAGTTCAAGTTGGTCAATTGTGGTTAGTTGTTAAGTATTGCATGGATTTGATTACCTCTAACCATTTAATCCTACCCGGAATACCAAATAAACCCAACCGCGACTCAAACCTGAAATGAAAACCAAAAGGAAACCACAGTTTTTCTACTTCTACCAATTACGACTACCTTCAACAAATTGAAGTTTTTGTCGTTAGAGGATGTGCATACAATACGGACAAGAGAGTGGACAAACAATTACATAGATATACATATATATTTTTTTAATATTTTTTAGAAGATAAAAATGATGAATTTAATGAATGGAGTCAGTATTGCGATAGCATTGCAGGGACGATTTAAATGAATCCAAGCTGTTACACTTTACAATGCTATCAGGTAGACTGTTCCAGTCACGAATGGTCTTAGGAAAAAAGGATTCCTTCCGATAAGTTGTTTTTGAAGTTGGAAGAAGGAATCCTTCTGAGTTATGATGTCGTGTTTTTCTGTTAGCTGGACTGAGTAAGTCCTGCTTAGCAAAAATACTCCAGTCATTTAGTAAACGAACCTAAGCAGAAATAAGTTCAGCTTACTGGAAATTGTAACAAGAGAATAAGTTCCTACTTTTCAGACATAAACGTAGCCATGAATAAAAACATAAGGAACCGTAAATGGACCTAGCCCAAAAAAAAAAAAAAAACTAAACAGAGTCCCTCAGCCATAATGTAGGGATATGGGCTTTTTACAGCCAGTAACTAAAACAGTTACAGGTTATTCGCCAACCTTGAAGCACTGTAGTAATCGCCAAAAAGTGACCAAACACTGAGAACGCACATATTGGTAATCGAGTTACCCCAGTACACCGAGAAAGTTTAGCCAACGATTGGATACGTAACAATGGGTACCGGTATCTATGGTACGACTCAACTGGATTAAATTGCCCGGAAGACGGCGCAAAATGGCAGGAAAATGAAATGTGTAAACTGGCAATTACAAACTTTAATAGACCTAATATATCAAATGAAGAGGTATAATAAATGAACAACAGCTGCAACAAAGCGTTATATGGCTACAAAGCGTGCGTACGAATAAAATGGGATATGAGCAGAGTACAAAAAAAAAATCGTCACCATTACTTCCCCCCACCTTAAAATATTTAATTTGGTTACAGTCATAATACGTAAATGTGTAATAAATTTTATTCTAAATAATTAAGCACAATGATAAGCATTATTCAAGACAAAGAACGGATTAATATTTATAATATTTATGTAACTAGTAAAAGTAAAAACATATACAATTCAAAGTAAAACAACAACTCATTAATTCATATTATTTATAATATTTATATTTATATTGGCGAAAAACATGGTCACGGCTTAATTTTCGGAGCGCCGACCAACATGTAATGGCAGCTCCCAACAAATTCAACAATATACAACATACAACGATTCAACAACAAAACAACATTCTTTTGATTACCAAATTGTTAATTAAATGCACGTGACCCTGGGAACAGAGGTCAAGTACCAACAAAAATGTTTATTATTTACATATGATTGTGAATTTGGCGCACTATGCCATATGACCTGGAATCGTGACTTTACTATTTCATGTCACGATTCCAGGTCACCGCCACAAAGTGGAGGAGTGCGACCAAATTACAGAGCCGTGCCAATGCCTCCCGCCAAAGAGAGATAGAAAGAGACAAGTTAGGGGTAAACATTGCCCATGTTTGAATGAAAATATTCTAACGCAGCTTGAATTGTGTTCAAGAAGATATCGTTACCAATGTCAGACAGGTGGACACCATCAGGTTGAAATAATGAAGAATTGTCACATAAAATATCGGGGTATTTGATGTAAGCACCCCCGGCCTTGATGACAACAGCGCTAAAGCACTGTTTATGCGCCGTCTACCTTGTTCCATGGCTTTACAATTTTGGGAAAATCGCCAGTTGCGACGAGGCAAGATTTGAGACCAAATGATCCTGGTATTAGGCAATTGCCGAGACAAATAAGTGATTGTACACTTCATAACATTGCGTAAATCGCCCAATGCTAAACGTCCAATGTCATTCCCACCACAATGAATTAATAAATACGCTGGAGCGGTATTGATATTGCACAACAAGTTTAATTTGCACTTAAGTTGTGTAAACTTTAAACCGCTGTATCCTTGCCACCACAACGCAAGTCCAAGCCGCTCCAAACCCAAACTTGTACCACCTGGTCTGTGTCTTGAATGGCAGAATGCATATCTGATTATGGATGATCCAACACACCATACAACAGATACATCTGAAATACTGAACATCTATGTTAGCATACAACCAACACAGGAAACGTATTACGAGATTATATCTGCTGGTATAGTTGTTAAGGGACAGCGAATATAAGATTTATATGCTTGAGATTTCCACCTGCCAGCATTTTGTATTACCTCTTGAGAATGGCCCGCCATCGCTGCTGTAGTAGCAGCGCCTATCCTGAAAGAATGGGTTCTGTAGCGGGAAGAATCAAAACCTAAACATTTCAAAGTCTTATGCAACACAGATGAAAATTGATAACGTGTCAGAGGCTGTCCATTAAAATGACAGAACAACGGTCCTGGAACGTTGGGACGGTCTTGCAAAAAAGCTCTGAGATTAGTGACGGGACAGGATAACGCAGGAACAGAAGGGATCATAATAGTTATGCCTTTCCCAGCTTGGTCTGTTTTGGAATGGGACAAGTAAAGTTTAATAAATGTACCGGTAGCAGACTTGTTGATCATTATATCGTGAATTCCTATAATTTTATCAGGATTAACTCCTTTGGTAACCGTCAGTTCTCCTACACGGAGAAAACCAAAGAATGCCAAGGAAAATGCTGCCCTGAACAATTTTGCCTCATAACCATTAATGCAAGTTTGCGGCAGAAGTGATAACAGTTTTGACAATAAACCGCCAGTTATTGGTAAGCGAGTGTCCAACTTATTAGTTGATCTTTTCATTCCCTCTAATAACTTCGTAATTACAAAATGTTTTGTTGTATCCACTACACTCGACAGTTTGCAACGAGTAGAAATAGCGGATATGTACGCACGGACTGTATTGGGGGCCAATCCGCGTATGGATAATGTAGCGATAAAATGTGCTAACTGGTCTAAGGTAGGAGGCCAGGTATTAGATAAGCCTTGCTCGTGTCTAAAATTACCAAAAGCTGCAAGTCCTGTTATGTGCGACGCATGTGTGTTTTTTGAAAAAAGATGCCTCGAGTAATCGGTTCACTTCAGACTGCACAGCAGTCGGATACACTGATCGGGTACTACAGTTGGCCTGGATTCCGCTAATGTTGCTAAGTGCTTGAAACGCTCCCATTGCTGTCGAGAAAGAGAATCTGCAATATCATTACATTTACCGGGAATGTGTCGTGCTTTACATATAATGTTTTGTTTCATGATAAGGTCAAGTAATGGGCGTATAAGAGACATAACTCTTGTTGATTTGGAAGTAAACTTATTAAGCACAGCTACCAAGGATAGGTTATCGATTTGTAACACAATTTTGTGATGTTTAAAAAAGGTTCCCCATACAGAAAATGCTAAATAAACTGGAACTAGTTCCAAAAATGTCATATCTAGGAAGATATCGGCGTCATGCAAAGGCCAAATATCTGACCATTTAAGGAAAAGCCATCTGCCTGAATAATATGCCCCACAACCTAAGCTTGGAGAACCGGCACTATCAGTGAAAAGATTAAGTGTGTCGTTTGACAACCACATATTATGCGGAAAAAAGGATACTCCATTGTATTGATTTAAAAAATTCAGCCACATAGCCAAATCTAAGTGCATCTCTTGCGTTATTCTTATGAAATGATATGGCTTCTTTGCTTTACATAATGCATCGTAAAGACGTCTGTTAAATGCTCGACCAGGCCGTATTGCTCGGCAAACAAAATTGAGTGACCCAATTAAGGATTGTAGCTCCCGAAGTGTTATTTTATGTCTAGCATTGATATTAATTAAGAGTGCTTTCAAATGTTGAAGTTTGTCATGTGGTACGCGTATCAACCTATTTGTGGTATCTATCTCTAAACCAAGAAACACTATACATTTGCTCGGCCCGGTTGTTTTTTCTTCTTAATTGGGACACTTAAACGGGAACAGATCGCTCTAAAGGATGACATCATATGACAACAACCTTCATAAGTGTCAGAATAAAAAATAAAGTCGTCGAGGTATTTTGACAAAGTTTTATTTCCTGATTCGATAGACACTGCCCATTCAAGAAAAGAAGAAAACATTTCAAATAATCGACAGGATATGGAACAACCCATAGGCAAACACTTGTCGATATAATACTTGTCATTCAGTTTTATACCCATTAAGTCAAAATCACCCGGGTATATAGGTAAAAGTCGAAAAGCATTTTTTAAATCCATTTTAGCTAGAAAAACTGTTGAACCTATTTCTGCAATTTTATCAACTACCTGGTCAAATGATGTATACTGAACCGATGTATAAGCAGAATCAATGAAATCATTGATACCTCGAGATGGTGGGTATGATAAATGGGTTATAAGCCTCCAGCCCCCATCTGACTTGGGAACAACGCCAATGGGGGATACCTGGAGATTAGAAATGGGTTTGCTAGAAAATGGGCCACACATGCGTCCTTCCGAGACCTCGGTGTTTATTTTATTATGAATTTGATCAGAATGTTCATTTGCCGATACCATATTATTGCTACAACGACTGACACGAGGGCCAACATAAGGTATTCTAAAACCATTGGAAAAACCATTAATCAAAATTGTTTTATCTGATTTGTAAGGGTAGTCAGCTGATAGTGTTTAAGTTCTTGGAGATGGATTGGAGAGTGTCCTAAACCCCATATGTCTAGGGTTCGATTGCCGGGATGGATGAACTACTTTGAAAAGGTTATCTGGGCGAGAAGTGAAACTGCGAACGAGCATGAAATCGTGACGGGGGCATGGTTGATTGTGGGGGACGAAAGGGCGTCCTTGCAATCCCGCAGGTCAGCATTGAATGGGGCCCACTGCATTTAATACATGTATGATTGTACTGACATGGGTGTTTAGAGCATGTTCCTTGGAAGTTAAAGTCATAACACTTATTGAAGTTATTAGATGTTGAACTAGCCACAACAGAGGAAGTCGGCTGACTGCCGACCATATAAAATAACCAAAGTTCATTGTCAACTGTTGCCCAAGAACTAGCCGGGTCAAAACTCTTTTTTAGACGATACTGTTCGTCATAGGAACGAAATCCCAACCCCGGGTAACGGGAAGCACCTAAACGAACAGTAGAAATGTATTTCAATAATTCAGATGCTTTATCTGGATGGGCCGAAATATAAATATCCATAAATATTAAGATAGCATCTGTCCACTTTTCAATTGAGGATATTTTGGTAGATTTAATTTCTTTGAGAAACAGCTCGCCATTTTTCATATAAAGTTGTTGCCCGTTTGAAGAGGGCGTGGTTGAATTCTCCAACAATGTGGCCAAGTCGATGTATTGACCGCTTATAATTTTTTGTTTAATGGCGGTTGAAACGCCAAAACTTAAGGGGGATGTAATACTTGATATGGGGTTGGCTGCGATGGCACTGGAATAAGGTTTTGTACTGGCAGAGGCACCGTACCTGTATTAGTAGCAGCGTTCTCCGCTGCAGCTTCCTTTACATAGGGTTCGGCCGTCTGCTTGGCCTGACTTCTAGATCTCGTCTTTGCCTTTGCCTTTGGCATGTTAATGGGCTTGGATATAAATTCCGAACGGATATAAAAAACAAAAGAAACATAAACAAAAATTAAAACGGTGGCAAATAGCTTGCTTTTTTATATATATATATATATATATATATATATATTATGTATATTATATTTATTGGTGAGGGTTCTGCAATGTAAATGTTCCATGTGGCTTGGAAAGGAAAAACACGTGTTTATTTTTAACCTACCTACCAGAACAAAGAAAAATTAAGGGGGTAACTTATAATCCATTTGAATCACATATAACAAAGAAGTTGTTGAAGACATCCTATGCGCAAAGTGAAAAACAAAACATAGCATGACTGAAATTAATATAATTTAAAATTAAAAATACGTTAATTATAACAAATATCACGAATTATAACAGATTGGATGATTTCTCACCTTGCAAATGAATGAACGAAGAAAAGAGGGAGATAACCGGTACTTACATAAGATAAACTACGTGTAAGGGGAGACAAACCCAATAGACTAACTGTAATATGTTAAGGCAAACACAGTTATCTTTCCTTTAATAAATGCAACTATATTTTAAGAAATAGTTGCTAATACTTTTCAGTTGTAATGTTTTCTATACTTTTTTCAATAAACCATTCTCCGGTTTCAAAGATTATTTCAACATTTTGATCTCGTGCCACGGTATATTTTGGTTCTTCGAAAGTTATAACATGATTTACTTCTTTTTCGCATCCTCACGTCCCGCTACATCAGTTTTTCTGTCCCTTTTCGGTGGCAGAACTCCATTTGGAGGTATATATTTTGAATCATAATCTTTAACGTTGCATGAAGAATTGCCACTGCCTCCATTTCATGTATTTTTGTGATTTCTTTTTAGGTGCCGCTTTAATTCTCATTTATAGATAAAACTTTGTCTACAGTTATTGATGGAACAGTTGAAAGTATTTACCATACTTTCATGTATCTTATGCCAATGTTTTTGATATTGTCCCAGGGTTCTAAATATTTGCTCTCTGGTGCAGCCCTCTACTTTTCAGTACATTCCATTAGATGGCCATGTTTCCCTCAAGTCCTCGTCTAATGACATCAATTCATTTGCAGAAGCATTCAAGTAAAGAACATCTGGCATTAAAGAACGTGCTAAAAACTGGCATTGCCATCTAAAAGTATACATAAAGTATTCATTAATATTAAGTATGATATATTTAAGCACAAATTGTGCTCATAAAAGATGAGAAAGCATAAGTAGAGACACAACGTCAACAATAGAACTATGGTGATCAGTCACAACTCCATCTTCGACGCTGAGTAAACAACTTCGGCATGAGAATGAATGCTGATCAGGCATCTCTCCAACACCGAAGCAAAGAGTTTAGAGCACATAAATGTAATTGGTGTACGAACAAAAAAAACAATGATGTTGTATTTTATTTACTTTAACGGAAACGATAGGTCTTTTCCATTCTTCAAAAAGACCCATATACACGTATAAACATAAAAATACTTATCAGCTGATGTTATTATCATTTTAACAACCAATTACATAGTCTAGCAAATAATTAACATTAACAATCAGCTGTACACACATCTTATACATTGAAAAAATCAATGTTTCACAAAGATAATGTTTTGTCAACACCTTTGAGCAAAGGTACCTAGTTACGTGCAAATATACTACTTATAAAAGTCTAATCAGTCTCAATTGCTTAGTCAACTATACCACAGAAATACTTAATACAGCATCAAAATTTAACTATGCAACACCACAAAATAAAATAAAGTGTATACTGTATAAATGTTTGTAAAGGACCAAGAGGTTTATGTTTTCCATGTTGCGTGACATATTGACACAATCACATGTTCCATGTCGCATCACAACATAATGAACAGAGCCAAGGGTTGAGGTTACAAAAATGCGTTGTACCATTAAAAATGATTTTCAACACTGCAATATTTTACATGACTTTTTGGCGTAAAGTCTTAATATAAAGAAGGGGAGTAAATGACTGTCTTTTTAATATTACGACCATCAAAGTTAGCAGGCTCTTTTTCGCGCCTCACTAGTTTTCGACGACCAGAAACCATGCTTACATCGACATCACCATAACAACTTTGAGTTTCAACCACTTTCATAGCCTCCTTATTCAAACCACTAATAGACTTAAACACATTATTACTAGTTTTATCAAGATGTCTAAGGAACACGTCATCTGACATATAGTCACGCGAACCTTTACTATCACAAGACCTTGCATTACCATCTCCTATCTTACTATTCAACGTTAACCTTTGATTTGGCTTTAATTGACCTTGATTATTACCCTTGTCATATAACAAGTTCTAAAACTTATTAGTACTAGGACTTAACAACATCCTTAATCAACTCATCAACACCAGTTGCTATGGCGAAACAAAATGAAAAAAAAAAAATAAAAAAATATTACCAAGAATATACCAAAGTATCCAACCAAAATGCCCCTACGTGGGCGCTAAAATGTAACCGGAAGCTCAAGAAATGTTATTTCAGCTCTTTCATAACTGCAAAAGGGTTTGTTATTTAGGCTATGGTTTGATTTTTAACTACTAAAAGAAAACTACTACAATGTTTTCAGCAAATTCCTTTATGTATTTTCTAATTTATATAAAATTATGATAAACTAGAAAATACATAAAGGAAACAGCAAGTTTTACAAAGCAATCATAGCAATCTTGTTTTAAAGTACAAAAGGCATTTGAAAAGGGAGAGATAACCGGTGACGAAAAAAGCAAATTTAAAAATAAGTTTGCAAAATGTTTTGTAAACGAACCTAAGCGGAAATAAGTTAAGTTTACGGAAAATTGTAACAAGAGAATAGGTTCCTACTTTTCAGACAAAAATGAAAAGGAATAAATAATAAACCGTGAATAAAAAATAAGGAACCGTAAATGGACCTAGCCAAAGTGTTTGGTCACTTTTTGGCGACTTCTACAGTGCTTCAAGGTTGGCGAATCGTTTTAGTTACTGGCTGCTAATCACAAACAGGATAAACATTCATTAAGAAAACAACTTTTGCAATCAGTTTCTTTTTCACCCACCCCCTGATAAATTAGTATATTCAAAAACTACATGTCACTTGGATTCATGTGTTGTGTATGTTTTGGTCAAGTCTAAATCTAATTTAATTGTGTTAATTTCACTCATGATATTTGTCATGCCCACGTGATATAATCCTATGTATTGGAACAGGAAGCAAAGTTAATTTTGGAGAAGGGGGGATTACAAAGAAATCCAACATCTTTCCCAGACAACAGTAACAATATTGAAGGGCGACAAGCTCCATTTTCTGTGAAAGAGGTGGTAAATAGTCACATTAAAAATTATTTTAAGTACTACATATTTTCAATTTTCTAGTGCGGAATAAAGAAGAAATTCCACTCCGGTATACACAATTTGTAAAATCAACTATGTCTATACCAATCAAAAACAAACATACTAATCCATGTCCGAATCACAATCCAGAAGCAAGTAAACATTTTGGAACTGACAAGTTAGGTAAGATACGTGGACTTCCACCAGAGAAGTGAGGCCGGGTGCTCCGGAAAGGGAAAACACCTGTTTAGCTAGCTACACCCGCCACGTGTGTAATCAAAATTGTGTGAAAGGAACATGGAACTATGAGACGTCAAATATATCCAGGGCAATCCTGGACACAGAGACATCAATACAAGACCAACTATTGCTCACAGTAATGAAACTAAGACTGAACTTTGATAACAAACATTTGGCTCAGGATGTAAGTTTAATTTTCAATAACTGGATCAACTATATGTATTTACAATTTGTTTCAGTTCCAATCTGGCCTAGAAGGCAGGTTATCATAAAAATATTCCTCAGAAGTTTAAGATAGATTTTCCTGATACAATGGTGATACATGATGGATCTGAGATAAAAATATAACGCGCCTCATCACTAACCAGCTAAAATCAATGTTATTCTAACTATAAATCTTCAACAACACTTAAGGGTGGGTCTTGTTGGTGTTGGTCCACGTTGGATCAGTTGTGTTCATTTCCACATTATTTTCTGGATCTGTATCTTCCATGTAGAACTAGGTATCATATCAAAGTACTGTGGTCCATACGCAGTTTCTATATTTTTGCTTTCATGTAGAACTAGGTATCATATTGCACAGCCAGACAAGTTTTATAATGCAGTTATTTCAGAGTGATTCACCTTGAACTTCCTGCAAAACAAAAAATAGAAATATTAATATGTAGATTGTTAAATACTAATTAATGTAACTAAATTTAATGTGATTAAAGAAGTAATTTTTAGAGAATAAAAATTGATTTCTGGTTGAATATGATTTTGCTTTATTTAATAAATAGAGGATCTTGCACGAGTGTTTATGTAATATTGAATTTATTAAACGAGTTGAATAATTTTTTATGCAACGAGCCTTGGCGAGTTGCATAAAACTTTATTCAACGAGTTTAATAAATTCAATATTGCATAAACACTCATGCAAGATTCTATTTATTATATAATCCCATAAAAACGGGTTTTTCGTAGATTTAAAACTTGTCTTCTCATTATAAGAAAACAGCTGATTGACCGAAACACAACAAGTTCACGTAACTGTGTACATGCGCAAAAAGTAATCCTGCTGAAATATTATATTAAGTAAACAATAGTCTGTCCGCAGGATACAAAAATTTAAATACAATGTATCTTCTTTTTAGAAGAAAAGTACAGAAGTATCAGCTTAAATTAGAATCAACAAACAGTGTCAAATGAGACAAACATCTGTGAACTAGGTCAATCGTGTGACGTCACTCTGGAATGACTTGTATGCTTTTATGACGTCACACTCATTCAATACGATTTTTATGGATTATTGAGTAGATTATATAATAAACTGTCTTTCTTTAAATATTTTCTCTTTCATTGTTTTATGTCGTGATTGATACCTGTCATTATGAAATGATACTATCAGGGATTCTCTCGATTGGGTAGTTGGGGGGGGGGGGTTAGTACCCGTTTCCTCCCCAACCATTACTTGTTTTATTAAATTCATGTCAGTTTCATTCATACGAGTCTTCTCATAAAAGACGACTTGGTGTTTGTTTATTTGGAACACATTTGTCTAAATTAACCATAATAGCATAAACAAAACAGGATTGATTAATGTATAATATTCCTGTAAATATTCTTACCCAGCTTTACAAGTACAGTGGTCTTCCGTCAAACTTGGTGCAGTCGTTGATAGATATACTGACACTGTGTGGTTTTTCAGATTTCCGCTGACTTCTGTATTGTATACACTTGCAGAAATATAAAAATCTCCGGTACTCGGGTCTTTACTGACTTTTACCCGATGTACATATGCCTTTTGTCGCTGGCTTAATGTAGGTTTGTAGGGCAAATATTGCTCCAAAATACCGGAGGGCAGGTCACAGAGGTCAACAAAGTTCGCAGCCATGTCGGAGTAATACTGATAGCGTGGTCACGTGACAAATAGGTGGAGCTATGATAGATTTTTCCAATCGGTCAATTGTTACCATACTACATCCAGGGTAATGATAAATGGTCATGAACTAGCATCTCTCTGACACTTGACATCTTGAGTAGCAACAGCCACTTCAGTGAAATAATCAAAAACGAACACACTAATCCATTTCCGAATCACAATCCAGAAGCAAAGTAAAAACTTTGGAACTGACAAGTTAGGTTAGACACATGAACTTCCACCAGGGAAGTGAGGCCGAGTGCTCCGGAAGGGTAAGCACCTCCTGTTTAGCTAGCTACACCCGCCACGTGTGTAATCAAATTGTGTGAAAGGAACATGGAACTATGAGATGTCAAATATATCCCAAGGCAATTCTGGACACAGAGACATCAAACTTATCAACAATACTGTGATGACGGCCATAAAACTGTTTGAGGGCCTTGATAAGCCTAGGCTTCCAATATCCCCGAGTCAACAATTTATTTGCAAGCAGCCTACTTCGTTGTACAAAGTCCCCGTAGTGGGAACAAGCTCTATCATAGCGTATTAATTGGGAAACAAATACACCATAAGCAGGAGAAGCAGGTATATTGTTGCATAAAAAAGGAAAGTTGACAATAGAAAAATTGAAGTCATCACGTTTGTCATAAAGTTTCAAATGTAGCCTTTTCTGTGCGTCATGATTCAGGTATAAGTCTAAATATGAAGCAGAACTTGAGGAATCAGTCGTATCTTTTATTTCAAGCTCACTAGGATAGATGACATTTACATAGTCTCCAAATTTAGGATTGTTAAGAGACAGAACGTCATTTATATATCTGTATGTTGAGTTGAATGATTTGGCGACAGTTTTCTCTCCAGATTTAACAAGGTTCTGCATAAATTCTGCTTCGTAAGAATAAAGAAACAAATCAGCAAGCAATGGTGCACAGTTTGTACCCATTGGTATACCGATTGTTTGCTGAAAAACTATATTACCAAACACAACAAATATGTTATCTATCAAAAACTCCAACATTTTGTTGATGGTATCTTCAGTATATTTTTGTTTGGAATCTGTATGGTGTTTGACAAAATAACCAGAATCCCTGTTCAGCACCAGACATTTGTATCTTGGCTTACCGTTTTTGTAGAAAAAAGACAAGTGAATAATTTCTTTAAGACGTTCTTTCAATTTAGAATGAGGGATTGTGGTGTATAGTGTAGAAAAATCAAATGTTTTTTATACTTTTTACATGAGATAAAGTATTAGAAGCAAGATGTTCAAGTAATTCTTTAGAATTTTTGAGAATCCACATTTGGTTGATTCCAGATGTAGAATATACCTTTTCTGAATAAGACTGAAGACCATCTTTGACGATTGTCAAAATTTGTGTCAGAGTTACCGATAATGATTTAGTAGTACACTTAGATCAGCCTGCTATATATAAACAATATGATACGTTCTGCATGCGATGATTTCTTAAAACTTCATACTGAAAATCAAGATAAGAAAACAAAAGTAGATCACCAGAAAGTAGCTAAAAGTCATGTTTCAGAGCTTTCAAACAAGATCATAACTGAATTCACATCACAACTGAATGATTCTGCTGACTTCGACATTTGCTCAATATATAATCTGTATTGCTCATTAAAATCTATTGAATGTAGAATATGCCTGAGGTGGAACCATTACGATTGTTTAAAACTCAGATTCTGAAATCTAAGAACTAGAATCAAATCAAACCATGGAAACCAATTCAAATGTCATCCTTGCAGCCACATACAGAGCTTCATCCAAAATGAACCACGAGCTGATGAAACCCCTGCACTCCAACCATCTGTAAATGATACACAAGTAAAGCTTACAGACAAGACTCGAACTTAAGAGGTGCAGATGAACAGGTACTTGTTGCCCAGCCTCCAACTCAAACTCCAGCTATAACAACTCCATGTACTTTACATACTAATCGCTCCATTCCTGGCGATGCCACAAAACAAGTTGCTACAACGCCTTCCCTCCCAGCATTTAGAAATACTCCTACGTATGTATCAAAAGATGCCAAACAGATGAGCACCGTAGTAGATGACGTGACAGAAAGGAAGAAATTGCTGAAAAATCTCAAGGCTACAGAAAATAAATTAAGTAAGGTAGAATCTGAGCTGGAACAAACCAGGAAACGACTAGCAACAGCCAAAGCATATATTGTAAAGATGGAGAATAAATGCAAACAACAGGAGGACTCCAACATAATACTTGGGAGCAAAATTTTAATCTTGGAAAGCGATCTTCCCACGCAAAGCCAAACCTCACAGCCTTAGCAGTCAGAGCATACTGATGAGTATATAATAATTTGCTTGATTTGTAAGTAATGCAGCATCTACAAGAATTTTTGACAATTATACAATATAAACTACCTTTTCATCGAACATGGCTAGTATAAAACGTTTATCCATTCTTTATCTGATGTTTGATACCCTGAGCTAGCAGACAGTCAATGGCCTAGAAAATTGTTAGGGTACTGCAAATGGATCTTTTAGCATAATAACAAACACTTGTGTTAGAATTAACAGACATAACATGTAAGTTGATATTTTGTTTCATATCTCACATGTGAGATAGAAAGGTTCAATGTCAACCTGGCTTGAAAAAACTAGATATGTACATGTAATATGTGTATTATACACATGAATATAAACGTATATAACTTAGTAGTAAAATAATAAATGATGACCAAAGATTGGTTTACGGATTGGAATGGAATTCTACTAGAACATTGCTTTTATTATATACGTTCTTCTCCTGTCTTTAGCTATATGATGTATAAATCAAGAAAAATATATACATACAGAATGAATCATGAATTGAACCAAATAACGTTGCATAGTTTACAAAATGACTCTTGAAAGTAATATTAAATCAGTCGGTAGATTATTTTCTCCTGGTTTTGACACATGATGATATTTTAACAAGAAAAATCACAAATAAAAAACAACGAACGCCGCAAACAACGATCACTATATATCACTTTAGTTCTTTAGCCTATAAAATAACATTATATACTAAAATTTATTTTATAGTATTTCCCTTCTTCCTTTTTCTTATGTCTGTCTCAAACATGTGTATGGGGATTCTGATACTTTCTCTTTATCGTATAAAGCATCAGAGTTGAGTTGTTCACATGATTAGACAACGAGCTGTCATTTAGAAGTATTTATTTTGTCTGGAAGACAGTATAAACACATTGGTTGATTAAAAATATATAGAAAAAAAAACAAACATACCAATCCATATTTAAATCAGAATCCCTAGGCAAACTATGAAACTGTCAAGAGTTAAACATGCGAAATTCATAAGGGAAGTTAGATCGGATGCTCCGGCAGGGAAAACATCTATTTTCCTAGCTTAAGTCGCCTCGTGGGAAATTAAAATTGGTGATAGAATTCCATACCACGTGTAACAAAATGGATTATTGTAAATATTTTACAATGTAATTGTATTTTCCAAGTCATGGTCATGGATATTGTTGCTACTGGCTCTCCCGTAGCCATTCGCTACTTTACGACACCTTTTAATATTTTAGTTGCATTTTTAACACTGTCATTCCATCACTTGTAGATTTTTGGAGTCCTTGGAACCCCCTAACTTTATTTCAAGGAGTTTTCAAAAAATTTTGGCAGTCCCCTTAAAATTTACTCGGCGTTTTCTTGCAGGTCTGGTCTCACAGTGAAGTGGTGCATCTGTGATGTTCACTCAGAGATGGAAATGGAATCGACTGTTGTTTAATAAAATAAAAATAATAATAAACTGAACTTAAATAACATTTTACATGTACAATTATTTGTCAGTGTAAGCAAATAATGATCATTACAATTATTGCAACATCATCAGAGTCAGACATCAAGTTACTGACTACGCCCTTTAATGGTATCAAAACCCCTAGAAGCTTTTACAAACATCAATTCATGACCTGCCAATTTAATGAACATGAGTCTGTTTAATCTAATTTGATTTAGTCTGTTTCTGACCTTAGTTTTAATGCTGTTCTGGACACCAAATCTCCTTTCATATGGAGCACTTAGCACTGGAATTTGAAGAGCAAATTATGTCAACATAGTAAAATCTAGGAATTGATTACTAAAATTATAAGATAAGAATCTTCAAAAATCTTTTAAATATAAGAGATCTATATGATTTTACAAAATGTTAAAACTGCAAAAAATGAGCAGTTGCTATATTCCTGTTATTAATGTTGTTGTAAAAAGTACATCAGCCGATCAATGCCATAGTTGGTTAACTGATTTGCAGAGGGATATCTAGATAGATTTAAGTTTAGATCCAAGCATTCAAGTAAATTCAAAATATCAGTTTGAAACCTGTCTTTCAAATTGTCTATAAGCAAACAGATGTGTGTATTTCTGATAGCGTTAAAACTTTTCTCAACTGATCAATATCTACTTCATCATACCTTTATTCCAGGTCCAGAAGGTACACTTCCCAAAATGTTAAGCACTTCATTTACTTTATTAGAACCAGTTTTCATGTAGTTCAGAGTTTCTATTGTTGAACTGACACTGTGTCTAATGTAAGACAAATTAACAGCATCTTTTTAAAGGTAACAGAGAGTACACCAATTACAGTTAAATATCAATAAACAAATCTGTTACTAATAGAAGCTGCCTTTGGACTTTTATCATTGTCCAGTGACATAATATTTGGACTGTTACAGTCAAAAATCATCTTGACAGCTGATTCGACAGACAACCACGTGACTGAACATGGTTCTCTTATTGGTTTTTTTTTACCGTGCAATAGATTTTGTAGTTCTTTCAACTGACCATACCTTACAGACGAGTCACTATAAAACTTGTAAAGTAAATGAATAGTATTTGTGTATTTTAAGCAAAATTCCACCCCTCACCTGCCTGGGAAACCGCAAGGTGTAACCTGTGTGCTTTACAATACACCTGAAATAAATTGTCATTTCTGCGTTTAAGTTTTGCACCCAGACCATTCAATCTCCATGTCATTAAAGCAGTTCCATCAGTCCCTAGACCAAATACTTTATCAAGATTTTTCAGCACAGATATTTAATTCAGTTAATGTCTGCTCAATACCAGCAGCATTGCAATCTCTTATTTTTTTATTTCCCAGAAATGATACAAAAATTTCACCATCAGGCCATCATTAAAATTTTTCAGTTCGCCCAAACCCGACCCATAGGGTTTGGTTATGGGTCGGTAGGTAGGTATTTTTTTAGAAGGCATGATTTTAGTATAAACTGGTAGTGTATATTAAAATGCAAAATAATGACAAATTTATATTTTAAGATACTGATAAATTAACAAAACATGACGAACATTTGACTAGATTTACAATGCATGTATAGGTAAACAAATGGGAAAACTTATGTCCAAGGTTTCTTTATGAATGGTCCTTCAAACAATGAATAAATGAGCACTTTTGAACATTAGAGTTTGTTATTAAAGCCACTGAGTTCATTTCCTAATAGGGTTTCTCTTTAAATCGGTTTCTTGTTATCCAGGAAGGTTTGAAACTCGGCCTTGCTGTACTCCCTGGGTCTTGCATAAGTAGCAGCAGATGTCAGGTTTGCCTATACCAGATGAGTAGTAGGCAAACTCAATGGGTGACTCGCAGTTCAATGAAAGTATATAGTATTAAAGGCATTTAATGTGTTTGTCTGAGACAAATATGCATTTTACGTTCATATATATCTATATATTTCTACAGGCTATGTTAGAGATGAAATATATTGCAAACACTGTCAGACGTTAGAAAGCAACAGAGAATATTAAAGACTTTGTTGCATTTTAGGACCAATGAATTTGTGACCTAAAAAGGATGATACTTCTTTCGGATTTCAGTGTAAAGTTGCAGACAAAAAATGATGTCAGAAACCAAATTATGTTTGTCAGATATATGTTAAATAAAGAATTTTTAAAATTTAAAATTTCTGTTTTATATGAATTTGAAAATCATTTCTGACATCAACTGGATATATTGAATACATCTCTACAAGGGCAATACTATTTTTCATGGAGTTTAGATTAAAAGAGCATATATTTTAAATTTATATGTTATAATACCATCAGTTGTAATGACAGCTCAACAACTATAATCATGAGAATTAAGCAGCATCTTTAAACTTCTGGGTTCTTTCTGTGAAATCAAAAACAAACATACTAATCCATGTCCGAATCACAATCCAGAAGCAAAGTAAAAACTTTGGAACTGACAAGTTAGGTTAGACACGTGAACTCCTGTTTAGGTAGCTACACCCGCCACATGTGTAATCAAAATTGTGTGAAAGGAACATGGAACTATGAGACGTCAAATATATCCAGGACAATCCTGGACACAGAGACATCAAACTTATCAATAATACTGCATACACATTCCTAGCTATTAACTACTTCTATGGGACGCTCGTAACTTTCTGAACGAACCTATATTATTTCATTACGTTGCATACATTCAAATATATAAAAATAAAATTAATGGACTTTTGGCAAAGAGAAGATTTGTACGGGAACTTCTTGGGAAAAGAAACATAAATATCCTTCCTGCATGTCACATGTAATCAAAAATGGCAGACAGTTTTAACGCTGTCGTTTCAAATCGGCTTTACAGATATAACAACAAAAAGTCATGGAATGACGTCTTCGATGAAGTGGTGGCACCAGATAAACTAGACATCAAAAACAACTGATGAAATTGCCGTGACGGTGTCAGATAAATCTGGGGTTGAAAAATTCGAGCCTGACATGTCGGAACCAATTCAAGTTGTGCAAGAATTCGACAGTAAACTGAAATTCGCTACATTCATTGTCAATATGTATGACACGAGTAAGGATGTTAATAATAATAATCTTGCACAGGATTGTCCAGAATCTACAGTCAGCGGAGCGGTACACGACCCCAACAAAGGACGTTCTTCGGTGTAATGATGGCAAATTCAAACCAGTTAAATTGTACCAAAACGAAAGAAATGAAGAAGGCCCTCGTTTTACAGGTACGTGTATTATGTCAGATTTTGATTTCATTATTACATTTTGAAAACTCTAGAATGTCAGATTGATTTGGGGTGTCAGCTTTGTTCATTAGAGTTTGGTTTATTTTATATTGATCTGGGTATAGGCATGGGTGTTTTCTAAGGGAAGTGCTGCTCATTTTTCTACAGCGTTGAGTTAAGCTTATGATAGTAAACGAAACAGCGAAGGCTATAGTATGTCACTGCCTAGTATTAGAAGATCAACCAGTTTGGGCTGAAATAAGTATGCATCAGAAAATAGTGCGCACTAAGGGATGCAAGATCTGCAGGGCTATATCTTAATAAATTTGTTTACATATCAAACAGCGTGCATAAAATTCAGCTAGACCCGTTCAAATAACATTTACACAGGTGATTGACGATTGCGTCTGGCAATTAATTAATCCTACAAAAAATAGTCCGACCATCCAAACTGACAGATTGAATACGGCGATTGAGTATTTATCAACAGATTTGTACATTTAATAAAATATTTAAAAGAAATATTCGTTTGTACTGTTTTCAATCTGGACCAGAAACATGTTTTATAGGTTTCTATTTGAACCGATTTTCCAGCACAGAACACAGGCATGCCTCTAACACATGGCTAATTTGCATATATTCATGAACTACGATGCCGATGCTTAACTCATGGCGTAGCTTCTGGCCATTTGTTGATACTTTCTAAAATGATCACGACACCCTGTCCTTTTTGTAATCAGTTAAATGTAAAATCTTTTATTCTTTATTCTCGTATCTCCGCAACATTATTTCGCCCCAATTTCAATCACACTGCGATATCTTGTCAACAGTCTCGGAGGATAGACGGTATTCTCATATTTTCATTTTCATAACAAAATCGCCCGTGAAAATTAACACTGCTTTCAACACTGATAGCTGTGAATATATTTGTGTTGATTATAAACTGTATTCAACTTAAAACGCTGTATAAAGAGCATTTTTTGTGTTTATTTATTGATCACTAAGAGTAAAAAGAAGAACGTCGGCGCGAACTGACAAGATCGTGTTTTTTGTTGGGTTTTCCGAGAGGCTTATACGTAATGGATTTTTATGGTTTTTATCTTAAAATAATCATACAAAAGCGAAGAATTTAAATATATATGCAAAAAATTACCAAATGTTTTTGCGCAATCGTCGATCAACTTTTTACTACAGAAAAAAGAATGCTGCAAACGATGGATGAAAGATAAAAATAGGTTCTAAAAAATCAGGATCCTGGATTTATTACAGCCCCTTCGGAAATAAAAAAAACTTATTTTTTCCTCTCTGAAACGATTTACCCGAAAATCGGCCCTTAAGTGTATTAAACTTTTTACCTGAAATTTTTACAATTAACAAACAATATCTCGGGTGTCAAAATTCTCACAACAAAACAAAGTTTATACTTGTGTATTGTATTTCATTCTGTTTCCAATGATATAACTCTTTATTAAGAAAAATAAAAATAACACATAATAAATAGAATTAAATGATGATGGGTATACTATTTTATGAAATTCTAGCAGTCGCAGTTAATCACCTGGGTGTTGCTTTTTTATAAAATTTTATTTGCCTTGTAAACACGATGATAACTTGCACAGATGTCCGAAAGAGCGTATGTCTTGACGATTTGATGCATAAAAATACTGATGTCGCTTGATAATTAATCCGTTACTTGAAAACTGATAATAATTAATCCTTATACACTTACAATGTGTTCAGTAATTTGTAACAGTAAAATCCAGGTAGATTTATTCACTGCCAAAAACGGTGTCTGGTTCTTCAGAAGTATTGATTTTTTATCACCTTTCAGTGGGGCTCACAGCGGGAGCAAATTACATTGACATGTAATATCATTAAAAAAATATTATCAGACCACTTAATAATGATTAAATTCAAAGTAATTTAATTGTTGCAGAGGATTATGTTGGACATTTGAGTTGTCCAAAAATTATCAATTAATTATCAATCAATCCATATTAAGAAATATTTCCCCCTTTAGTACATCATTCTTTCCAACCGTCTGTAGTTGGGAGATATAAAGGATTAGCCTAGGGACAACAAGTTGTGCAAGAATGGTTTATACCATTTCAGGCCTTCTTAGCTCACTTGGTCAATTTATATCTATATAAAGTATTTCCTTAGCTTAATTTGGTAAAATATATTTTGGTCCTTTGGGTAGGTTTCAACATCTTCAAAATAATTTTGGTTTCATAATTTTGGTCCAAGCACTACTGATGAGGAATTGTATTCCGAAACGGCCGTCTAGTGCTGTAAAACTAAAGCTGGTATAATATGTAATATATTAATCAAGAATTTAAACAACATTTAAATTAGCACTAAAATATATAAAAACAATGATTTTATTTTATTTTTAATCAAATTAATTGTGAATTAAATCAATGACTTAAACAATGAGAGTAAAGTAACTTTATTCAAAGAAAGTAACTGGTCATGGTGCGGGGTTTAAATATATGTTTTTCATGCAATGATGACACCATGTTGATGATGTGGCATGAGGAGTTTTGATGATATGATGATGATGTTCTGACGATGATGGTTGTGGTGGTAATGAAATTGAGTTCTGCAGATGATGTCACCATGTTAATGTAATGCGACATTCTGATGGTGGTGACATGATTTCTGTTGCTGCCGATAATGACGGTGATTCATAATAATAATGATGTCACCATGTTGATGATGATGATGAAGAAAAAAATGTCTTTATGTTGATGATGGTGTGACATGAGTAAATCTGATGATGATGATGATGGTGGTGGTGTGACATGACTAAATCTGATGATGACAATGTCCTTATGTTGATAATGACATAAGTAAATCTGATTATCTGATGATAATGGTGGTGGTGGCATTGAGGTCTGCTGCTGCAGATAATGATGATGATTTATAATTATAATGATGTCACCATGTTGATTATGATTTGGCATGAAGATTTGTGATGATGATTATGATGATGATGTCATGTTGAGGATGACATGAGTAAATCTGATGATGATGGTAGTGATGATCTGATGAAGATAATGGTAGTAGTGATGACATTGTGATTTGGTTCTGCCAATAATGATGATGATTCATGATGATGATGTGACATGGGGAGTTATGATGATGGTTTATGATGACGATGACATGAATTCTGTTGCTGCCAATGATGGTGATGATCATGTGACATGAGGATTTCTGATGATGATGATGGCGTGGATGACATTGAGGTCTGCTGCTGCTTATTATTATGTTGATAGATGATAATGTCACCTTATTGATGATGATATGACATGAGGAATGATGATGATGAATATGGTGGTGACACGTCAGTTCTGTTGCTGCTACTGTGGTTGATGACGATATCATAATAATCATGTGACATGAGGATTTCTGATAGTGATGAATTTCATGATGATGGTGGTGGTGGTTGTGACACAAGTTCGACTGTTGTTGCTCATGTCACATCATCATCAACATGGAGAAATCATGTTCATCAAAAGATAATTGTAGTGCTTTTGTGAAGTCCTTCCGATTTTCAGAGTATAGTCCAGCAATACACTTTGTTTTTGATGAATGTAAGATCTAATACACTTTGAATGCAAAACATCATATTGAAAATGCGTGTACGTGAACATCATTTGATCATCAATCATGAGTGTGTTTAAACGTTTACACAAGAACTATAAAAATCTGTGACAGTTACTGAAATATGCTGGATATTTTCCTTCTTCTTCTATTTAATATTCCAGTCACAATTTAATGTTCTAGTCATAACTTTCAAAGCCCCCATATCAGTATGAATGGATAGATTTCAATTTTCTTCCCTTTTACAGCATATTTGCAACTACGCTGTAGATCAGCACTGCAGTGCTATGTTTCTTTTTTGGGGGAGGGGGGTTTATTTTTATCAACACAGTCTGTAACATCTATCTGACATATATATTAAGTGTATATACATACATATTGTATTTGCAGGGTTGTAAAATCTCAGTTATTGTAGGACAGAATGTTAGATTGTATCCCAATTAATACGCTATGGTAGAGCTTGTTCCCACTACGGGGACTCTGTACTGCTTGCACATAAATTGTTGACTCAGGGATATTGCAAGCCCAGGCTTATCAAGGCCCTCAAAAAGTTTTATGGCCGTCATCACAGTATTGTTGATAAGTTTGATGTCTCTGTGTCCAGGATTGCCCTGGATATATTTGACGTCTCATAGTTCCATGTACCTTTCACACAACTTTGATTACACACCTGGCGGGTGTAGCTAGCTAAACAGGAGGTGCTCACCCTTCCGGAGTACCAGACCTCTCTTTTCTGGTGGTAGTTCACGTGTCTAATCTGACATGTCAGTTCAAAGTTTTTACTTTGCTACTGGTTTTCTGGTTATGAAATCGTATCCGAAGTAAAAGAATATAAACATGTAGGAATAGCACTAATCAAATATGGCATTTTAAGATCGATGTCGACGAACTTTGCCACAAAATTAGAGGAACATCCTTCGGTGTAATGGAATCTGGAAAAAATGGGAACTTTTTAAAAGATTTATAACTCTATCGTAATACCACGTGCTTTGTTCGGATCCGAATTATGGTCTTCAATACCAGTAACATCATTACGTCGTCTGGCCACAATATTGATCAATATTGTTTGAAAAGAACTAGCGCATTTATTGAAAAATGCATTTTCCGTTTGGATTTAAGGAAACCAATTATGATTCCCATTTAAAGTCTTATTAAAATATCAATAGAAAGTGATTATAGCTGATCAAGACGATATCTTGCTTTCATTACTTACTACACACGTGGCGGGTGTAGCTAGCTAAACAGGAGGTGCTTAACCTTCCGGAGCACCCGGCCTCACTTCCCTGGTGGAAGTTCACTTGTCTAACCTAACTTGTCAGTTCCAAAAATTTTACTTTCCTTCTGGATTGTGATTCGGACATGGATTAGTATGTTTGTTTTTTATTATATTATGATCTTCTCCAATTTGGAACGAAACGTTTTAAGACAGTTAATGCATTGTGAAATAAATACCAATTAAAGTGTCGGCGAAACAAAATCTGCTAATATAGAAGGTTAATAAAATTGTCAGAACAAATCTGTTTAAAATTTGGTCCTTTTGGTTTCTTTTCAACATATTGAAAGAGTAGTGGTGTCATATTTTTGTTCCAAGCACTACTGCTTAGGAATTGTATTCCGAAACGACCGTCTAGTGCTGTAAAATTAAAACTGGTATAATATGAAATTTACACCGATTAATTATTAATAATTTCAACAATGATATCACATATTATATGTCTTTATATATCCCTGTTTATATATATATAACAAATAATATATGGAATAATACATTTTGTAAAAAAAAAATAAAACCATTTTTCAATTACCAAAATAAATGAAAATCACTGGTTTAAATTAAATCAAAAGTATCGTGTTTCTTTTTTTTGATTCAGTATGTAATGTATATGTTATATCCATTTTCCAATTTCATGTATAACAATTAATTTTCAATGTAAAAAGGAATTTGATTTTATCCTGAATTTAAAAAAACTATAATCAGCAAATTACTTTTCGTAAAACATATCGGTAATGATAACCTTCATCCTTGCCATGAGGTTCATCAAAACTGCACTTTAAAGAGGGAGTATATCTTAGTTTTTGAGGAATTTTAAATTTTAACTAGCAAAAAATTTAGACAATAGTACATTTCTGACAATAATACACACTTATTGCCTACTGAGTGTGATATTTTCGGGGCAACAGTCACAAGCAGATATACCGGCTCAGTGGTATCACATATATTAAATGTTTTCTTATAACAGTATGTTTATTATTCACCCAAAATTCCAGAACCTAATATTTCTTACTCAACAGCTTCATTATGATTAGGGAGAATATCATCTTCGGTAAAGTTAGTTGTACAATGTAGTATTTAGAATTCTTTTATATACTATCTTAACCTAAGCTCTAAAAACACTCGGAGGAGAATCTCTTACAAAAGAGAATAATTTTGTTAGAAGTCCTTTCAGGTGAAACAACAACTACTTGTTGCGTATGTCCGTGATGATTGTCGGCACATCTGGGTCATCCAGTAGTGATACGTCTGGTACTTAAAGTTTGTTTCTTGTTTTAATACAAAACATATATTCAAATCCAAACCTAATTTGTCAGTTTCAAAATTTTTACAATGAATCTGCGTTGTGATTCGAACATTGATAAGCATGTTTAGTTTTTATTATTAATAACATTGTGATGACGGTCATAAAACTTTTTGAGGGCCTTCAGAAGCCTAGGCTTACAATATCCTTGCTTATGATACGTTTCTATTTTCAGAGTTCTTTTTCAACGAAGCAACTTCTGTTGATGGTTCTAAGTGAGTAGCATTTTACCACAATATAAACTTTACACAACAAAGCAAGCTGTTTACCATTTTTTTAATCTGGAATAGTTGCAAGCCTATGGTTAAATATTATAGCCATCATCACAATGTTGTTCATTGAAGTTTTGAGGTGTAATTTTTATTAAAAAGTGTAGTTAGCTAGACAAGAGATATTACCCTTTCGGTTCAATTGATGAAAATTAATATGTTAAATGTTCCAGTTGTAAAAGTTTTGTATACTTTTTTGTTGAGTTGGCCAATGTCTCTTTTTCAGTCTCTCATTTAAAAACATACAAACATGCCCATTTCCAAAAAATAAACAAAATAAAAAACAACGTTCTATTTTATTTTAAAACTATATTAAACACGATAGTCTAAACAATGAATGAGCAAACAAATTTTGTTTTTATTAATACAATAATGAGAGTAACAGTAAAACATGGTATAGTGGACAGTAACAAAATGTCTTTCCTTAACAGTTAATATTTCAGAATACTTTTAATTGTACCATTAAAAGAGTGAAGTATATTTTTAAAAGGACACACATAGTTGTACGAACACGAACAATTTCCCTTTAGATTAAACTATTATAAAAAAATCTATATATGATTATGAACGTCAATTGTTTAAATGTACAATATAGAAGACATATAAAATGTTAGTGCAGCAATTAGTTTTGTATCAAATGGATTATAACCAGTGATGATTGCTTTAAACACCTGTCATTTACGTCTTTTGTCGATTTTCTTCATACAGAGAATATGCTGAAAAGATAAAATGCGAAAATATTTAGCAATTCTCAGAAGAATGTATTTTTACAAAAGTGAAAAGAAGACATTATTGAACAGCAATAAGCACTTAACTGTTAACTTAACACCAGGTCTCGCTTCCCTGGAAGAAATGAACGTTTTTACCTTAATTTACTTGCCTATTTTCAAAGTTTATTTTACTGAAAAAATCCAAATTTGATCATAGACCGGTATGTTTGTTGTTAGTCAACTGCTATTGATTTTAGTTATTCCCAAATTGTTTCTGTCATCTGGAAAACAGTTTAGTGTTCGGTGGCGTTAATATCCATAGTTAAATATATTTTTTCGTATTGCTTATTGGTAGTGCTAGGCACGTGTAGACGCTTTTGGTAAGGACACAATATGTCATAGTTATCATTGACTAGGTGGACATTTCCAATCAAATCAAGAACGATCAAGGATAAGTCGATATTTATATGGTATGCGAGGATAAGGTAATTTTTCCAGAAAATATTAAATAGCATCAACATACATTTGTTATATTATCATCGAATCAGATATTTGCTTTTGTTCATCATGAGATTATTTTTCTTTTCGTTGTTACGGAGCACGCGGCCTCACCTCCCTAGCGGAGTTCACATGCTTAACTGCATTTGCCATATTTCAAACTTTTAACTTCGCATTTGGGATTTGGACATGTTGAATTATGATTATCATAGTTAAGTACCTTTATCGTGTCTGCTTTTGAGAAAGTGTAGATGTACGGGTTGATCGCGGCATTCAACGGAAGTACAAGTACGATGATCCAGGAATAAACTTCACTCGATGTTTTTATACCAGCTAAAGATAAAATGACTGAAAACAAATATAGAAAACTATTAAGATAAAATATTTAGAAATAAATACAAAAATATTATAATACTCAATGGATTGCCCAGGATATGTTTGACGTCCAATAGTTCCATGTTCCTTTAACACAATTTTCACTGCATACGTGTAGCTAGCTCAATAGGAACTGCTAACCCTTCAGGAGCACAGGGCCCCGCCTCCTTGGTCGAAGTTCACGTGTCTAATCTGACTGAATGAATGAAAAAAATTTCCAATTCTTAAAATCTAACTACCATTCCATTTATACTGGTATAATATTCAATTGTAACATCTGCCGGCGGACTAAGCATCCCAAAAAATAAACTCAGTAGGAAATACTTTTGTATTGTCAAAAATATACTATATGAATTCTAAATTTGCTGCAAAGTAAAATATGAAAATTCTCAATAACTCAGGTTACTCCTTCATGCAAAATAAGCTTAATTTGGTTAATGTGTTTTGGACCTTTGGATATTTTTTCAGCCCTTTGAAAATTGTTTCGCAATGTTGGTCCAAGCAATAATGATTAACTGAATTCTGATACGTCATCTAGTGTCGTAAAATAAGCACTGGTATAATATTTATTTAAAGACTATACTCACCTAGAATACCGACAGGTAACCAACAAAGGCAATCCGTGATCACAACAACTGATAACCTTTTTGCCACCTCAACATCTCTACCAGTTTGTGTACTTTGAACTCTTTTCATTGAAATTTTAACCTCACGGTAAAGTTGATAGAGAACAAAAGGGATAAAGACACTTGTGAGAAAGTTGATTCCTAAAATATCACAACTGCATACTCCATACCACTATTGATTTCTTTGGTCAAAGGAATCGCTATGCAGACCCCAGATCGTGCATAGAAATCGTCATATACCACCAATGGTAACATAGATGCAAAACCGGCAATGGCCCAGGTTATGAAAGACAGTTTAAGAGCCAATTTACGAGAAATCTTAACATTTCCAAAGGTAAATTTTACAATTAGATATCGTTCTAAACTGATTAAAAAAATAAAAATAAGGGATGCTTCATTCGAGAGCATAGACAAAACACCGGCTATTTTACAAAGAGTGCTGTGTCTCCATGTGTAGTCGTTCCATACGTAGCTACCGTCATATAGTGCATCATGCACAGCAATAATCAGCATATAGAGGGCCATGATAAGATCAGAAATTCCAAGGTTATACACGAAAATAAAATACGATTTAGCAAAAAGACTTTTATCTACAAATGCTCTGTAGATTAACACTACCAAGTTTCCCAAAAACGCCATTGCACCCAGTAACCATAGAAACGTAGCTAAAACCCTGTTGCCTATGAGATTCCTACAACTGGATATGTCGTCTACTGAAGCTAAGCAAGCAGCACCTTCCGGCTTTATACAACATATTGTAAACGAATCACCATATATTACTTTTAGGTTTAATGCGTTTAGAAACACATTACTAGTTAGAATTATTCTATTGGATCGTAAGTCGATGAGTCTCAAAGCAACTAAATTGTCAAACACGCCTTTCTCCAATATTTGAATTTCATTTGAGCTTAAATTTAAACTTGTCAAATTTCCTTGGTCTATAAACTGGTCTTTGGAGACAGTATGCCATTGTGAACCTGTTATACTAATCACACGAAGAAGGTTAAGACTTGTAAAACAACCTGGATCAATATATCTCAAATATCTGTTATTCTCCAAATAAATTTCTGTTACTGCCAAAAGTCCTTGAAAGGCTAGATTTGGAAGGGATACAATACGAGACCCTTCAAGATATAAAGATGAGATACTATTTACTACAGTTAGATGCCCAGCTGTCAGATTTTCAAGTAACGGAAGACCAATTAATTTGATCGTATCTAAATTGCTGAGGTTTTTGAAGAGTGGTGTCATTACCATTTGCCTTAACCTATACAGGTGATACACAGAATGTATTTCGTACATCTTCACGTGATCCATAGATGTTTCCATATGAAAAGTTACCGAGCAGTCAAACTGTAGCAAACTCTTCAAATCAACAAGTTTTGAGAAAGCATGAGACTCCCATGAAAGATACTGGGAAATTTCCTTAACATCACCGTGGCTACTTGACATGGCGTCGCAAATAAATTCTAAAGATTTAATTTTGCAGTCTTCAGTACACAAACTACAAAGAAATTCGTCGTAGTTGTCATAGCAACGTGGAACTCCATCACATATATCATCTGGTTTTAAACATATCCATTTGTTCACTAAACCAAAACATTTTTCATGATCCGAGCATTGTTCATCATAACCTACATAGAAAATGGAAATTAATTTTTAGAGAAACAAATGTGCTTGACAGACACTGATTATGACAGCTTACCACTTAAAACAAGATGCACAATTATTACCCTCCTTACTATAAAGATGCTGTCACCTTAATGCCATTGAAATGTCACATATAAATAGTGGTTTCTTCATATCCAAATGCCAGTCGAAGAAAATATGAAATCAAAATATACAAAAAAGAAGAAAATAAATAATGTCCCCGCCCTTTCGATATAACTGACAATTAATAATAAGGTTCCCGTTTATGTAGGATACGTTTTTGATGACGTTTTAATGCAATACTTAACAATTTGATCAAATATTAAAAAAAATTATTGGTTTACCAAACGATTAACTGAAACAGTACGTGTATGTACGTATATGTTGTATGTAAATTGCTGAAGCAGAAAGATATTTTAATCTAAAAATACACTTAACAATAACAAACGCAAGAATGAAGAGGTTAAGGGTCAAACAGAAAAAACGATCACTGATGATAAATGTGTATACTTTGCTTGACCGCTTGTACTACTGTATAGAGAGTTCTGAACCAGCCCCCGTTATTTTACAAAAAAAAAATATTTAATATTAATTATACAGTCAAACCTATCTATGCAGGTCACCCAAAGAAACCAATAAAAGTGGCTTTTATGTGCAGGTGGCCTTTATATAGAGGTTTAAATAATATGTGGATACAATTTTATTGACCTTTATAAGAATATGGCCTTGATTTTATAGAGGTGGTCTTAAAGGCAGGTTAGACTGTACGTCTATTCGACATAACATTATAGATGTATAACAGCCCACTTATTCCACAACAAATAATTAATGATTATTATACCTGCACTCGACATGTTATTTATAGATGTATACCCCCTTATTTCACAACAAATAACAATAATTGTTATACTTGCACTCGGCATCACATGTTTAATAGTCGACTTATTTCACAACAAATAACAATAATTGTTATACTTGCACTCGGCATCACATGTTTAATAGTCGTCTTATTTCACAACAAATAACAATAATTGTTATACTTGCACTCGGCATTACATGGATAAGTCCACTTATTTCACAAATAGCAATAATTGTTATACTTGCACTTGACGTATTATTAACATGTTTACCCCCCACCCCGTATTTGACAACAAATAACAATAATTATTATACCTGCACCACTCGACATCACATGTATAACAGTCTACTTATACGACAGCAAATGACAATAATTATATGTATAACAGTCCACTTATGTCACAACAAATAATATTTATTTTACCTGCACTCGACATCACATGTATAACAGTCCACTTATTTGACAACAAATAACGATAATTATTATACCTGCACCACTCGACATTACATGTATAACAGTCCACATATTGGACAACAAATAACGATAATTATTATACCTACACTCGACATGAATTATTATACCTACACTCGACATTACATGTATAACAGTCCACATATTGGACAACAAATAACGATAATTGTTATACCTACACTCGACATCACATGTATAACAGTCCACTTATATGACAACAAATAACAATAATTATTGTACCTGTACTCGACATTTCGTGTATAACAAACCTCTTATTTTACAACAAATAACAATAATTATTATACATGCGCTCAATTATTATAGAAGTATAGCAGTCCACTTATGTTACAACGAATAATTCATTTATGATTATAATTTAAATGTTTTTGAATTTGCTGCGGTTTACGGTGTATAATAAACAAGATTCAGGAAGTGGCAATTCTCCTAAAATTGCGAAGCAAATTATGATAGAAATGCCACTTCCACAATCTTTTTTATAATCCCGGAAACGAAAACAAGCTAATATTTACAATAATAATCGATAACATTTCTGCTTAGATTTTGCAAAAAGCCAATCATCAAATTGTTGGTTTCATTTTATATCCGTTGTTTAGCAGTGCAGTGAATGGAACAGCTCCATCCATCCTTCCAACGCATTTAGCCCTGCCTTCTATGACGTCACAACCCAAACCGAAATCAGATTTGATCAGTGGTTGACAGGTCATGCTAGTTTACTTAAACGTAAACGTTATTGTTATAATTTTTGTGAGAAAACGTCAGTAATTGTAAATATTAATTATTATACCTGTACTGGACATCATATTTATGGGTGTCGTGTCTTTTGATGTTAACCTGTAGTTGTACGTATAATATCTGTAAAAAACAATTGCGAGTTCTCCACTTTGTATGTTAACTCTGCTTATGGTGTCAAGTCCTACTGTATATAAATCGCCGTCTATAATTAAACAAATATACTACATACAATATTATGTACATGGCAACTAAAAAGCTAAAACATGCAAGAACGTTATGTCATTAAAACACTCTAAACAATTTGACTTCACAAACAATTAAGTTTCTACGATCAGGTATAAGTCATTTTAGATTTGTATAAACTATATTCTTTATTGTCAAAAAAAGCGTGTTTAATGGATAGTATTAATCCATCTTATTTTTAAAAAAAATTACGTCACACATATTTTCTTTCGACCTCACATACATTAAGAAAATTTTCACCATCATCAATTAAATCGTTAACGAAGAAAACACCCTCTTCGTACATCTTTCTAGAGAATATCGATTTATTGTCTATTTTTATATCACAATTTTACGATAAAAAGATTCTGAAGATTGGTTAAAGATTTGTAGCTTGTAACTTGTTTTACTCAATAATATCCAAGCTTTAAATACATCTTTCCAAAACCCGTTTTTGACATTTTCTATATACGATATTCGAGATTATATAATCTCCCATGCGAGAAACTTTTTGTATATCAATGTATGATTGTATTATTGTAATCAAAGAATTGTGTTCACGTAGAATTGTTCTAATCCAAGTTGTTTTGAGAGCACTTATTATACGATTTTAAATCACCCATTTTAAACCCATATTTTTTAATTAAAACGTCTCGCTTTACTCTATCAATTGCACTATCCCAAATGGAATGAAAGAATAATGTATTTAAGTCGGCCATAACATTTTGGTTGGGATTTGGTAGCGAAATAAAAAAAAGGTTAAATTGTGATGTCAATAATTTTTCATAATTGTAATGTTTCCAATTGGGGCAAATTATATTCTACACATAGCGTATCCGTGTTGTATTTTTTAATACCTATCCACATGATATGAGTTTTATCAAAATTTATTTTAAGTATAAGACATGTATCGTCGGCAAATAATAGTTTAGATTCTTTATCATTTACTTAAATTTCTTTTATTATCAACATTGTTACGAATCTTTATCGAAAGAATTTCGACACAGTAGAAATAAATATGGTGATAAGGGATCTCCATGTCTACAAAAAAGTTCCCCTTGTATCACTGCAGACTTTATATCTTCGTAGAAAGTATTTATCCAATTTTTGATAGATTCCAAAATTAAACAAGTCTAAAACTGTATCAATGAAAGACCAAGATATAGAATAGAAAGCTTTCTCAAAATTGACTAAAAGGAGTTAAATAGAGATACAATTTTCTTCGCTATATTGCATAATATCATAGATAAGTCTTGTGTTTCCCTATATATCTACTGGAAATGAAACCTGTTTGACTCCTGATTCTATTTTATAAACTGTTAAGAAGGGTGGTTGTGCGCCAGTTTTTCAATAGATGTTTTGGTTTTCCTTCTTTTTGTATACAAGTTATAATTCCTTCACTCTGATTTACTGACAGTTTAACCTTCCTATAACCATTATTAAGAAATCTTACTATAAACAACCCAATATCTTTCTAAAATACTTTAAAAGTTTTTACAGAAAAGCCATCTTAGCCGGGACTTTTGTCATTTTTCATACTTTTTAAAGTTGTTAAAGCGTCTCTTTCAGTAATAAGACCTTCCATACGTTCGGATTCATATTTTGTTAGTTTTGTTAATTAGCATGATCTAAGATATTCAATTAAATCAATATCTTTAATATTAGAATTTTCAGAATAAAGAATACGTTAATATTTTCAATATCATTAAGTTTTTTGTTTTTTATTAATGTAGTCTTTAGTCTCTAAGTTATAAAAGAATTTTGTAGGTTTTTCGCCGTCTGTTATCCATTTAACTCTTGGTCGAACTATAGAGCTTTTCAATTCCATTTTTGAATATTTTGAAGTTGTTCCTTTTTATTCTCTCTTAATTGTTTAATTTCTTCTATTTAAGTTCTTCGTTTTCTTTTTGCTTCTTTTTATAACTCGATTACGAAATCGTTTTGTCCCGAATTTTTATTCATACAGTTTCGTTAAATAATTGATCATTTTGTACAAACTATATTGAATCTAACGGATTTCTTTTCTCATTATCCAAATTATAAATGGTAGAGCATATTGTTTTTTTTTAATTTTTTTAACCAAGTTTTTTATCGTTTGAATATATTGTATATCACCTAACAGAGAATTAGAGAATTTTCAGAAGTCCCCTCCTTTAATTAATTTAACGTTTCTTGAAGTTGTACTATAGAGTGATCTGAACGATACCCTGGTTTTATTAAGGACATGCATTTACTAGTCGAAAAGTTTTCGCTTAAAATAAAGAAATCTAGTCTAGATTGTTTCAAAGGAAATTTCTTTCTCCAAGTGTATCGTTTTCAATCAGGATTTAGTTCTCTAAAAACATCTATACAATCACTTTCTTGAATAAAATGTAACAACAATTTTCTTATGTTATGGTTATTTAATTTAGCATATTTGTAAGTATGTAGCTCTGGGTTTAAACAAAGATTAAAATCACCAAAGATTATAAAATAAGTATTTTCGAAATCTATTAGAATGTTAAAAACCATCTCATAAAGAACCCATGTATCCTTATAAGGCCCATAGAGATTGACAAGTGTTATTTTTCTCTGTTACTGCAAGTAGAACGTCATAATCACAATTTGGTTTTAGTAACTTAAATTCAAAATTGTTTTTCAAAAGTAAAGCGACGCCCCTAGCATTAGATTTGAATGAATTAAAAATACAGGTGTACCCAATTCTTTTCAATAATTGATTGGTTTTCTAACGTGAAATGCGTATCTTGCAAGCAGTTTATTTTGTAGTCTAGTGACTGAAAGTAATGAAAAAATCTTTTCTGTTGCAACTATCCTCAAATCTTCAAAAGATATAATATTTAAAGCCAAAATGTAAGTAGTGCAGTTTTAAACCACAAGAACACATTTTAAATACACACAAGAAAGTTACTTAAAGTGAGGAGTAAGCACAGAAAGAAAAAGATGTAATAAAAGATTGTAAATAAGAAAAGATACGACCAATGTCTGTAAATGTAATTGGTAACATATCCAAGCTTATTGGATATACAAATGGACATTATATAAAAAATCAAAATTTGGTATGGAATAGATGTTACACTAAGCAACGTTACAAAATAAGTAATAGTAGAAAAATACCTTTTATCAAACAAAATAATAATAATTATAATAAATTATATACAACGCAGCGTGACATTACATATACTGTGATGAAAGTGTACAAATTGCGCTTTAACCAGATTTACAAATTACTTGAATTATACTTGTTTTACTATTGTTTTCGAAACTCCTGGTAAACTACATTCATGTAAGCATATATATTTTGCAAATGAAGCTAAAATCACAGTTACACTGTCTGACCGACCAACATTTAAAAACTATCGTTTCTAATCTCATGGTAAACTACATTCACGTAAGTATATATTTTGTAAATGAGGGTAAATATCACAGCAAAAACTGTCCGACCGACCAACATTTTTAAACTTTCGTTTACTTAACATTCACGTAAGTATCTTTAATGTAAATGAGGGTAAAAACCACAGTAGATACTGTCTGACCAACCACCATTTACAAACTAATAGAGATACCCACGTTAGTATATATATTGTAAATGAGAGTAAATAACACAGTGAATAGTGTCGGACCAAGCACGTATACGAACTATCGTTTACTAAACTTGTGACAGTCAACATTCACGTAAGTATATATATTGTAAATGAGAGTAAATAACACAGTGAATACTGTCGGACCGAGCACGTATACGAACTATCGTTTACTAAACTTGTGACAGTCAACATTCACGTAAGTATATATATTGTAAATGAGAGTAAATAACACAGTGAATACTGTCGGACCGACCAACATTTACAAACTATCGTTTACTAAACATTCACTTAAGTATCTATAATGTAAATTAGGGTAACTTACCTAGTATTACTAGTTGTCCTATCATTTGATTTGTTTGTGTTGACTGTTTGATTGTTCTTAAATTTTGACCATCAATATTTACTGCTTCAATTTTTTCTTCTTCGCTGATATCACTCTGTATTCGGCGATATATATACATCTTTAAGTTAAACCGGTCAATCGTCATTTGGAAAATTTTTGATTTTCCCACAAAAATTCTATTCCATTTACACGGTGTTAAAACTGATTGGTCAAATGTATTTAGTTTAAAACAGTACATAAATATATAGAAAGAGATTGATTCAACTGATTCGGCAGCTCTTTCTTGTTCAACAATATATAAATACCTGGAAACAAAGTTATAACACCATCAATGAAATATTAAAAATAAAATAAAATCTGGTATAATATGTAATTTAAACCACCGAGCCGTTATCTCTGCTGGTGGGTGGTGGCCTGAGGACATCACAAACTCAGTGAACAATAATTGTGTATTATTGTCAGAACTATACTATTGTCGAAATTTGCTGCTACATAAAATTTGAAATTGCTCAAGAACTCAGGTATACCACCTCATGCAAAGTATTTCTTTAGCTTAATTTGGTAAAATATATTTTGGTGCTTTAGGCATCATTCCAACATCTTGAAAACATTTTTGGTTTTATATGTTCGTCAAAGCACTACTGATGAAGAATTTAATTCCGGAACGTTCATCTAGTGCTATAAAATTAAAACTGGTATAATATGTGATATATAACAATTATAGCATAAACAAAAAAGCAGCAAAAATAAATAAATAAATAAATAAATAAATAAAACTTAAAGGCATAACGAACACCTCTAGCAAATAATTAGAATATTCTAACACACACACGGGCATATACACGTTTTACTGTCATAAGCTTACATAGTCTTTGGTCACAGGTAAATGAGGTAAAGCCACAAACTTTCAGCAGGGAAGTGAATTCACTTCGCGACTAGCAAGCTTCATCTGCCACGTGTGAAACTCAATTTAAGAATGGAACAACCAGATATCAATTATTTTCGTATCCAGTATTGCCCTTAATATATTTGACCCCCGTAGTTTCATGTGCCTTCCACTCAATATTGATGTAAGATGTCGCTGTATCCAAAAGTAGTTTCGATATATTTACATCTGGTATATTTTTCTGGGATATGTTGGTTTCTCTATTGTTTTTTATCGCCGTCATTTCAATATTGTTGATACGTAGGTGCCTTTGTATCCTTAGTTACTGTGGATATATTTGACGTCCAATAGTTGAATGTTCCTTTCAATCCCAATTTTGATTACAGACGTTGTGGGTGTAGCAAGCTAAACAGGAGATGCTAACCCTTCCAGATCTTTTGCATTCACTTCCCTGGTGGAAGTTCACGCGTTTAAACTAATTTGACACTTTCACAGTTTTTACTTTTCTTCTTTTGATTTGAGCATGGATTAGTATGTTTGTTTTTATTAATTTAAACCCATTTTCTAGGTTTAATTATTTTACCTATTACTAAAGCTGAGTATACTGACCACTAATAATTATCTGAACCAATTCATTTGTATCATCAATGAGTAAGAAAAACAATACATGTATTATAAATACATATTATTTATATCTTATGTATGTACGGGTTTTGTCGAGTCTTGTTATGCCGATATCACGACGATCCGCTGTGCGGGACTGATACAAATTCCGTTCATACATAAGATAAATGATATTTTTATCTGACAATGTTTACAACTTTAACAAAAAATCTAGTATTATTAATTTAATGTTAAACATAGTATGTACGATTTTTATTTCGGATCGATATTTGGGCGTGTAACGTCACAGTATAAAATACGGATCATGCCAGTTAATTGGACTTCATTATAGACATCGGATGTGTGCTCAACAAGCTTTTTGACAATTTAATCTTTGGGAAAAGAAATAACGGTTATTTTTTACTAATGCTTATGATTTTGACAGTGTTTGATGTTCATTGTGCAGTTTTAATTCATTTAAATGGAACATTAATTTTGACAGATGATTCCTCACTGGAGAACATTGAATATATCATGTACTGATACAAACCAACTTACAGCCATTGCCAAGACTTACATTTAGCGTTTTATTCTCAAGAATGATTAAATTTAAACAAAATACATATTACTTGTACTTGTAAGATAAAATACTTGCCCGTTCAGAAAGTCTATTTGCACCGACAGTATATATTTGTAATAGCCGAGTTGTGTCTGTTTATGCAATTCAGTTTCTGGTTCTGATTCATCGGCGTATTTAAACCGCCATATTCTTATATTATCCCACCAGTATATGACCTTTGATAGCCAATCTATGTCCATATACAGTCGGTTATTCTTTTTACGAGTCAATTGTATTACATCCCCTGAAATAACGAAATACAAAAATCATAAAGCTTAATATTATTTCATTGAAAAATAATAACAAATATTACTAAACCTCATTTAAAATTTGCAGCACTAGACAGCTATTTCAGAATCCCCGGGTACTTTGGAAGAGTAAGCACCTCCTGTTCAGCAAGCTACACCCGCCACGTGTGTAATCAAAATTAGGAATGAAAGGGAAATGGAACTATGGGACGTCAAATATATCCACGGTTATATTAGTTATGGAGATGACGGCGATAAAACACAATTAGGAAACCAGCATATCCCAGACAAATATACCAGACGCCAAATATATCCAAACTAATTTTGTATACAGCGACATCTTACTTTTCAACAGTATTATGATGATCGCTGATAAAGTTTTAAGTTTATTTTGGTAACATATAACTGATACTACTAATACAAGCTCATTAAGTAGTATGATGTGAAACTCTCACCTAATGGTAGAGCTTTTTCCCATTGTGGGAATTTTATACATAGAAGCAAGCTGCTGACAAATAAATTGTTGACCAAGGGATATTGCAAGCTTTAGCAGATCGGGTCTTAAAAATAGTTTTATGATTGTCATCACAGTATTGTTTTAAATTATGTCTTTGTGTATGGGATTACCCTAGATATATTTGACGCCCCGCATATGAATGAAAATGGTTTGAAAAGCATATGAGTAAATGTAGTAATAATTCTTAATAATCACCTCAGTCCAATACTATCTGATTCATTTTACAAGTGCACTTATCTGTATGGAATTAATGTTCATCATAAAGCCAAAAAACATAATTGTTTACCAAAATACGATGACGCAGATTTCAAATACTTTCGAATCATGCAATAAATCACACTCAAACAACACGGTCCATGTTGTACAAATCACAATATCAAAACCAATGTAAAACTTTGAAAACTTACAACTAAACTTCCATCTGAACTTGAAGTGAGACCGGGTGCTCATGGTAGGATTAGAACCTCAAGTTTAGCTACATACACCTGCCACGTGTGCAATAAAAATCGAGAATGAGAGAAAATTGACCTATGAGGCGTCATAAATCAAGAATAACTTTGGACAGAGCGACACAATACTGACAATGATGAAAATAAATTGTTTGATGGCCTTAATAAACATAGGCGTGCAATATCCCAGAGTCGACAATTTATTAATAAGACCGATATATCGATATCATTGATCATTACATAAAGGCGGAAGCAGAGGAGGATTCTGGGTATGAAAGATTCCCGTTTATATATATGCATAAAATAGAGGAGTTTAACATTGTTTAGCACGCATGCGCAAGGCTCGTGAGATTTGACGCGATTGAACTTGACGTATTTATTTGCATTAATTCATTAATATAACACTATATATTTTAATTGATAAAAATTGTCTTACCAAGAAATTTGTGTACCTCTTTAGTCAAGTATGTTAATTATTTAATTTCAAAGTTGAGACCAAGGACTTTAAGTACAGAAGAACCCCGATATATAATAAAAAATAAAATCTGACAAAAATGAATGTAACAAATTAAGGAAGTATAACTAATATTTTTAAGCATTTTTAACTTTTAGAATCAAACAAAATTGAATGAATTGCTATGTTTGTTATATATACATAAATATGAGAGGAAGTCAGAAACTTCATAGAACAGCGTATTCAGTCAAGCGTAACACACATTTTCTTTACTTATTTAGACAACACAACATTCCTTCATTTTAAACATATCAAGTTTATTTGTCACAACATATTTGTGTAATTCTCAAAACCATTCAAAGTTGGTGATCATCAAGCAATGATGGAAAATCAAAATGTTGAGTCAGCTGATGTCATCACAAAGGAAATTGTCACGCCTGTGGAGACTCTCATCATGAATGATCGTCTAATTAGGATTGATGACATAGCTAGAGAGTGTGACATTTCACATGGAAGTGTATACATGGTTATCCACGAGCATCTTGGGATGTCAAAAGTATATTCAAGATGGGTCCCTAGAAACCTTAAGTCGGGAGCTTCTTGGAATTTATAATGATAACCCGGAGAGCTTCCATCTATTTACGTTTAGTAACTGGTGATGAAACATGGATTTATCATTGGGACCCAGAAACCAAAAAAGAGTCCATGCAATGGAAGGACCCTGGCTCACCCCCACCAAAGAAATTCAAAAACCAACCATCAGCTGGCAAAGTCATGGCCACTGTGTTTTGGGATTCTAAGGGTGTTCTGTTAATCATTTCTAAACCTGCTTGAATCTCTATCACTGGGGCTAACTATGCTGATCTAATGAAGCAGCTGAAAGCTGCTATTAAAATAAACAGGAGGGGAAAGTTGAGCCGAGGGGTATTGCTTCTTCACGACAATGCTCCTGTGTCAAGGATTCCACAAGCAGCGATTCGTGAATGAAAGTTTGAACAACTTAATCAACCAACCTACAGTCTCGATTTAGCACCCAGTGATTATTTCCTATTTAGAAATTTGAAATCCCATTTACGGGGAATCAGATTTTCTGATGATGATGGACTTAAGGCTGCCACAGAGGCATGGTTTTAGGACCAAACCGAAGACTTCTATTTCAAAGTATTGACTGTCTGAAAGAAAAGTGGGCTAAGTGCAATGGGGTAAATGGGGACTATATTGAAAAATAATAATAAAATGTATGGTTTGTTGCGGCAATACCCCGTTCTATAAACTTTTTTACCTCCCCTCGTATGATACTAATGACTACAAAAACAGTCTTCAATACAAAAAGTTTTGGAAGAGAACTTTACCAGTTGTTGTTCTTTTTTTTAAAAATATCAAAATCTATGAAGTTTTCGTTGATGTAGAGGAAAAGATGAATCAATATATACTGTATTTGTAATCTCGACATGAAATTGCCTTTGACTTTGGCATTACATTATATCCTGTGTTTAGTTGGAAGTTGACACAGAATCACTTTAATTATTGATAACATAATAATGAATGTTATAAATGTTAAAAAAGTAATTAAATAAGTGGAATATCCAAAATAATGGTGTACTTATGGTGAATACAATCACATGTATTATGCTCTTATATGTGCATGTGATAGTGCTGATATTGGTGATGAAGACCTAATTAGAATCCGAAATTCACCTACCGCCACACACCTGTCAACATCACCTGATGATTTAATACATGACACGACTTCTCTCGTCGGGCGGAAACTTTGATCCCCTTTAATGCCATCATCCATCGATATTTGAATAGTATTTTATCAATTACACAAACTTCATGAAACTCATTCAATATGCTACTATTAGATAATGTACTAATAAACTGATAAATGAAATGTATAAATCGAAGAATATTTTAAAAGTATGAATGTGAAAAAAGAATCTACAATAACATTTTAGTTAAGAGGTCAATATTACGTTTCTGTTTTATTTATATAGATAAATATAGATATTTATATATATTTATTTATAGATAAATATAGATATTGGGAAAAAATTTCATTTAAGATTACGAACATAAAATATAATACAGATACATGTATAAATAAGTATTACACATGTTTTTTTAAACTTGAATAGCATAGGAATGCCCCTGGTTTGCAAAAGATAGACATTCTTACATCTAACCATAGGGTGTAGTCAAGGGAGACAAGTCTGAAACTCCCGTATTACAAGATTTCATGCTAAATTCTAAAACCTTCTGGGGAAGCATGTCACCAGATCCCCTCTACCTCGTTCGCCGCATAAATCAAAACCAAAGTAAAAAACTTTGGAACAGACAAATTAGGTAAGACACGTGAACTTTCATCAGAGAAGTGAGATTGGGTGCTCCGGAAGGGTAAGCACCTCTTACTTAACTAGCTACACCCCCCCCCCCCCCGGTTATCAAAGTCATATAAAAGGACTATTGAACTATAGGACGTCAAATATAGGCATGGCAGTTATGGACACAGAGATATCCACCTTATCAACAATACTGTGATGATTGCCATCAATCTTTTTGAGGGCCCTGATAAGCCTAGGCTTCCAATATCCATGGATAAAACATTTATTTGCAAGTAGCCTGTCTGCTTCGCTGTACAAAGTCCCCGTAGTAAGAACAAGCTCTACCATAGCGTATTACATGCGAAACAAATACTCCATAAGCAAGAGAACCATGTATATTGCTGTATGGAAATGGAAAGTTAAGAATACAAAAATTGAAGTCATCACCTTTGGCATAAAATTTCAAATGTAGCCTTTATGGGGCGTCATAATTGAAGTATAAGTCAAAATATGAAGCAGAACTCGGGGAATCAGCTGTAGCTTTTATTTCAAGCTCACTAGGATAGATGGCATTCTCCAAGTTTAGGATAGTTAAGAGACAGAATGTCAATATAAAAAATATATTTTGGTCTTTAAGGTATCTTTTTAACATCTAGGAAAAAACAATTTTCGATTCATAATTGTATATAACCGCTGATTGTGGACAGACATTGGATATATTTGTAATCAAAAAACAAACATACTAATCCATGTCCGAATCACAATCCAGAAGCTAAGTAAAAACTTTGGAACTGACAAGTTAGGTTAGACACGTGAACTTCCACCAGGGAAGTGAGGCCGGGTGCTCCGGAAGGGTAAGCACCTCCTATTTAGCTAGCTACACCCGCCACGTGTTAAATCAAAATTGTGTGAAAGGAACATGGAACTATGAGACGTCAAATATATCCAGGGCAATCCTGGACACAGAAACATCAAACCTATCAACAATACTGTGATGACGGCCATAAAACTTTTTGAGGGCCTTGATAAGCCTAGGCTTGCAATATCCCTGAGTTAACAATTTATTTCCCCGTAGTGGAAACAAGCTCTACCATAGCGTATTAATTGGGAAACAAATACACCATAAGAGGAGAAGCAGGTAGATTGTTGCATAGAAAAGGAATGTTGACAATAGAAAAATTGAAGTCATCACGTTTGTCATAAAGTTTCAAATGTAGCCTTTCGTGTGCGTCATAATTCAGGTATAAGTGTAAATGTAAACTAGAATTACCTGATCCATTAAAGGGAAACTTTATTATATGTTTATCCTCCTCCCGAATCGCATAAAAGTATCTGTCTACAGGATTAAATTTGTATGCTATTATCTTTATACTTGTATGGATAAATAAAGGTATACGTCTTTTGATGTCCATCAGAACCAGTCCTGATGATGTTTGTGATAAAAGTACCATTGCCATTTCTGAAATAGAAAAATCTTTATGTGAACTTGTTAAGCTAGTTGGAAATTTTAGGACGCAATTTCAGGTTCAAAGAAAAAATTACATTTGATTTAGAAGACCTAGATTAAATAACAAGTTAATACACGTATACAGGAAATTTGCAGAAAAACGTACACTAATCAACACTTTTCTGATTTCATTAGCTGGTCATTTGGACAAGTTTGGCTATATATTCAAGGTACTACATTGAATTGTCAGGTCATAATTCGAATAAGATCGTTGTAAATTAACCGAGATAAAATACGAATTTCAGGAAAGTAAGCTATATTTTGTTTAATCGCTTAAAAACGTTTAAGGTGTATATGGTGAATGAAGTTAGCGAATTCAAGTATAGTGTACAGTCGTAATGGTAAGAACGCGACTGAATAAATGACTATTTGTCAACATGTTGAGTAGAGTTGAGTAATAGTGTTTTACCAGTCAAGAATATTTTTCTTATATCGAGACGTCTCCAGCTATAAGCGAAGGTGCAGAAATTATGCCTGTGTGGTGCGCTTATGGCATTATACAGTAGGGTTTTTTATCGTGCCAAGCCTACCGTGACCCGGGACTTCGTTTATTTTAAGTTCCCATCCAACAGAACCGTGACTTTTATTTCGTAATGCTGAGTGCTTGGTGAAAGAACAGTCACTTCCCACTTTCAAGTCTTGGGTCAGACCCGGTCGGGGTTCGAACCCACGACCTCCCACTTACGGAGCGAGCACTCTACCAACCGAGCTACCGAAGTCGTGTTTGTCAAAATAAAGATAATTATTTTCTTTTCTATAACCAGGTATGGTTCTGATCTATCAAACGGTTGGTCAAAAGCATTTTTAATGTTTATTACAATACAAACCTCCAATGCAGGTTTTGTTGTCTGGTTGTAGATTAAATCCTTTTCTGCATGTACATTTATGTGATATACCACCTTGAATTTCAATACAATCCATTCCACATCCCCCATTCTCGTCTTTGCATTTCAACAGTACTATTAATAAAAGCATCAAATATTTCAAAAATACGACACCTTATCACTTTTAAATAATTTATAACAAAATAATATTTTTCTGGGATATACTGGTTTGCTAAATGCGTTTTATCGCCATCAACACAGTATTGTTGATAAGTAGGATGTCTCTGTATCTAAAGTTACCAAAGTTGCATTTAACGTCCTAGAGTGCCAGGTTCCAATTAATACCCAATTGTGATTACACACGTGACGGGTGCAGCAAGCTTAATTGGAGATGCTTACCCTTCCGGAGCACCTGGCCTCACTTCCTGGTGAAAGTTATCTTGTCAATTTTAATGTTTTACATTGCAGTGGAATTGTGATTTGGTCATGAATTTGTATGTTTCTTATTTATGTTTGCGTTACTAATATATTTTGACATATTTGGCACATATTGTCTAAAAATAAAAACATGTGCACTAATGTTTTATTGTATTTTTTAAATATTAATGTCATATAAAGTTGTAGCTAAATTTAAAAAAAAACAAACATGTCAATCCATGTCCAAAACACAATCAAAAATCAACGTTAATAGGTTGAAAGTTGCAAATTAAGTTATACAATTAAAATGAACAACTTCCTAATATTCTATTACTGGTATGTTTGTTTTTTTATTTATATAACTTGTATGATGTCCATGTATCCAAAACTACCATGGATATATTTGACTTCCAATAGTTCCATGTTCCTTTGAGTCTCAATTTTGATTACACACTATGTTGGTGAAGCTAGCTAACGGAAGAAATTTACTCCTCCGTAGCACACATTCTTACTTCCCCAGTGTTGATGTTTCAATGTTTTTACTTTGCTTTGGGATTGTCATTGGACATGGATTGATATAATTGGTTTTGATTTATAAAGTTTATTGAAATATCTGTACAAACTGATAATAGACCCTTTTCACATTACCTTATAAAATGTCTCCCTTTATACAATTTAATTGACCTACAATTCAAAACAAATGAGGCTAACACTGTAACAGTCAGAAATCACACCTCAGTTTATTAGAGAATGACATATTTATTACAATGTCCAGGATGTGTTTATTCATGATGTAGTGCAAATTACTGATATACACGAATTAAAACTAACCCTTACCTAAT